>OX940975.1:67586483-67807483 GCA_954871275.1 Leptopterna dolabrata
AGAATTGGCGCATACCTGCTGCAAATGCACAAATCTGACCTGCACACTGACTTCTTTTTGGCATTACGCCCATTTGGCATTACGCCTGCGCCATATGGGGTTCAGCGAGCGACACCCAAATCCAACGTATTACCACTCAGCAAAACAAAATTCTTCGAATTCTCACAGGAGCACCCTGGTACGTGCGAAATGCGACTCTGCATTCAGATCTCAATATGCCAACAGTTCCAGAAACTATCTCTACAGCATATAACAGCATGGTTTCCCGTATGATCTATCACCCTAACCCTACCACTGCGGCTATACCACACGAACCTCGCCCACCCCGACTTCAAAGACGCCTCAAACGGAAATGGCACTCAGACCTACTAGTTCCTGAATCCTGAAAATTATTTCCTACTTCTAGTTACCATTATTCTTGTTCCTGTTCAATCTTGTATGTATGTATTTTTTTCCGTTGAACCATTAGTAGTTATATTATTCTGTGATATCTAGGCCATAGGCTAATACCATCAGTCCCCCATAGTACCCATAGTACTAGTATATAACAACCACTGGGTTGCAAATATATCACAAGTGTCATACGATATAGTGTATAAGTCTGAAATGTGCAAACTTGATAGTGTATACCACAATAAAGTATCTATTTAAAAAAATAAAAAAAACACTGACTTCTTGAATAGGTTTGATCTGTAACTGTAACTGTGTTATGTATTTAGGTAGGTAATACCCATATATATATACATTTTTTTTCCCCCATTCAAGTTGAATATTGTCTGTAAACATATTGTTTCCAGTTAAAAGTACACGCTCAATCCAAACTAATAAGCTAGTTCAGTGACAACCAGCCCCTGGACCTTAGGGGCCCATTCATGAACTTGGTTTTCTCATGTCTCTGTACTTATATTCTTCATTATGTACTAAATATGTGTTTTAATAAAGAGTTGAATTGAATACTTCGGAGGGAACCTCAATGTAAACCGCTAGTTAGTAGGTAGTGTTGGTAGGTCAAGTTAAGTGGTGTTAGGTAGATTTTTTGTGACCATTCTGAACCAGTTCTCTGCTTCAATATTGTACACTTTCACCCTACTGGAAATGGGAAAGGCAGGGAAAGGTAGATTTTAGATTTTATCAAGGTTCTTCACGGAAAACAAATTGATGCAAGCGGAGACCTAGGAATCAGTTGAAGACAAGTTGATGAAATCAGTTTCAATTTTAGTATATTCCGTCGGAACTAGCTCCTAATTTGCGCAGTAGCTCAGTTTAAGGATTCTTTGATGCGGATGAGGGCGTTTCTACGAAGGTAAATAAACAAATCACAAACACATAATTATAAGATACCTACACATTCAACTAGCACCTGAAAAAGGAAATATTTTGGTGTTTTATTTTCAGATTCATGTTCGCGGTAATATGGTTCTAGCACCGTGTGTCTGAAAAGTAACGAATCGAAGACACAGGAGTTCGGCTGGTTCTCCGTGCCTAAGAACAACAAAAGCCCCGTCCGCTCAGCCGCAATCTCAACGCACTCGCGCCTGCGCAATCCGCACTACGACCCCCGTTTCTCTGTATCGTTCCTTTCGGATTTCCATTTTCCTGATACTCCTGCTTGATCCGATAATTTCACAGACCAGTTTTTGGAAGCAGACAGACTGACTTTTTTTGCCCACTCTCTGCCAGGGCGACCTGTCGAAACGCATTGTATTGTGTTTATGGGCGAACAATCCGTGGGGCAATCAAACGCTCGATATTTTTACACGGACGTCAAGCGGAATAGCCGCACGTTTCCTCTCTTGCTCAAGTTTTATAGCAGTTTCATACGTTCGGAGTTTCGACTTCGGAATCGCGGATTCATTTGATCCGCCCTTGATTACGGAACGCGTTTGGACGTTTTTGTCTGTCCGCTCTTTGTCCCTGACACGGCTTCGTGGGATAAGAGGTTCAGTGGGAAACTCACAGAATGCTTCAAGGGAACCGATTATGAATATACAAACCCGTTCCGTTAACATGTTTTTGATGATTTGGCAACAGATAAACTCTTGTCTAAGTGAGTCGCGCGATTCCGAAAGCCACTGCGATAAGCCCACATTCCGATTCAATGCAAATATTATTTCTATCTAAATACATGTACGAGTAAAAATAATTAATATCAAAAAAGAATACACAACACACACACACACACGACGACATTACTTCAATACCAACTACCGGGGAAAAAACGGGGAAAAGCAGAACAGAATTGAGCTGTAAGAACTATCATTATAGGTCCATCGTAACTAAATCTGAATAGGTTCATTCCGGAACCAGGAAAATTGTTCAACTTTTCATGTCAAATAGCAGTGAGGAGGTGTCCACTGGAAAACACTTGACGCAATAGATCGGAAGGCACCAAAACGATATTTGAGAGCTATGTAGATCGGATTTGACAAATATAATAATAGAGTGTCAAAAATTATATCAAATTTCATACTGCCCAAGCGACTTCAAGTTTCCCTGACGTCTTCCCGAAGACGATTGATTGCTAACATTCTCAAAGGCTGATGTGATGCTTGGCTGACAAATGCCTATTTCCAAAACTGATGCATCACCATAATAATTCCTTTGCTTATTCATAATTCCTTTGTCACTGGATAGGGGACTGTATATCCAGTGATTCTGACAGACCGTCCTACTCACGGGAAATGGGTAGATTCAATTAACTCTAAAGGATGAAGTTCTTCCTTTCATTTATGGGATATTCTCCGTAACAAACAAATTTCCGTAAACAGATGAAAAATAATTTCTGAACCAACATTCCGATGTTTCGGTTTATTATTCTGTGAATAATACACCTATGTATTCGCTCAGCAAAAAATTTTTATAACACACCCTCAAAATTTTTTCTATTCCGTTTCAAGGTGCGTAGATTCCAAAAATGCAATGTCCGTCCGCCGTACGCCGTCCGCCGTATCACGTGTACCGGCCTCATTTTCGGTCTAAAAATTCGTTCTTTCGCACACATGCTCCATTTGGGCCCTAGTTGTTTCCCGAAACTTTTCAGCCCGATCGGAATATATACCGAGGGGTGTTATGAGTGAAAATGTGTGTAAAAATAGGTACTTTTTGCGTTTTAGCAACAGGTTAGTAAAATGAGCTTTTGAGGTATCGTTTTCCTGGTTTTTCGGGACGTGAAAACCGAATATGAAGTCGATTTTGACCAAGGAGTGAAAAATTGAGGTTGTACCAGATGTTCAGCTCCCAAAATTGATTTTTTATGAGTCAAAAACCTGCGAAATCGTCTGAAATCACCATCACTTTGTAGAATAACACTAGGAAAAGTGTCAACACGTGGATCAAGACGATTACATGGCACTACCAATGATCAAAGATAATTTGAAAAAAAAAAAAAAAGGAGCGTACCTAATTGAAGTTTTGGGGGCCAAAATTGGTGGAAACCACCAGAAATAGGTATTTTAATTATTTTACATGAAAGCAACAATAAATGAACAGCCAGCATTTCTGGGTATGTCCAGTAGAATAATAAACCCACGTGAAAAGGACTTTGCAGCGTTTTTATAGATGGAAAATGATGTATTCAGAAGAATGGTAGAATGTCCCAACAACATAAATGAAGCACAGGATAATACAACTAACTGTATTGGTTCACATTTTTAGTTTTATAACGTAAATCAGTTGATGAAAAAAAATAATGCTGAACCTTTAAGCGATTTGTCGAAGGAAATAAGATACTGCAATGGGTCTAGAATATTTAGCAGCTCAAGTGGACTTATTGGCCATTAGTTTTAAAACAGATAGTAGACGTTTTGCGCTCATACGGAACATGCTTACCCTCATATAATGAATTTTACACAAATTACGATGAGATTTGCTTGAGGAAAATTACCTGTATATGTACTCGGTAAGTATTGGATCTTACCCGGTTCTTATGTCTCATTTCTGGGTAATATGTTGGCCATCTTCTCTAAAAGGGTAGGCTATCATTCATTCGCTCATTAAAGAAAAACTCGATAAAACTCAGTTCATTTGGGAGTGCTTCCCAATCTAAAAGAAAGTAGAATTCCCCTGATACTTGATTCTTCTTTCTGATACCAGAAACTGTTAGAAATGATGACAGGTTGCAGTTCTGCGAACCAGCCTGTACGTTTATCGTTGACATGGCTAAACGTCGGTGAACTACGTAAAATTATTATGATCACATAAAAACACTCCAGCGACGTCTGCTCGGAAAATTCCCAAATATTTCTGGATTCACCAAATTCCTCAACCTCTCAAGTGCTCCGAATTTTTAGTAGATACTCGTAAAAAGATTTCATAAGGTTAAATAAGGCAGACTGCTAACAGATAAGGGTCTTAAACTTAAGGAAGTAGAAAAGGGGCTAAGGAAGTTTTCGAGAAGGTAACCCTAGTACAATTAAGTTTACAAGAAGGATATCGATGGTGATCGGGAGCGATAGAAGCGCTCAGGGTGACTCAAGAGGCAGATTGAGGAGGGTAGATTTAGAACGAGGGTAAGTTTGAACAGGAGGGAGTAAAGTGAGGGGAGGCTCTTTGTTTCGAGGTGATATTTTGGTTTGTGATCACAGACTTTGTTGACACCCTCCTCGCCAGCCCTACTCCCCCGAGACGGCTATTAATTTCCGACAGAAACTGCTGGCTTGTGGGGGTCTTGATAATATCGTCGTCGGAAGGCCGAGGGAGGGCTTTCCCAGGTAGTGCCGTTGAATCGATGTCCACCACTTTGTTTCACATAAAAATATAATGTACTACGCCTCCAACGCTGTACATATACCTACTCACAATGAACATCCTACAAGAATAGTCAGTGGAAGAATTGATGAAGAGCTAGAGATATGGAGAAGCTCAGCTGAGGAGACTAACAGAAACTCAATTCAGGGTGGTCCCGAATCTTCCATACAAACACTGAGGAAGTCTTCTCTTCTAGGAAATTTTACGCTGATCTCGTACCTACATACCGGCGAAGTATTATGGGCCCTCCTGAACGCAAGAGAAGTAAAGGTCAAATTGAAACCCCTTTCTGATCAAAACTTCATTTTTTTACAACCAAGAAAACTTTATTATTTAGAAAAAAATTATAGTTTTGCGCAAATCAGAATATATTCTCGGCAAAACAAACGTTGCAGAGAATATATTCTGAGTCTAATAAGACGAAATTCAGCTCTCATTACCCACTGCTTACCAACCTTCTCAACACCACTAATTTTGTAAGAGTTTCAGACGATATCATAATTGTGTTACCAGAGCACAAAATAGTAAAACAGAAACATAATCGCTAAATTCACGAAAAAGAGCGGAGTTCTTAGTATAGCTTTAGGGGCGGTTTATCAATCACATTTGCAAGCCCGATTAAAGTCTGACTATGTCAAATCTCTGATTATCTCTCGCATACCCTTTTATCAATTCACTTTAGCAGCTGATTATCACTAATCAGTGACTATCTTTAAGTGGAGATCGAAGCTCTAGTTAAACATTTAACTGTCCAGTCGAAGTCTGATTAGCGGGCAGCCATATTTCATTTTCGTTTATATTTGCCCAAACTGAATAGTAGCGAGTGTTTTCATTCGTTTTTCCATGGATTCTGACACAGAAATGGATGATTAGGATTTCTCCGGCGGAGAATGGAAATTATAACTACCTTGAATGAGTATGATATACTTGGGTCGGCAGGGAAAATACCGTATTTTGAGACACCGGACGTCGTGGATTTCTGCTCCAGGTTCCGCACATCCAAAGAAACTACATTTTTTTATATTTATTATTATTTATTTTGTTCGTTATCGGAAACTATTGACACTTAATACTTGAAGGAATATTTTTTCGTGCACCATTGCAATTTGAAAAACAAAAAGAACCACATTTGATTCCTCCAAACATAAAAAGAATACTTCATGGTTTTCCCATTGATTAGGCACATTGAAATCCTAGACTGACATCTTATTAAAAAGAACATTTCATGGGTTCCCCATTGATGGGGTACACTGAAATCTTATCAAGTAGGTAACAACCTTTGCAGCATGCCAAACCCACTTACGAATAGATCACTAGATCACAGGACAGGAGCTGAATTTGTCTACGTTCAATGGAAATATTGCACAAATTAGAGATCTAATACGTACTGGAATACTCAGACATTTTAACGTTGTTCTCGGGAAAGCACATAACTACAGAAATACAGAAATACGACGAAACTCGCGAAAGTACAGAACCGAGCGCGAATGATGCTGATTCCACACGATCACATAAGTCGAGAAAAAAATAAGCCGAAGCCGGTGAAGGACAGCAGAAGCCGCCGCGGAACCAAAAAGAAAATAATTGGTACATTCGTACAAACCAATAATAAATATTCGATTGGAGATCAATCACAACACCATTCCGCATGCTAACTCAGCAAAAAAGCTAGGGATGACTCTAGATGCGAAGCTAAAGCGGAAAGAGCATGTCAAGAAGAAAAAGAAAGAGCTCTCAATTAAATACAGAAAATTGTATTGGCTGATGGGCCGATACTCTCAACTCAGCACCCACAATAAAGTACTGTTATATAAGACAGTACTGATGCCGATTTGGTCCTATGGAATTCAGCTATGGGGCTGTACAGCCAAAAAAATGTGAAAATAATTCCAACGTTTCAGAATAAAGTGCTCACAAGCATTGTAAATGCTCCCTGGTACATTAGAATCGACGACCTCCACAGAGACTTACGCGTGGAGAGCGTCATAGATGTCGCTAAAAAAACAGCACCACGTTACGAGAACCGACTCCACATGCACTCAAATATACTCGTAGAAGCTCTTTAGCTACTGGACAATTCGCAACAAGTTCGGCGTCTGAAAAGAAACAAACCCCTGGATCTTGGATATTGACGTTGTAATGTAAAAAACGCTGCGAAGTCCTTGTCACATGGGTTTATTATTCTACTGGACATACCTACAGAAATGCTGGCTGTTTATTTATTGTTTCTTTTATGTAAAATAATTGAAATAGCTATTTCTGGTGGTTTCCACCAATTTTGGCCCCCAAAACTTGAATTAGGTAGGTACGCTCCTTTTTTTTTTAAATTATCTTTGATCATTGATCCACGTGGGGACAATTTTTCTTGTGTTATTCTACAAATTTATGGTGATTTCAGACGATTTCGCAGGTTTTTGACTCATAAAAATTCAATTTTGGGAGCTGAACTTCTGGTACAACCTCAATTTTCCACTCCTTGTCAAAATCGACTTCATATTCGGTCTTCTCGTCCCCAAAAACATGGAAAACGATACCTCAAAAGCTCATTTTACTAATAGGTATGTTGCTAAAACACAAAAAGTACCTATTTTTATACACATTTTCACTCATAAATCCCCTGGATATATTCCGATCGGGCTGAAAAGTTTCGGGACACAACTAGGGCCCAAATGGAGCATGTGTGCGAAAGAACGAATTTTTTAACCCGAGAATGAAGCCTGTACACGTGAAACGGCGTACGGTGGACGGCGGACGGACACTGCATTTTTGGAACCTACGCACCTTGAAACGGAAAAGAAAAAATGTTGAGGGGGTGTTATAAAAATTTTTTGCTGAGCGAATACATAGGTGTATTATTCACAGAATAATAAACCAAAACTTGTGTGGTGCCTGCTTGTTAACATTCACCATAAAATCAATGCGTAAAGATAGTTGAAGTTAATAACTAGATAGTTAATTGTAAAACTACATTTGTGTAACACTAGTTGTTCTATAAAAAATAAATGAACGCTTTAAAAAAAATTCGTACAAATATACAGAGGACTAGAGGAGCACAATTATAATTTGGCCGCGTTTGGCGAGGACCGAGGAATGTGACGATAACGATAACATTACCATGGAAACGCCGTCCAACTCGTAATGTTGCACCTTACTTTTACGGGATTTTCACGTTATTGTAGTGGTGGCTTTGTTTTCTCTCGTTAAAACTCTGACTAGCAAACTAGCTGTTATTTAGTATCCATGCAGTCATTGATAAACGCATCCTCAGCTCTGATTAGTTAAAATCTCTGATTAACGTTAATCATTGACTAGCTAATCAGAGTTTTAACTAGAGAATTGATAAACCGGCCCTTAGCAGAACAACAGTTTGAAGGCAGATGAAATTGAACCAAATTATACCTCATTATCTTCTTTGGTACACAGCGCATTTCAGGCGTTTTTTGGCGTATTAGACATTATCCTGATAGCATCGTTGTGGCGTAAGAAGTAACGTTAACGTTTCAAACAATCTGGAAAACATGATGAAAACAATAACAGAGCTCGTGTCCCTCACTAACGGAGAAATACAACGGTCGAAATACAGGAAGTTATCAAAAGGATTTCGCAGTCACGTAACCAAGAGTTCAATAGAAAGAGTTTTTCCAAGAGCGTTCCGGTGGGTTTCTAGTTGTTGGTTTGTCGGCTCTTGTTGTTTTTGTGCGGACCCGAACAAGTCCTCGGTGCCCGCTCACCTTATCATCATCAGGAAAGAAGGGGACGGTGATTGTTGGGTTTCACTTTTTTGCCTCCTTCCCAAACCCGTCCTCAGCCGCGACTAGTTCTGGCTGAAGTGAAAAGTATCCAGGGCGGCATCTCCCACAGGCGGGTAAACGGCGATTACGGCAGGTCATTGTTTCCCAGTGCAGGCAACACCGCGGTCAGTCTCCCATCAGGACAGCTTCCGCCTCTTCCTGTCGTCGGCTCCATCTGCGTTACGTGGTGGCTGCTTAATGAGTGAACAATGTTTTCCATTGTTAAACTACTGGTGAAACTGAATTGCTGCTACTGAATGGGTAATGAGATCTGTGGGCGGGGGTTGAAGTTAATCGATGACTACGGCTTGATAGAGACAAAAGGCCACTATGATATGAATTAGTTAGGCTTTCCTTACCGCTCTGACTGAACCTGAACATTTATTTACAACCTCACCATTTAGCGACTGAGCTCCAACACGCAGACCAGACGGCATCTAAGCACACATGTACTCACAAGACACTGCAGGGGCTGGAGGAACACCATCTACAACGATCAAGTCAGCAGCAAGATTACGAAGTCTGCACACACAGCAGCCATACGCGCCTTCTCCCATCCCCCAGGAATAAATAGAGAATCGTGAACTCAAGTAGGCAACCACTAATAAGATTAATCAACATAAAAACGGGTACACAACAGAACAAAACCCCATCCTTGATTATTATTATTAATATTTGTTTATTTTTTTAATCATTTAACACCACCTCCAACAAGAAACATTAAACCCCACGAGCTGCAAGAAGAAAACAACGCTGCAAAGTCCTTGCCACTTGGGTTTATTATCCTATCGGACATACCTACGGAAATCTTGCTGTTCATTTATTGTTTCTTTCATGCGCAGTAATTGAAATAGTTATTTTAGATGGTTTCCACCAATTTTGGCTTTTTTTAAACAAATTATCTTTAAAAATTGATAGTGCCATTTAATTGCCTTGATTCACCTTCTAATACTACTTCTAGTGTTATTATACAAATTTATGGTGATTTCAGAAAATCTCCCAGATTTTTGACTAATAAAAAATGAATTTCGGGAGCTTAAACTTTGTTACAACCTCAGTTCTTCACTCTTTGGTCAAAATCAACTTCATATTCGGTCTTCTCGCCCTAAAAAAACACGGAAAACGATATATCACAAGCTCGTGTTCGCTAAAACCTTAAAAAAAACCCTCGAAAACCCCTATTTTTACATCCATTTTTCTCCCATAACGTTCCTGGGTGTATTCCGATCGGACTGCCGAGCTTTGGAGCATAACTAGGATCCAAATTTGTTCCCAAATGGGGAACAAAATGTGTGCGGAGTAACGACGATTTTAGACCAAAATTTAACGTGAATTTAAGGCTACAACTTCGATAGAATCTCAATTTTCCACTCACTTGTCAAAATGGACTTCATATACGGTCTTCTAGTCCCCAAAAACATGGAAAACGATACCTCAAAAGCTCATGTTACTCAAACACAAAAAATACCCATTTTTCACCCGTAAAACCCCTGGGTATATTCCGATCGGGCTGAAAGTTTCGGGACACAACTAGGGCCAAAATGGAGCATGTGTGCGAATTTTTTAGACAGAAAATGAAGTAGTTATGCGGACGGCGAACGGATTTTCTGTATCTACGCACCTTGAAACATAAAAGAAAAAAATGTTGAAGGGGTGTTATAAAAATTGTTTGCTGAGCGAATACACAGGTGTATTACGCACAGAATAATAAACCAAAAGCAACAGGAAGAGCAGCAGTTTGATGCCGAACAAGGATCTCTTCTTCCGATGTCCCCTTCTATATTCAGATTCCCCCTCACTGATGATTCCGCGGACTCGGGATCTTTAGAAAACGTGAGTTATATTCTGTGTGTTTTCTGAATGTTACCTACTACAAATCGTCCAACTTCATCAAGTCAATGAATATTTCATACTTCTATGCAATACGAGCGAGCCGCATTGTATTGCGTCCGAACACAGACGAGTGGTACCACAGTGTTAGAAGGCAAGAGTTGAGAGAGTAGGCGGGCGACATCCCTGGTTTTGATGGTATGAAAACCAATAAAATGTTAATTTAAGAGGAACACCCATAACCCGGCGAAATATCTCTCGTACCGGCGGACTTCATCCGCCCTGAGTGCAGTGAGTATAATGAAGGGTTATCAATAATGGACTACGTTACTAAAGCTGGGGGGACGGGGCGAGGGGCAGTACAACATGTTTTGTAGAAGGCAGTAAAGGCAAAGTAATTTAAGGCCGCGCCCCGTCGGTTTTTACGACCGTAGGGGTGATTCATAGTTTTTCTTCATTTTTTGCCTCCTCCTCCTTGAGGAACACAACGCATAACGTGTGAAGTATGGAGGTTTGTGGGGAGACAAAACGGCAACTCATCAACTCGGCTTGTTCGAATTTGCAGGCTTTACAGGTTGCGATGCCTTTATGCACTCGGACATAGTCGTAGCTGTCGTAAACGCACAAAGACAAGAAGAAATTCTAGTAACTTTTGAATGATTTAAAGAGCTATCCACAGGTTGGAGCTCTAATATCACCCGACTACTCATAGTTAATTTTTAGCGATCAGTAGAGTACCACCTAATCTTTCAAGACAGGACGAAATAAAGAAAAGCAAGGATACGTTCAAACACAGCACAATTTATCGAAACAGGCGAAAGCAGGAAACAAGCGACCCTCGAATACAACGAGCAAACTCAGCTGCTATGTTTGAGGAGAGTCTGGCCAGAGCCCACTCCGGCCGTGGGTGTTCGGCCATTTCCGCCTGTTTCCGCGGGGAATTTGCTGTTCCGTGGTTCCGCCCTCCGCGATCGGCTCGTATCCTTATCACTTTCTTATCATTATTACTTATCATTGATTACAGTGACAAGTCTGCGTTAAAACAACATGAGAATAGTCATGGCTGATCGGAAATTATACGCCTGCTTATTATGCAGCGGATTCGAGGCGTGCCGGAGCAATGGGAGTTTGAAGGACGATTGAGATCCAGGTGTTTTTTGAAACCACTGAGAAACACAAGCTTTCAACTGCCCTCAGACAGTCGTCTTCACGTTTACCAGAATTAAGATAAGTTTTCTTATCAGGAACAACTGAGGGCAATTGAAAGCTTGTGTTTCAGTAAATAACGGTTTCAAAAACACCTGGATCTCAGTAGTCCTTCAAACTCCCATTAACCAGCATTGAAAAAGAAGACCCTACAACATTAACTACAAAATTAACATAACATTGTTCAGAGTCACTAGATATTATATTATTGATAACTCTATGATATTAGCGTGATATTCTGGTTATTTTCATTAATTTTGGCTATTTTCAACTGTATCGAACTACATTCAATTTTGGTTATTTTCAACTTATTCCTTTAGAATCGAGCATGATAAAAAAAATGTTAACGCCCCCTCAAAATTTGATGGTTTTTCGTTCCAAGGTACCTACGTAGACTCCGCAAATGAATAAACCAATTTCTATCTGTCTGCCGTACTTCGCACTTTCCTTAGTTACCATGAACCAAAATGAGCTAAATTTTATAAAATAGTAATAAGATTATAGCATGATTCGAAGTCAATATATAAAGAATTGCTGGACAAAACAGTCGTGATAGGTTGATTACATGTGATATTGTCATGCTATTATAATTTATAATAATATTCTGTGATAGTTATTATAATAGTCAAAAGTTCCATAGGTACTTACCTAATTTCTCAAGAATAAGCTGTACTCGCAAATGAGTAAAATGCATTTAAATATTCATTAAAAGGTTGATTAAATGTGATATTGTCGTGATATAAATAAAAATGAAGTCGTTGCCTTGGGCAATTTTCCTCTCGATTTTTTTTTCTCCACGTTCAGTATTTGTGACACTAATCTAAGTACCTAGTTATAACCTAAAAGAGAGTAAATTGTATCAAGTATTTTGATTTGATAAGCTTTCTCTAGAATAACATTTTCAAGAGGGTGGGTAATACTGAGACTAGTGTATAATTTTGTCATTATCGTTAATTTCTCCAAGGGAAATACCTATATATTTTGTGATAATTATGGGAATAATCAGAAGTTCCATAGGCAATAACCTGTGAATTGTAATCTCGTACATGAATAAAATATATATTTTTTACTTATGTTACCATTATTTTCATTTCGTTGCCCCCCTAATTTTTGTGCGGGCAAAATGGCTTTTTAAAAATATACCATTTCCTTGCAAATTTAGTCGCCACTACGGTTATAGCCACTAAAAATGTTGGTCACATATCTGGCAGCGATTATTATTTGTAAATATAAAGTTAAGTACCTAGGTACTACTCCATCTATCGCTTATTAAGTAATAATAAATTATAGAAGCTGTTCAAATCAATAATCTGTCAAGAAAATCATGGTTTCGAAGCCCTAACGAACAAAAACTGATCTTACGGAAGTGCCGGTGACAAAAAAACTTTCTGTTCCTGGTCTCGAACCAACGACCTACCATTCTGAAGGTACATGTCGATACCACCGAGCTATCGAATTACCTCGGAAGAGATTAGCTTTTGATAAAACAGGTAGCGCATGCTGTAAAGCAGTAGGTGGCAGCGGAAACAGGCGGAAATGGCCGAACCCCCACGGCCGGAGTGGGCTCTGGCCAGACTCTCCTCTATGTTTGTACAAGTTAGGTACTTAGTTTCCGTCTCCCAATAATCGTTCATCACTTCACGTTCCACTTCAATTCAAAACTCCAATTTGTTACAAGAATCCACCAATCTCTATTCTACAAAACACTTCATGATGTGAAGCATACACAGCAAATTCCCTCAAGTTTTCACTAATCTTTTTAATTTTTTTCAATTATTAAGGCCAAAGGAGACGAAAGTTGCGCGAGAGAGAGAGAGTGAGAGGGAAGATACCCACAGTATAGATTATCTCCACAACCGTTCAGTCAATTCTGACTGAACTCTAAATACGTTTTTGAGTTCCTCTCGGTCTATATTATTTTCAGGATATCACGTGAAATGATTCGAACAGCCATTTCTGATGGTTTCCACCAATTTTGGCCCCCAAAACACGCATTCGGTGGGCTCCCTTTTGGTTTATTATTCTGTGAATAATACACCTATGTAATCGCTCAGCAAAAAATTTTTATAACACCCCCTCAAACTTTTTTCTTTTCCGTTTCAAGGTGCGTAGATTCCAAAAATGCAATGTCCGTCCGCCGTACGCCGTCCGCCGTATCACGTGTACAGGCTTCATTTTCGGTCTAAAAAAGTCGTTCTTTCGCACACATGCTCCATTTGGGCTCTAGTTGTGTCCCGAAACTTTTCAGCCCGATCGGAATACACCCAGGGATGTTATGAGTGAAAATGTGTGTAAAAATAGGTACTTTTGCGTTTTAGCAACATGTTGGTAACATGAGCTTTTGAAGTATCGGTTTCCAGGTTTTTTTGGACGAGAAGACCGAATATGAAGTCGATTTTGACCAAGGAGTGGAAAATTGAGGTTGTACCGGATGTTCAGCTCCCAAAATCGATTTTTTATGAGTCAAAAACCTGCGAAATCGTCTGAAATCACCATAATTTGTAGAATAACATTAGGAAAAGTGTCAACACGTGGATCAAGACAATTAAATGGCACTACCAATGATCAACGATAGTAAAAAAAATAAAATAAAAAAAAGGAGCGTACCACCATTGGTGGAAACCATCAGAAATAGCTATTTCAATTATTTTACATGAAAGCAACAATAAATGAACAGCCAGCATTTCTGTAGGTATGTCCATAGAATAATAAACCCATGTGACAAGGACTTTGCAGCGTTTTTTCCCCCAATTTATCTTTGACCATTGGTAGTACCATTTAATCGTCTTGATCCACATGTTGAAACTTTTTCTAGTGTTATTATATAAACTGACTGTGATTTCAGACGATTTCCCAGGTTTTTGACTCACGAAAAATCAATTTTGGGAGCAGAACATTTGGTAGAACCTCAATTTTCCACTCTTTGGTCAAAATCGACTTCATGTTCGGTCTTCTCGTCCAAAAACATGGAAAACGATACGTCAAAAGCTCATGCTTCTAACATGTTGCCAAAACGCAAAAAGTACCTATTTTTACACACATTTTCACTCGTAACACCCCTGGGTATATTACGATCGGGCTGAAAAGTTTCGGGACACAACTAGGGCCCAAATGGAGCATGTGTGCGGAAGAACGAATTTTTTAGACCGAAAATGAAGCCGGTACACGTGATACAGCGGACGGCGTACGGCGGACGGACATTGCATTTTGGTTTATTATTCTGTGAATAATACTCCTATGTATTCGCTCAGCAAAAAATTTTTATAACACCCCCTCAAAATTTTTTCTTTTCCGTTTCAAGGTGCGTAGATTCCAAAAATGCAATGTCCGTCCGCCGTACGCCGCCCGCCGTATCACGTGTACCGGCTTCATTTTTGATCTAAAAAATTCGTTCTTTCGCACACATGCTCCATTTGGGCCCTAGTTGTGTCCCGAAACTTTTCAGCCCGATCGGAATATACCCAAGGGTGTTATGAGTGAAAATGTGTATAAAAATAGATACTTTTTGTGTTTTAGTAACATGTTAGCAACATGAGCTTTTGAGGTATCGTTTTCCATGTTTTTTGCGACGAGAAGACCGAATATGAAGTCGATTTTGACCAAAGAGTGGAAAATTGAGGTTCTACCAAATGTTCAGCTCCCAAAATTGATTTTTTATGAGTCAAAAACCTGGGAAATCGTCTGAAATCACCATAAATTTGTATAATGACACTAGAAAATGTGGATCAAGACCGTTAAATGGCACTACCAATGATCAAAGATGATTTGAAAAAAAAAGGAGCGTACCTAATTTGTGTTTTGGAGGCCAAAATTGGTAGAAACCATCATAAATAGCTATATTTCAATTAGTTAACATTATAGAAACAATAAATAAACAGCCAACATAATAGTAGATGTGTCCAATAGAATAATAAACCCATGTGACAAGGATTTTATGAGGCAAAAACCTGGAAAATCGTCTGAAACCACCATCAATTTGTATAATAACACTAGAAGAAGTGTCAACACGTGGATCAAGACGGTTAAATGGCACTACCAATGGTCGAAGATAATTTGAAAAAAAAAAGGAGCGCACCTACCTAATTTGTGTTTTGGGGGCCAAAATTGGTGGAAACCATCAGAAATTGCTATTTCAATTATTTCACATGAAAGAAACAATAAATGAACAGCCAACATTTCTGTAGGTATGTCCAATAGAATAATAAACCCATGTGACAAGGACTTTGCAGCGTTTTTGGAATCTAAGCACCTTGAAACGGAAAAGAAAAAATTTTGAGGGGGTGTTACAAAAATTTTTTGCTGAGCGAATACATAGGTGATTTTGGTTTATTATTCACAGAATAATAAACCAAAATCGTCTATAATTTGAACAAGCTTTCTAGGCGATTTTCTTCGCAAAAGCATATTAAAATTGCAGACAAGCATCGCTGTTTTTGGCTACCGATAAGTACCCATCACTAAGAGAAGACGGCAACTATGCTCTATAGCAGTTCATTGAGCCATGACCGAGCCCTAATGAACGCAAGCAAAGTGACGGAGTGCAAATATAACTGGGTCAAACGAAGATTTTGATCGAAAGGTTTTCAAAGATTGGTAACACAAGGGACGAGGACGGCAGGAGGTGAAACGAGTTTTCGGTTCGTTTAGCGTCGGAAAAGGCGAAAGGGAAGGACGCGGAAAAGCGATGAAACTTCTCCGATAGCGATGAAACTCAGTCCCCCCCCCCCCCCTTCACCCTTTCACTGCGAACCACCTCACGTAACCCCAAAGATAAACGAGGAGCAGTAAACATACCCAACCATGAAATTAGGTGCGCCCAACCCTTCTCAGTTTCTGCTTCAAGTCTAGCGAACCATCTACGCGAAACTTCTGGGTATCTATGTCCTTCACAACAAAAGGCCATTGCGTCAGCCTGCTGAAATTCAAGTCACAGGGGGTACGTAGAACCGGAAATTTGTTTTCTTAGTAACCCTAAAGAAAAGTCATATTTTGACGACAACGTCGTTCTTTGGTATAAAACCGTCCTAAAGCCAAGTGTGCGGGGAATTGGAGCGTGAAGCACAGCACAACAGATTGTTTTGCCTCACTAATTAACGTTGATAGGCGCAGAAAACAATTGTGGACACGAACTCTACAAAAAATGATATTTCCTGGGACCAAAATTAATTAAAGTTGAATAGAGCGAGATGGAGGAGGCATTATTGACAGAAACTCAACATTACAATAATACACTATAATGGGAGGAAATGTACATGAACTTGCAGCTCTAGGAGTGACAGCGATGTCTGCCTGCTTTGAAGTAAATACTGCCAACAGATCAAAGACATCATAGGTACTCCATCATACTCCATGAATGAATCGGGGTACCCTGAATCATAGCAGATTCCTTTCCATGTGCACTACTCATGCTCTTGACCATCAAATCTTTGTGCTTATCCAGAGTTATCCAGAGATCTCTGTGATTGCCAGAGATATTTGGGAGTTTCAGTTGATAAATATTCGAAATGGAACATGCACAAAATTCTGCAACTTATCAATTCAATTAGATCATCTTTAATTTGGGTTTATTATTTTCAATAATTAACCTTTGGAATCGAGCATGAAAAAAAAAAATTTGAAACCCCTCAAAATTTGATGGTTTCCGTTTCCAGGTATGTAGAATCCGAAAATGCAATAAAAAAAATTCTCACCGTCCGCCGCACGCCGCCCGTTCGGGCTTTACGGGGGGGGGGGGGGGGGGGGGGCTCGAGGGTATTGACCACAGAAAACAGTGATCTACGCAGAAGGGGCATCTATACAGGTAAATAATAAACGTTTGTGTAATAATTTGCAGCGTTTTTTTCCCTTCATAATATGGGATTTGGATGATCAAATTAACAAGCATAGGTATCTACGTATACCTACGAGTTTACTAAGAGCAATCAGGTAAACTTAACGAACCGAATGAATGGTCAAAGCGACGACAATCTTAGAAGAAAACGCTGCAAATCCCTGCACAACGGTTTATTATTTTGTATAGAATACCCTCCTGTTACAGATCACAGCTCTATGTATAGATAACCCTTCTATATAATATGATATGTACTATTCTATTATATACATATTATGTAGATCGCAGACCCTCCGTAGGTTAGTACCTAACCCCGTACTCGTTACTAGGTACCTACCTAAATCACGAGTTAAATGTTGCTAAAATAATTCTGCCGATGACAAACAGTACCTAACAAAAAGAAACACACATAATGAAGTTCTGAAAAGAAATTGTTGATGAGGAGTGAAAAAAGTTGCAAAAGTACCTACCAACAAACTCCAGCCCCTTCTACGTAGATGGTATAATGAACCGTTGTGTAATAATTTACCGTTGAGTAATGATTTACCGTAGTAATAATTTACCCATCAATAATACTTCAACGTTTGTTCAAGTTTCACTACCTACCAACAAACTCGAAAAGAGCCATCATTTTTCAAGCGAAATAATATCACAGAACAACCAACTCGACTTCATAATCCGCCAATATAATCAGGTGATCCCTACCAATGATTGGCCGTATTCACAAATTCCTATTGTGGGCGCGTCTCTGGTTACGAGATTTGGTTTGAATTGTATACAATTTCATTCACACTGGAGTCGAAAATGCCTGTTGGTGCAAACTTTGGGGCCTTACTGTGAACGAACGGCTGGACGTACGATGCTCCGGATGGTCTTAAAAAACTCGCAAGTTCAAGAACTATTTAAAACCGTAAAAATATTTACGTAAAAAAATGGTATAGGCGTTTTGAAAATTTCAACCCCTATTTTGAACCCCTTAGAGATGACTCACAGTAACGTCGAGCTTCGAGGACCAACTAGACGCCGAACGGAACCTATAACCCGAATTTCATCAATTTTTTTTCATGGTAACTAAGAAAAGTGGCCCGTACGGCGTACCCCGTACGGCGTACGGCGGACAGACAGAAATATTTTTATTGCAGTTTTGGATTCTACATACCTTGAAACGTAAACCATCAAATTTTGAGGGGGGGTAAGAATTTTTTTTTTCATGCTCGATTCCAATGGTTCATTATTGAAAATAATAAACCAAAAATTAAACAATGGTTTGGTCACATTTTTGGTTTATTATTTTCAATACCTAATGAACCATTGGAATCGAGCATGAAAAAAAAAATTCTTACCCCCCCTCAAAATTTGATGGTTTACGTTTCAAGGTATGTAGAATCCAAAACTGCAATAAAAATATTTCTGTCTGTCCGCCGTACGCCGTACGGGCCACTTTTCTTAGTTACCATGAAAAAAAATTGATGAAATTCGGGTTATAGGTTCCGTTCGGCGTCTAGTTGGTCCTCGAAGCTCGACGTTACTGTGAGTCATCTCTAAGGGGTTCAAAATAGGGGTTGAAATTTTCAAAACGCCTATACCATTTTTTTACGTAAATATTTTTACGGTTTTAAATAGTTCTTGAACTTGCGAGTTTTTTAAGACCATCCGGAGCATCGTACGTCCAGCCGTTCGTTCACAGTAAGGCCCCGAAGTTTGCACCGACAGGCATTTTCGACTCCAGTGTGAATGAAATTGTATACAATTCAAACCAAATCTCGTAACCAGAGACGCGCCCACAATAGGAATTTGTGAATACGGCCAATCATTGGTAGGGATCACCTGATTATATTGGCGGAGTATGAAGTCGAGTTGGTTGTTCTGTGATATTATTTAATTTGAAAAATGATGGCTCTTTTCGAGTTTGTTGGTAGGTAGTGAAACTTGAACAAACGTTGAAGTATTATTGATGGGTAAATTATTACTACGGTAAATCATTACTCAACGGTAAATTATTACACAACGGTTCATTATACCATTTACGTAGAAGGGGCTGGAGTTTGTTGGTAGGTACTTTTGCAACTTTTTTCACTCCTCATCAACAATTTCTTTTCAGAACTTCATTATGTGTTTTTCTTTTTGTTAGGTACTGTTTGTCATCGGCAGAATTATTTTAGCAACATTTAACTCGTGATTTAGGTAGGTACCTAGTAACGAGTACGGGGTTAGGTACTAACCTACGGAGGGTCTGCGATCTACATATTACCTAATATGTATATAATAGAATAGTACATATCATATTATATTGAAGGGTTATCTATACATAGAGCTGTGATCTGTAACAGGAGGGTATTCTATACAAAATAATAAACCGTTGTGCAGGGATTTGCAGCGTTTTGTGATTTTTACTGATCTAAAATTTTAGCTGTTAGACGCTTCGCGCTGATTCACGCCGGCGCCGTCTGGCAAGCAAACCACAACCGTTACAGGAAGGTCACATCTGGCTATAGAAGGAAGAATAGGATCTCAATTGTCAGACTGGAAGTGAGGAAAGGAAGCATTACGAGCGGTGGTCGAGATAGTAGGTGAGGAAGCAAGGAAGAACCAGTTAGGACGGTGCAAGCCAAGTTGTAGACATCACTACTCATGTGCCAGCTTCCCCTTATCTCTAACCGTCAACTCATGTGCAGAAACTCAGCATAACAATTATTGTGCGATAGTTGAGTTGTGTCACCTAGATGGTAACAATTCTTAAGCAACTTATGAGCCACCTGGGATTCAGATCTGAAGCCACCTTTTCTATAGATCAAAACAAATTCGAGTCCGGTTCGAGTGTGACCTTATGATGAAATATTTCCCATTGTCAGTGTGAGTACAGGACGAAAAATGTTCAAACAACAAGCATTCAGAATCCAATGGCGGGAGTGCACTCATTTATCAGCCTCTAGCTTCGAAAGAAGGAGGAACAGGCAGCAAATACTTGAAATGTGATGGAATATTTCTAGGTCAGAAATTTGAGTCTTCAAGAGTTCGTGTCCAAGAGATGCTTACACGTTTGTTCTCCGTATTCATATAAGTGAAAACAAGCCATAAAAAAATGCTTGCCCTCCGAAATGAACTAAGAATTTTACTGTCGGTACTAAGCATGTGTACACTTGGAAATCACCGTTTGCCTCTGGATACCACGTCCAATTTTGATATAATCTGGTCAGCGAGGCCTTGAAATCATTTGAAAATGGAAATACTGAATTATGAAAAATGATGATGCCTTTATAATATATTCTTTTAGAGCACAACCAAGGCCTCAAAAACAGACAGATTTGGGGCAAAGAGGAATTTCGAGCGCCAGACTCTATAACCTAGTACCTAGTTGTTGCGATGGATCCAGTGTATCACCTGACGTCACCACATGTTTGGTGCTTGTAATATTTTCAATGAATGAATCTTGAGAAATCTTTTGGTTGGAGTGAAAACTTGTTGTATTCAATAGTTCCTCTAAGATCTTCCCAATATAGTTCTTCCGTTAATTCAAGTACCTGGCCAGCGTACTATCGCCTCAAAATAAAGTTGGACGCATTAGCGATCATTTCATGGCACACAGCCCATGTTTGCTCCTGTTTTCGTTTTTGCAAGACGTCTGGAGTTGGTAGATGTGGTAATGGTAGAACGATTTTCAGGCATGAGAGAAGAATGAGCGAAGAGAACATGCACTATTCAATCTGCCGAAACCGTGTGGTAAGTTTTGAACAGTACTGAGCTTTGAAAGGGGTTAGGCAGTTTTGCGGCACCCCATGAGTTGTCAGAATTCCATGACAGTCCTCTAGTGCTATCCCATTCATCATGTGTAGTAAAACAGCTCGGACCAGATAGAAATGGAAGGCTACTACTGCATACGATACGGATACGGTGGACAAAACTCCAAGCAAAACTCTGAGGGGGGTTGTGATATTTACGAAGGGGAATGGCAAAGCAGCGATCCGTGACAGAAACCGTTATAAACCATTTACGTCTTCAGTAAAAAGCCGTGTTGACATTCGAGTCCACCGATTATTTAACGGGTGTACAGTACGGGAAAGGAATAAAATAAGTTTGGAGCAATCTTTGGCCTAGAAAACCGCTGTGGTTCAAGAACATGGTGCAAAACTTGCAGGCAACAAAATAACTTCAACGCTCATTTCAAGCTGGTAGACCGGATCGGGCTAGGTTGGAAGAAGATTGGGGATTATGCAAAACTGTGAGTCGCTTTCTCACAAATAAATATTTAAAAATAAGACGAATGAAAAATGAAAATCAATTTTAATGTAGGATAATAATAATTGAAGAATGAAATTAAGTTTCCATTCACCTACTAATTCGACATAATGTAGCATGGGAAATGAAAATCTCGCAATGATGCAATCCCATTTTAGTGCACATCCTCATCAATTTAAATCATTCACTATCGACTTTATTGCCACATTAAATAATAGGTATGCCACAGTTTGCTCTTGAAAAATCCTAATGATATTACCGACTAGAAAAATCGACATGTTTTGCCAAATGGGTTGGGCAATGCGCCCTATGATAACGAATGCCATTCCAGTGGTATGACACTGATGCAGGCTACTTAGCCGCAGCCCGATTCCACAAAACTCAATTGTCTTGCACGTTTCTGATCAATTGTCAATGCCCATTGGGGGATGAGCATGAGCATGGTTCAGAATTTGATGTAAAAAGCGGATTCAGCCGCCTCCCCTCCACCTCTTCGTGCCAATTTTCAGCACCTAATGAATGCTCCAGGTTAGCTATAGGTATTTAAAATGAATAAAAAAACGCTGCAAATCCCTGCACAACGGTTTATTATTTTGTACAGAATACCCTCCTGGTACGGATCACAGGTCTCCGTATAGATAGCCCTTCTATGTAACATATGTACTATTCTACACATGTTATGTAGATCGCAGACCCTCCGTAGGTTAGTAGCTAACCCCGTGATTTACCGTTGTGTAATAATTTGCCGTTGTGTAATAATTTGTCACTGTGTAATAATTTACCCATCAATAATACTTCAAAGTTTGTTCAAGTTGCAAAAGCACCTATCAACAAAATCCAGCCCCTTCTGGGTAGATAAGCCGTTGTGTAATAATTTACCGTTGTGTAATAATTTGCCATTGTGTAATAATTTACCCATCAATAATACTTCAACGGTTGGTCAAGTTGCAAAAGTACCTATCAACAAAATCCAGCCCCTTCTGGGTAGATGAGCCGTTGTGTAATAATTTACCGTTGTGTAATAATTTACCGTGGTGTAATAATTTACCGTTGTGTAATAATTTGCCGGTGTGTAATAATTTGCCATTGTGTAATAATTTACCCATCAATAATACCATTACTTGTCAAATGAAAAATAATATCGCAGAAAAAACAACTCGACTTTATACAGCCATCCTTGATTATAATCAGATGCTCCGTAGTTATGATATCCAGGCCGGATTTATACCGTTTGATTCACGATCGTGTTGACGAAGCTTTTTGGTGCTCACGAACGGCTGGACGTACGATGCTCCGGGTGGTCTCAAAAAATTGTTTAGCTCAAGACAAATTTAATAACGTAAAAAAACCATATCCCTCTATCGGAAGTTTTCGAGCTACGGCGTTTCTATTGGAAGTTTTCGAGCTACGGCGTTCTGAAAATTTCAACCCCTATTTTGAACCCCTTAGAGATGACTGACAGTAACGTCGAGGCTTCGAGGACCAACTAGACCCCGAACGGAACCTATAACCCGAATTTCATCAATTTTGATTCATGGTAACTAAGAAAAGTGGCCCGTACGGCGTACGGCGGACAGACAGAAATATTTTTATTGCAGTTTTGGATTCTACATACCTTGAAACGTAAACCATCAAATTTTGAGAGGGGGTAAGAATTTTTTTTTTCATGATCGATTCCAATGGTTCATTATTGAAAATAATAAACCAAAAAACACGGGTGGAAGAGATTGCGTGAAACTACAATTTATTATGCACTATTTTTGGAAAGCTTATCGCTCATCAGCTCTTTCATTTTGGAAAAATAAAAAATTACCATGCGTTCAGCCTATTGATTAGAGTTGGTGGGTTCGTTGCGAAGTAAAGATCAGTGGCTTTATTACGAGCATATATATGATGAAAGCAGTCACCTCTGGTCCACTTATAACATGTTTCACGCTAAAATTATTGAAGACATTTAATTTTCAAAACAACTGACCACGTCAGATTCACCAACCCTGTCTTACGCCAAAAACAAGAAGCTGCGCGAGAAATATCCACGTGTTCGGTTGTTTCCCATACATTTCGTGACCAAATAAACGAGCGTGAGCGAGCGATGGGACGCCAAAGACCAAATAAATTTAGATGTGAAATTGACAAAATCCAGCACAGCTTCATCTAACCAGTTTCATCCCTCCTTTCGAAATACCTACTGATGTGGCGGTAAAGGTTGTTATAACTATAGATTTTCAGTTAGTCGAGTCTCACTCTCTTCGGTAACTACTGGAGGGGGGCTGATGTTAATGACACCATGTTCCGTCGTGCACATAACAACAAGCTGTTTAGGTAACCCCATATGATCAATATGTAAATCGATTTTATTGAATAACAGAAGAACTCGATATACATATTATCTATACAACGGTTATTCAAAAATTCGCTTCACCGTCATGCTGCTCCGCAACTTGTTCTTCACAACCTAAATCCGATCTCCTAACCGTGGATAATAGCAGAAATAACTCGGGGAAGCCGTGGGAACACTCGGGGTTATATAATTATTGTCAAAGCCGTGTAAACAACCACACTGGGGAGCCTATTTCTCCAAATAATATTCACGGTTGTCGAATTTTGTTTTTCCACGTCTCGAAAGACAGATGTGGAGGTTTGCCGAAGAGATTTGATAAGCGTCATGGGTCGCGGATCGGACGGCGGCGACCAGAAGAAACCTCCACATCAATCGGACGGTTGGCTCAGTCGGGTCGACGTCTTTTGTGAAGCGTGGAGAAAGGGTAGAAGAACAAAATGATCATTTTTGGAGAATTTCCTACATAAAAGAAGAAAAGCTCGTTGAAAATGGCGCGCTTGAGGCGGCACGCGATAGCGGGAAATTAGTTAGTGGAACAACCGAATTGGGGCCCCTAAACTCACAGGGTAATAGACGATTGATCTTTGTACATAAAAGAGTAATAAAAATCAGGTTGGACACTACAACTCACTGAACAATTTAGGTAACGCCCTTGTTTGTCGCGTAGTTAAAAAATAACTAATCGTGCAATAATCGAGAGTGGAACTTACAGGACATATTTTACACGAAACTAGGTTTGGATCCACATGTTCGGGCGCCCTATACGACCACTTTATATCTCCATGACGGGCAGACTATTTACCAGTTTGTTTAACTTACCTACCTACCACTTATTAATACTCCAACATAACTGCCTGCTAACTACTGTACCTATATTTGCCCGGATAACCTATTACTAGGATTGTTTATCCAAGGTTTGTGGACGAAGATGCGTTGGTACAACGCTAATAAAAATAAGCAGGTATTGATTGATGAAATATAAGGAAGTATACAAACTAAATCATCGCGTTGAAATCGTGGCAAACCCATTTCAAAAACAAAACAAAACGGAGCTATTGAAAGGTTGTTCCACTAACATACACAAAAAATATACTGTTATATCGGTTTCAGTGATCAAGCCATCGCCAGTAACAAACAATTACGTTAAAGTTATTATTGTAAAGTTTGTTACTGACGATGTTTTGATCACCGAAACCAGTACAACAGCATATTTGTTGTGTATTAGTGGAAACATACCTTTCCTCCAGTTTTTATTTTGACATTTTATGTCTTTACTATTATGTGACGTTACGGTGTGACGAAGAAAGCGTTATGAAAAATTTCTAATGATTTTCACGTACAACCGTTTCGTTGCTACGGAACTTTAACTTCGCCAGTTATCATCGTACAAAAATCGTTCACCACTCGTTGGATAGCTCTCGATTTACCTAACCATATTACGTTAACCACTGCGGAGTGCGTGGCCGACAAGCTGCGGTATGAGCGTGATTGTTTAAATGATTGTTTACACACAGGTGATCATTCTCAATAATTTATATTGTGAACACGATTGCAAGCTTTATATAATAAGTAAAGACATAATTTTAAGACCAAACAACCGATAAACGAATTATCTGTTGGAGATGTACGAGTCTTGGAGATGAAGCTCGGACTGTGTTTATGTTTAACAAAATTTTTATGAAGTGCACTCGTGAGTGTGTATATAAGAAGCTGTGTATAAGGCACCACCAGTTACGACGAAACATTACATGGAGCATCAACAATCATCCAATGGACCATCGACGAAACGGAAACTTCCCAAATCGGCCAAGGAGCTGATGCGTGAATATCGTTTGCGCAAAAAACTGCGTACGAGTACGACAAATGCCGATGACACACTTACCACATCACAACCCACGCCGGACACCGATAATACGACTGACAACATAGTGCAACTTCCCAAGTCGGGCAAGGAGCGGACGCGTGAATATCGTTTGCGCAAAAAACTGAGCACGAGTACGACAACTACAAAGGAAACAGAAATTTGTGAGGTCAATCGTACGTATGTTGAACCGCCTCTTTCTCTTGCCGACATGGAATTTGATAAACGTTTTACGAAAAATCGTTTCGGGTTTTGGTGTTCGGTATGTGATCGATTATGGTTTGAGCGCGATTTGCGACCAGCGCCCATTCGAGGCAAACAATTGCTAACAAGCGAATTTCCAAACGAAAACGTATCTACATTTCAAACGTGTGACAATTGCTATCGGTGCCTTTGTCGAAATGAAATTCCGCGTTTGTCGCGTTTAAATGCGTACGTGGTGTGGGTGCGGGAGGGGACGCAAAGACATAAAATGTCCCTCGTGGTTGCGTACTTGTACGAAAGCTGTACCCACCGTTTGTGTTTTTTTTTCTATGATTTTAGCGAATTTTCAAAGAAAATATAGCTGTTGTAATGGGTCCAAAATTTTCAGAATATGAATTTTTGACATTTTTTTAATAGGCAGATCAGCTTCTGAGCATCCCGAATTCATCCCTAGATTGTAACAAAAATGTGTGTGTGTATGTGTCACTCCAGACGATAAAAATTCCAGATTTAGCCAAAATGTTCTTATTGCCAAACAAAAGAATGATTAGAAGATGAGCAATTTTCAAAAATTCTAAGGGGGTCAAATTTTAGTTTTTAGGACTCAAAACTCTGTAAAAACGGCTAAAATTGCGAATATTTGCTATAAAATCTTGAAGTGGTATGGAAGGTTTAAAGACGTATGGCACCAGTAGCTATATACATTATAGCTACCAATGGAATAGCTACCAAAGGGAATTAAGTACTTACGAAGTACGCTGGTAGATCTAAACAACAACACGAATGATTCTTACGAAGTTGTACTGATAGCCGATCTTAACTTATAAATATATAAAGTGATAGTACTAACTCATTATCTACCCTGATTTGGACCACAGTAATAGGATACGTTGGTATCTCATTCTTAATTGTAGGTATCATATTATGTTCAAATGAGCCACGTAGGCTCTAGCCGTATTTTCTTTCTAGTCTATCTATAATCCCTAGATAAATGAATAGATAGGTATATTATATAACTGCAGCGTATTCGTGGTTGTTCAAGGATACGAGTCCTAAGAACTAGGATACTTACTAACCCATAGATTCTTATACTTCTATCTGTTGGTTGTAACTAGGTACGTATAAATAAACGTTCAACTTTCATTATAAAAAGAGGAAGACCTAAAAATATCACGAAATACATTCACTAAAACTCAAATTCTAATTGGAAACAACTCGGACAAAATTAGTTCCCGTAATTCTAGTTGAAGATGCCTTGGGCAGCGCTCAGTTCAACTATTCACATGACCCTCTGAAATTTAGTCCCTATCCGGGGCTTGAAAACGCCCATACGGAACGTTAATGAGAATCGGCAGGGTAAATCGGGGTCAACATGTTACATTTGATAGCAGCTATTTTTTTCGTCCCAACCCCTAGATATCAGATGGTTCTGGCGAGCATGAAGATGAGTATTAGTGGAGCATGAAGATGAGTTCGAGTAAGAAAAATATGAATTTGAATATAGATTCCAATTTTCTAACTAAAGTAGACATTCGAATAGGAGAACTGAACAAATGTGAGCTATCAGGAACTTTTAGACATACTAAGGATCATCCAGGAAAACTGCAGTGGTTTATAAATAATACAACGTTAGGGATTGTTGGCACTTCAAAGCGCTGGATTACAGACAGAGAGTTAAATGCTAACTTACATTCCTTTTGATGTTTGGAGATCGGATGTTGGTGAAACGAGGGGAACTGAGCAGTAGCAAACTGTTCAGGACGGGACAGTTCTACGACGTTTCTGCGACGATTTTTACAGGGGATTGTGATAAATTTGTATGAAGCCGGCAAATACCATAATATTACCTATACTTCCATGATCAAGCAGAGCGGAAGTGAACGGTGGGCCCTCTGGAACTGTAGATCTACACCCGCAACATCTAATGAGGAGTACCTACCCATGACGGGTGCATATTTACAGCCGCCCTCAACGATCGATAATGTTGCCAGATGATATTCGACACGAATCGCAGCGTGTAGGCAAGAAATTCGTCAAACAAATAAAACGGTCGGAATCTTATACTACCCTCTCCAGCTCAGAAGCTTCTCCTTATACAGGAATTCTTCTCAACCTTCTCAGGAATTCTCAAGTTTTAATGAAAATTAAATATCAATGAGCCACGTTGAGACGTACCTTTTCAAACTGCGTTTTTCAGGCAATTCAAACCTGTATTTCTGACCAACAAATCTGCTAAATCGTAAACGTAACTCGAAATCCCGGGCAAAGCACCGAATGCTTCAACAAATAAAATTGCTTGAACTAGATATTGTTCCCAATAACTCGAACTGTTCATGTTGGATACCTACAACGAAGCACGGCAGTCTGCAATTCCACCGGAAAGGCCTACTTATTCCCAGGATTAACGAGAATTTTTCAAGAAAGTATTACAGTAGAAGTCGCTTAGTAGAAAGGCGGTTAGAGGAATAAGTCGCATATAAGGATGAAAACAGTCAGGTCCCGATCGGCTGTATGTAAACACACAGGGAATTGGCCTGTTATGGTGATTGCAAGGCCGCTTATTGTGAACGGTTTCAAAGTCTACATTTGAGTAAATATGGCTCAGTTTTATCAACCCACCTCCGTTCTAGTGAATTTCTCGATCGATGTTAGTTCAGTTTACAATGGCCTCAAGTTCAAATCGTCAACGTCGCGCCCTGAGTGTTACCGATAAAGTGGAACTCAGCTAAATTTGATGCTCTCCCCAAAATGAGTCAGTCGCAAGCTGCCAACCGATTAGGAATTTCTCAGTCTGTTTTGTCCAAACTGTTGAAAAACCGGGAGGAAATTCTACGCGAATCAGTGCAAAACCAAAACACTTCGCGAAAAAGAAAAAGGTGTGGGAAGAATGAACAAGTTGAAGGGGCCCTCAAAGACTGGTTTACCGAAGTTCGCAAGAGGGATGCTCGCGTGAATGGACCACTGCTCCGACAAAAGGCTGAGGAGTTGGCAAGAAAAATGGGTGTACAGGATTTCGTCGCCACTGAAGGTTGGTTGAAACGTTGGATTAAGAGGGAAAACATAGTGTATAAAAAACCTCATGGGGAAGTAGGGGACGCTGATTCTGAAGGTGCACATGCCTGGATGGAAAATGTGTGGCCGTATTTGAAATCGAACTACCCTCCCGAACGTGTGTACAACGGAGCGGACAAAAAGAGAAACTCCTCGTTATTGGAAAAAGTGCGAATCCGCGGTGCTTCAAGAACGTCAAGAAGTTGCCTGTTGACTACCGCAACAACAAAAACGCTGCAAAGTCCTTGTCACATGGGGTTTATTATTCTACAGAAATGTTGGCTGTACCTACATTTATTGTTTGTTTCATGTGAAATAATTGAAATAGCTATTTCTGATGGTTTCCACCAATTTTGGCCCCCAAAACACAAATTAGGTAGGTACGATTTTTTTTTTTTTTTTCCAAATTATCCATGATCATTGGTAGTGCCACTTAATCGTCTTGATCTACGTGTTGAAACTTTTCCTAGTGCTATTCTACAAATTGATGGTGATTTCAGACGATTTCGCAGGTTTTTGCCCCATAAAAAATCAATTTTGGGAGCTGAACATCTGGTACAACCTCAATTTTCCACTCCTTGGCCAAAATCGACCTCATATTCGATCTTCTCGTCCCCAAAAACATGGAAAACGATACCTCAAAAGCTCATGTTACCAACATGTTGCTAAAACGCAAAAAGTACCTATTTTTACACACATTTTCACTCACAACACCCCTGGGTATATTCCGATCGGGCTGAAAAGTTTCGGGACACAACTAGGGCCCAAATAGAGCATGTGTGCGAAAGAACGACTTTTTTAGACCGAAAATGAAGCCTGTACACGTGATACGGCGTACGGCGTACGGCGGACGGACATTGCATTTTTTGAATCTACGAACCTTGAAAACGCTGCAAAGTCCTTGTCACATGGGTTTATTATTCTATTGGATATACCTACAGAAACGTTGGCTGTTTATTTATTGTTTCTTTCACATAAAATAATTTAAATAGCTATTTCTGGTAGTTTCCACCAATTTTGGCTCCCAAAACACGAATTAGGTAGGTACCTACGCTCCTTTTTTTTTTTTTTTTTTTTCAAATTATCTTTGATCATTGATAGTACCATTTAATCGTCTTGATCCACCTGTTGATATTTTTTCTAGTGTTATTCTACAAGTTGATGGTGATTTCAGACGATTTCCCAGGTTTTTGACTTATAAAAAATCAATTTTGGGAGCTGAACATCTGGAACAACCTCAATTTTACACTCTATGGTCAAAATCGACTTCATATTCGGTCTTCTCGTCCCCAAAAACATGAAAAACGATACCTACCTCAAAAGCTCATTTTACTAACATGTTGCTAAAACGCAAAAAGTACCTATTTTTACACACATTTTCACTCATAACACCCCTGGGTATATTCCGATCGGGCTGAAAAGTTTCGGGACACAACTAGGGCCCAAATGGAGCATGTGTGCGAAAGAACGAATTTTTTAGACCGAAAATGAAGCCTGTACACGTGATACGGCGGACGGCGTACGGCGGACGGCGTACGGCGGACGGACATTGCATTTTTGGAATCTACGCACCTTGAAACGGAAAAGAAAAAATTTTGAGGGGGTGTTATAAAAATTTTTTGCTGAGCGAATACATAGGTGTATTATTCACAGAATAATAAACCAAAATGCCTGGATGACCTCCAAAATTTGGACAGAATGGCTAAGGAAATGGGGCTGTTCTTTGAATCACGAAATTCTCCGCCTGATCGATAACTGCACTGCTCACAAAATTGATCTCAAATTGAAGCACATAAATATGTAGGTTTTTTTCTCTCATTTTCCCCATCAGTCGCTTATAGAAATCGGCCGCTTACAGTGATTGGTTTTTGCCAGTCCCGATTCGATCACTATAAGCGACTTCTACTGTATTTGAGACAGTGTGCGAGCCTCAAGCAAGCATCCTGATTAATACTAAGGATACGATAAATTCCAATTATGCTACATACATTTCCGCAACCCGAATTAAGAACAACTATAATCAAGAGGACTTACATCCTTTCTAATGGCACAAAATCTCATCAGAATAGGTGTCTTGTGGTAGGCACTTCCCGTCATCTATATTATAATCCAGAGAACAAAACCCTGATTCCAGTTCTTCAGTGGCTGCTGTAAATTACGTTGTATGCGTGTGAAAGGATTACTCCCAATTATGCCAACAGCAGGAGTTCGTGAACTGGTGCACAGCTGGCCATTCCCGCCAGTCCACACGGAAACCATTTCTCTCCATGTTATGACGAGTTCGAGCGAATGAGAATCTTCAAACAATGCGAGGTGCTTCGGTTTAATTTCAATGTAAGAGTAGGTACCTACGCACTCACACTTCACGTCAACCGGGGTTTCTTCTGCACAGACGTGGCCTATTCAAGAAAAAAATACATACGAAGAGTTAAAAGCTCATCTACTCGTAGCCGAGGAGTGTGGAGGTGCAGGTGCGCGCGGTGATGGTGTGCAGCTGTTCATGTAGAAAGTCCTACTCAACTACACTCATCAAACCAAAACAAAACAACAACCAAAGCTACAAAGGCATGGGGATCTTAACAATTTTATGATGCACCACACTTCAATCCTCTGATTCAATGATAAGTACTTCAATAAGTACTCAAGTGTTATATCGAGTTCTAGGAGTCGCCTGCTCGTTTACCAAATAAAAAAGAAGCTTGATAGCCCATTATCCATCACAATTTGTTTTGGGCAGCTCCTTGAATACAGGTATTGTAAAATCTACGGAATTTACAATACCTGTCTCATAGCTACGGAGAAAAACGCCACGCTTTGGCTCCTCGGCCGCGGGTGAAAACGAGACTAAATTTACAATAGTGTTCAAAAACCATATCGGTCAACACATCAATTCGTCGCCGTCGGATAATTTCAAACAACTGGATATCTGACGCCGGTCTGGCCCTCGGGGTCCCACGATCCCAAGGAAGTGGACCGTTATCTGCGCACCCACGCACCTTCAGATACCTATATATAAACGCTAGATGTTCTATTTTCATTCCTCGATCCAGATTTGAGTTTTAAATTTTCTAATATCAATTCCTCAACTTCGATGTACACTAAGTGAAAATCGGAGAGAAACTCTTTTATTGTGCAGAGTTATCAAAACATACGAGCTCTTTCCTAAGGACAACATCGCTATTTAGCGGTGCTCCTCATAAGCGTCATTCCCCCTTCAAAAAAAGTACAGAGCGTCAATCCTCCGACAACTCGTTTTGGCGAAAGCGCTACTTTGCAGTGACGTAAGCGCCAACATTTGCGTATTCACGAGTATTCATGAAAACTAAAATTTGCTTCAATTAAATACCTACTACTAAAAATAATGAAAACGAAGGATGAGGTCGATAGTGAATAAAAACAGCCAAACAGCACGCTCAAAACGACAAGGTATGTAAGTTTGTTGATGTAGATTTTTAGTAACTATAATTTGATTTACACAACCATTCGCTATTTAACAGGGGCCTGGCAATTTTAACATGTATCATGTTTTAGCCCTGGGGTACTAGCATTTTTTGCGAGTCGATTTTGCGCGTCAATTTTAAGCGTCAAATTTTTTCGCGCACAATGCATAGTGGTTTTCACGTACAACCGAGTAGTTGCTAGGGAAATGAAACTTCTTTCATTTTCATCGGACAAAAATCGTTTTCCGTTCGTTGGAAAGCTCTTGATTTATCACGAATTTATTTCGTATTTGTTCTTGGTATTTATTTCCTAGTTCATACTATAACTATATAAATGAATGTTATACATGGATAGTAAACAATGACGCTTGTTTGGTTGTCACGTTTTAACATGTATCATCTATGGTGCTCAAGAAATGTAGACAAGACATCGTCAGAAGAAACGAGCATATACGTTTCAAGTAGTAGATTTCTACCTAGCCTTCACTTTTCGAGTTAATAACATGATACATGGTTGCAATTTTTGGTTCTTAAACATAAATAATTGTGGGCAAACGCTCAGTTCCCGATCCCAATGTATGTAAACAAATGTTGAAAAACCCGGGTAATGTTATGTTATGGTTTCAGAAAAAAATGGTACTACGATGGTGAAATTATAGGATGGAGCGCCCTTTTGCTATTTATTTGTACAGCGTTTGTGTTTCAATTTGCAGATCATCACTTGAATCTCGAACTGCAGGTTAAAAAAAACGCTGCAAATTATTACACAACTGTATATTATTTACCTGTATAGATGCCCGTTCTCCGTAGATCGCTGTTTTCTGTGGTTAATACCTACCCTCGTGCTCCTCCCAGGAAAGCCCTAAATCGAGTACTAGAGCCGGCCAGGGAATTACAGTTTCATAAAAATTGAGTACTGGAGCCGGCCCGGGAATTACAGTTTCATAAAAATGCGCGGGAGTTGCAGAAGTACCTATCAACAAAATCCAGAACAGCCATCATTCTTCAAATGAAATAATATCACGGAATAACCAACTCGACTTCATACAGCAGCCATCCGTGATTATAATCTGGTGTTCCCTACCAATGATTCTGGGCCGGATTTATACCCTTTCATTCACGATCATGTTGAAGAAGCTTTTCGGACCAAACTAACGGCTGGTCGTACAATGCTCCTGGTGGTCTCAGAAATTCTTTAGTTTGAGATCAATTTAAAAACGATAAAAAAAAAGAAACCAGTCATGCAGCATGACTTAATGAGCGAATTTTCAAAGAAATATTCGAATTAATGGCTATGGTTTTGAATAAAGGAAAACTTCGGTCTAAAATTTGGTTTTCTATGTATATTCTCTTCGTATTTATTTTAATTTGTACGTTTTGTCCATCCTGATTCTACCGTTTGTTATGAGTAGATTCCTTGTTCCTTCTGAATGGCCTTTCCTCTTGACTACGATTTCAGGCCTGGTATCTAAAATCAGTTCAAGATTTGCTCTACTAGGTAGGTAGATCCTTCCTTCTTCATTGATATTATTTTTATCATGTTAAGTACCTACCTACCTTTGAATATCAAATATTCGTATGATACTGATAATAAATTGATAAGATACCTACCTAACCTTCTTCCTCCTACTGTTAGTACCTAAATTGAATAATTTGAAATAGATTTTTTCTTTCGTCTTCCTTCTAGTAATACGTGGGCCGGTACTTGTCTATCTATGAAGGTATCATAACAATTATATGTCAAATGGGAAATTCAAGGAGTTGTACTAATCGTTTGCCTCCCCCTTTTTTGCTTCGAACTCTCGTCTTCAATTAATACTTCTCACATTTTTCAATCTGACCACTCTAAGGGGGTGGGGGGGGGGGGGGTAAGAGTTTAAAGATTATCCTAGTTTTGGGTAATTTTTGCGCACTTTAAATGCTCTAATTTAAGAACGGATTTAGATATCTAAAATCCGATTTCACCATCGTGTTCAGCGTGCAAAAACCTTTAAAATGAGGGGTCACTTGTTAGAAAATAACATTTTGGGGATTTTTGGGTAATTTTTGCGCACTTTAAATGCTCTAATTTGAGAACGGATCAAGATATCTAAAATCCGATTCCACCATCGTGTTCAGCGTGCAAAAACCTTTAAAATGAGGGGTCACTTGTTGGAAAATAACATTTTGGGGATTTTTGGGTAATTTTTGCGCACTTTAAATGCGCCAAACCCTCCTTAGAGTAGGCCAATTTCGCCCATCTTCGAACTTAGCCTTTCGATTGCCAAGATAGATTTTTTGTGCAAATTTGAGCTGTTTATCTCAATTCTATCGAGAGTTATCGTCTGGAGTGACACATATATATATATATATACATATAAAAAAGTGTTAAATTTCAGGAATCGTTTTAGAATGGTCTGAAACGGATTTCTATGAAGAAAATTTCCAAAAATTTATATTATTTAAATTTCGAAGCCATTGCAATAGCTTCATTTTCTTTGAAAATTCGCTAAAACCATACCCTTCCATTGAAAGTTTTCAAGCTACGGCGTTCTGAAAATGGTAATCCCTATTTTACATCCCTTAGAGTGATTGACAGTAACGCCGAGCTCTGCGGACCAATTAGACCCCAAACGGGACCTGCAAACCAAATTTCATTAACTTTGGTAGATGGTAACTAGGAAGTACGAAACATGGCGTACGGTGTACGGTGCGGCGTACGGACAGAAATTGTTTAATATTCCATTTTCGGATTCTACGTAGCTTGAAACGGGAACCAAACGGGAGTTGAACAACTGTTTTTCATGCTCGATTCCAAAGGTTCATTACTGAAAATAGTCAACTACGAGGCACCGGACGCCTACGAGGCACCAGCACCAAAACTGTCAACTACGAGGCACCGGGCGCCGGAAGCCGTTGTAATTACGACTGGAAAACTTATTGGCGCTTTTGGCAACGGGGATGGCCGCTCATGCATTCAGTAGTATAGTGCGTTGAGCTAATTACTGACCTAAAAAAAAAATCACAGTGACAGGTGATCGATCCTACCAGGGACTTCAAAAGAACGTAGGTACTCCAAGCAAGTCCACTATGAATTGGGGAGTTCCCACAAAACCATTGGAGACTCCGAGAGTTCTCAAACAATTTTACACCCCCCCCCCCCCCCCCCCACGTTTTCCCTTGTGTTTTAAGGGATGATTGTTGTTCGTTGGGTTAACCCCTTCAAAATCGCTTGATCTAATCGTTTCACTATCGGGAAGACTGTTGGAAGCTGAAGGAGGTTTAGGAGGTTTAGGAGGTATTTACTAACATAGCATTAGCCTGAACGTAAATGAAGTAATACGTACGATTGGAAAAACGAGGAAACTTGGCGCTTACCTGAAACAACAAGAGAAATTTAGATAAGGCGATCGAATACTACGTACCAACTACACAGTTTTATAGGGAGAGGAAGATTACATTAAATATTGAAAGAAGATTGGCTTTCGAACAACTCACTGACGAAGTAGCTGGGTCAATATTCTGAAGACCATCGCATATGTTAGGTAGTTTCTGAAGTGCATTTAAAATTAAAGAGCCCCCGGATAAGTCATGAATATGTTACAAGAATCTACAGTTGATTTCAGTGGTTGTGGTTCCCAAAAAGATAGTACGTTCGAGCAAATCCTATTTATTAGAACATGTTATCTAGTAGAAATGGATTCAAAGTTTAAAGGAGCTCCTGATTGACGTCACCTTCAAGGCATGAAAATTAGATAGGTATTTCCTATACTTTTACATAAATTTTAGTTTATTATTCTGTGAATAACACACTTACCTATGTATTTGCTCAGCAAACAATTTTTATAACACCCCCTCAACATTTTTTCTTTTACGTTTCAAGGTGCTTAGATTCCAAAAATGCAATGTCCGTCCGCCGTCCGCCGTACCATGCATACCGGCTTCATTTTCGGTCTCAAAAATTCGTTCTTTCGCACACAGGCTCCATTTGAGCTCTAGTTGTGTCCCGAAACTTTGCAGCCCGATCGGAATATACCCAGGGGTGTTATGACAGAAAATTGGTATAAAAATAGTTATTTTTTGTGTTTTAGTAACGTGAGGTTTTGAGGTATCGGTTTCGATGTTTTTTGGGACGAGAAGACCGAATATGAAGTCGATTTTGACCACAGTGGAAAGGTGAGGTTCTATAAAAGGTTCTGCCCCCAAAATTGATTTTTTATTAGTTAAAAACCTGGGAAATTGTCTGAAAACACCATCAGTTTGTATAATAACACTAGAAAAAGTGTCAACAGGTGAATCGAGACAATTAAATGGCACTACCAATGATCAAAGATAATTTGAAAAAAAAAGGGGGGGAGAGTACCTACCTAATTCGTGTTTTGGGATCCAAAATTGGTGGAAACTATCACAAATAGCTATTTCAGTTATTGCGCATGAAAGAAACAATAAATGAGCAGCCAACATTTCTATAGTTACGTCCGATAGAATAATAAACCCATGTGATAAGGACTTTGCAGCGTTTTTTTCTTTTAACTGCATGGTTCCATTCCAAATTGATAATATTCATGTTTATTGGAAACTCACTCTGGTGGAAACTGTATAATTTTATTAATTTTGAAGAAGATGTCATGGGTGGAAGGGGAAAAACCAGCCGCACGCCCGTACTGCGTAGCCCCAGAGCTCAAGAAACGAAGGGTGAAGATTGTGACGTCCCCCCGGTAAGACGCTGGTTAGATTACGACGCAATGCTTCCAGGTGTCGACAAGTTGGGAAAAAAGGTATTAGCGGTTCATGTAAACCTATAACCCTTCTGCCGCGTGTGCAAAAACTCGGGAAGAGCCCTGCCTGATTATGGACGGAATTCTCAGATACCATCACTATAAGAAAACGCGAGGTCAGGTCTTGTGGCCAGAGAAAGGTACAGACAACAAATTTCCAACAAGCCGACTATGCTTCATTTTTTATCAAACACACTGACTGACGGCAAAGGGAGGGTTAAGATATCTGAAGAGACTGTGGAGTCCTTGACTGAGACAACTAGGTCGTGACGAAATCGTGAGAATGGGCAATTATCATGTATCCACAAAAAAAACTTTTGGTAGGTACTGAATTTGTAATAATCTTCCCCAGCCCATTTGAAAAAGTTGCTTTATGGCTGAAGAAAAACGTTTAAAAGACAAAGGCGATTCAAAGAAGCCGCTTGCTCACATCACACGGCTATAACGCGCCGACTGGCTATCTCCCATCTGCTGCCACCGGTCAGCCAATCCGAAACCATATCATTACAACGTCACTGGCAACAGTAGGGCCACTTTCCCCGCCTCTTTTTTGAAATCTCAAAGTTTGAAAGCCTCTCAAAATATTGAGCATATTTTCACAATTCAGTCCTATCGCATATCATAAACTACTGAGGAAAAACGCTACAAAGTCCTAGTCACATTCATGCGTCAGTGTTTCATTCATGCGCAATAAATAAATGGCTATTTTAGATGGTTTCCACCAATCCTTTTTTTGTCCAGATTATCTTTGAACATCGATAGTGCCATTTAATTGTCACCTGCTAATACTACTTCTAGTATTATTATACAAATTTATGGAGATTTCAGACAATTTTCCAGGTTTATGACTCACAAAAAATGAATTTCGGGAGCTTAACCTTAGTTAAAACCTCAACTCTACACTCTTTGTTCAAAATCAACTTCATCAACTTCAACTCAGTTGGTCTGAATCAACTTCGCATTCAGTCTTCTCGCCCTAAAAAACATGGAAAACAATACATCACAAGCTCATGTTCACTGAAACCTCCAAAAAACCTCGATACCCCCTATTATTACACCCATTTTTCACCCATAACACCCTTGGGTATATTCCGATCGGGCTGCAAAGTATCGGGACACAACTAGGGCCCAAATGGAGCCTCTGTGCGAAAGAACGAATTTTTTAGACCAAAATTAGAGCAGATACGCGTGATACGGCGGACGGCATACGGCGGACGGACATTGCATTATGGTTTATTATTCTGTGAATAATACACCTATGTAAACGCTCAGCAAAAAATTTTTATAACACCCCCTCAAAATTTTTTCTTTTGCGTTTCAAGGTGCGTAGATCCCAAAAATGCAATGTCCGTCCGCCGTATCACGTGTACCGGCTTCACTTTTGGTCTAAAAAAGTCATTCTTTCGCACACATGCTCTATTTGTGCCCGTTGTGTCCCGAAACGTTTCAGCCCGATCGGAATATACCCAGGGGTGTTATGAGTGAAAATGTGCACAAAAATAGGTACTTTTTTTGTTTTAGTAACATGAGCTGTTGCTTTTGAGGTATCGTTTTCCATGTTTTTGGGGACGAGAAGACCGAATATGAAGATGATTTTGACCAAAGAGTGGAAAATCGAGGTTCTACCAAATGTTCAGCTCCCAAAATTGATTTTTTATGAGTCAAAAACCTGGGAAGTCGTCTGAAATCACCATCAATTCGTATAATAACACTGGAAGTAGTATCCACACGTGGATCAAGACGGTTAAATGGCACTACCAATGGTCGAAGATAATTTGAAAAAAAAAAGGGGCGTACCTACCTAATTCGTGTTTTAGGGGCCAAAAATGGTGGGAACCATCAGAAATAGCTATTTCAATTATTTCACATGAAAGAAACAATAAATGAGCTGCCAACATTTCTGTAGGTATGTCCAATAGAATAACAAACCCATGTGACAAGAACTTTGCAGAGTTTTGGAATCTACGCACCTTGAAACGCAAAAGAAAAAATTTTGAGGGGGTGTTATAAAAAAAAAAAAATTCTGAGCAATTACATAGGTGTATTAGTCACAGAATAATAAACCAAAATGCAAATAGAATTCATGAGAATTGCCCATTCTGACTGGGCTGGGTCAGTCGGAAACTCCAGCTCAACTTGAGCCGATTCATCATCCGAATTGGAAATCCAGTAAACATTTATCCACTTAGGAGGCGAAGTTCCTTGTTTGTACTGGCACGGTTCCTTACAGTAGCATCTTGAGCTATGGTTCTCAGTATTATTACGCTCCAAAGCGTAGGTAATGTTGTTCTAGTAGCATAATTAAATGTTCATGTTTTTGTAATTACGTCAATTTGGAAACTCATTCTGGAGAAAATAGTAACGATCATAATGAGCTAGTGAATATCGTTTCTGACGCAAATCTTGTTTCTTGCATTGCGGTAATTAGATAAAGTTTCATGATAACGGGATAAATTACTTTGATGCGGGGAAGGCGATAAGACAATAATCGCTCTACTATGGGAATAAAAGCAGTCAAGGTGTACCATAGCTGGCAGGAGGCGGCGAGGGCTTGAGAAAAAGACACTCCTTCCAGAGTCACTAACCTTGGAGAATTCCCACGGAATTAGCACTATAAGTTGTGAAAATAAAGAAAATCCGATCTCACGAGGAATTGGCCAACCGGACGACCCCGATGCAGCGCAATTATGAGCTAAGGGACGAAATTTCATTCGTCAACAGAGATGAAATAGGGTGAGCCTTTCTCGCGAGCGTTTCCAACAAAAGCTTTTGTAATAACATGAGTGTCTAAAGACAATAATTACAAGCTATCCAAACAATACAACTTACAGTGTGGGTTCCTCGTTATAAGAAGACTACAAAGGGAATCACTGTTTGTTAATGTGGACATTCTGGGATAGCCCTCAACCCCTCACCTACGGCATTATAAAGAAATTAATGATGATGAAAGGTGTACCTAATGTGTTCATGAAATTTTCTATATTCCCCAAAGCGGCAAGCCGCTTTCGTGCCACTGAAGTGACAAATGAAAAGAAGTGAACGAATGGCAGGAGCTGAGGTTACAATTTTTTGACCGCCTACAAGGCAACTTGAGCGAATACCTAAAAAAAAATGCGTGTGCTATAATTACATTCAAGTACTTCAACTTGGTACTAACAATAAACAATTTTTTTTTTAATACTGATAAAAGCTTGATGATGAGAGTAAATTTTGAGGTCAGAGCGGTTCGTGAGAATACAGATTCGTCATTCAGGAACTACGCATAATGTGAGCTTGTTGGCTGCCTCTCAATCATTGTTTATGATGGGTTTTTTGGGCCATCGATCGCACCGTTGCGGCATCACCCATTTCTATCAAGTGAGAACGACTATAAGAATTCTCTAATGAATTTCACAAATAAAGTACTTACGGATACGCCATACATCAGCGGAAGTAGATAAATTCGGACGTTTCCACCAATTATTATAAGTAGGTATGAAATACCGCACCTTGTCATTTCCCAGCAACTTTTTTTTCTTTTTTTTTAGAGCCAAAACCGAACACAAACAACCCGTTCAAAAATATCATGAACACCACACAGTTAAAAAACAGCTGGTATTTTTCTCGCAATTAAGAACTTATTAAAATATCTTCGCCTTGTATCAGATAAAACAAAAGGAACGAAGGCCCCCGAGGCGCCCGTCCCTGCATAGAGAAGACATTCCGGAAACGTTTTTCCTGACGACATGAGAACTTTTCCCACTCGCTTCCTCCACACAGAAGACATCAAGTTCCCCTCATTCCTTACACAAATCGATTCAACTTTCACTGCGGATGTGAAATAATACTGAAGGTACACTACAATTACCGCGTGTTAGAAAAAAACCGCTTAGATGAAAGTATTTCATTCTGTAGCCTAATTCTATAAGCATTTGCTATTGTAAGGGAGATTTTCGCGGGTAATCTTCTATTCAGGATTGTGAGTCGGTAAAGATCGCGGAGGTTGTGAGAGAACCGAATTATCCGGTTTAAAACCGACCTTCATGCAGCCTTTTCTTGGAGGAAGCACAAAAGATATTTTTCATCAAAAGCTCAGCAGAGGTTTAAATGGTCATGCGCGGTAACCGAATCCGTCGCGTGTATAACATTATGTCATTTTCCCGAGGACGCTTTCAATATATTTAATATAGATATTTGCTCGGTAGTGGTAATCAAAGGGAAAGTGACCTATAGATTGGGCTGCTATTGAATATTGCGTGGCTCCATTAGCGTTCAGTATCAGGACTATTACCAGGCACATGAGACAGTTGTGAGTCGTAAAAGGCTGACATAATACCACATACGAAAGAAGATCTAAAAGGATTCTGTTCAATGAAAATATTCTATAATGAATATATAACCCTGATATAATACCTATTCAATAGGGCAATTCAATGTTCACCTTCATACTGACGTTAACGAACCAAAACTGTATAGTACGAGAGTGAAGGATCGAAGGCATAGCCAACAGCGCCCAAGAATATCTATGTACCTACCTCCGAAAATTTCCTGCTCTCACGATAGCACCTCATCGAATCATTTCAAATTTTCAAGTCAAATTTATTTGGATGACTACTGTATGTATCAACTCCGCAATATTTATCAAATTTCATGTTGCCTGTGTTGTACATAATATACAAAATCCTCATGAAATTGTTTCGGCATTCAAACGCAAACCTATTTTTTTTGTGAATAACGATGGTAATAAGAAGGGTAACCTGAAGATGCGATTTGGTGACTTGAATTAAATCCTCAAGAATTCAAAACATTACTGAACACATATTCTCTTATCCCCTATCCAATTTTGAGTTCGACAGCACATAGGAACAGAGGATGCGCTAGCTAATCTAGTAACGGAAATAACAAAGGGGCTCCACGAAGGAGGCAAAATAATATCAATATTCATTGATCTTACCAAAGCGTTTGACACAATAGATCTCCATTAACAACCATGTTAGTCATCTCACCTACTTCCAAAAATAAACCTATGGAATTTTCGATGAATCGCAACTGTTCCCTTCGAATGGGTTCAAACAATCCTTCAACCTACCGGACAAAAATTGTGCTATCGCCGCTACATACACAATGGGGAATATCCACGCGTTGGGTTTTAAATGTAAGTAGTAGGTAATTTTTATTCTATAATTTTTCAAAGTTTCGCACATCAGGGACTCCATTACGTCCTCCCGCCTGGGCGGGACCCCCTTGCCCAGTGTGACGTGACTAATGCACGGAACTTCTAAAAATCACAGAATAAAAACTACTTATGTAGGAGTGTGGTTGGTGCCAGAATTCTCAGGACGGAATTTACTTTCATTGAAAATAAATAAATAAATAAAAGTGCATTTTTCAGACCCATGGGTAAACACATTCATAACGATGGCTCCATTATATAGGCACTAAGCAGGGCGCCGAATAATTGGTTTCGACAGGAGTGAGACGAAATTAATCAGGTCGAAGTTATATCTTAGCCTAATCAAACGGGCTCACAATCAAGTTCGGGAACGCTGAGTTGTTTGAAGTTAATCCCCCCAACCCTCATTTTACCCATCCTCGATTGAGGTTTCCCCGCACCACCAATCTGTGGAGGATTCGCCTCTACGGCGGAAATCTGACAGCGTCCGATCAGGGGGTTCGCTGCTTCGAACCAGTTTATGCCCCTCGAACATCTCGAATTATCCACAACACACTTTCCTGGTTCCATTGTTTTTTCCTTCGAATCAGTTACGCCAACTATTAGGTAGTGTAGTGGCAGACCTGTTGTGACAGCCTACGATGGCTATCTACGGACATCAAGAACATTGGCCTGCCCTCCACGGGAGTACTTGGGAAACACGTGGGAAACGACACGTGTCGAAACGATCTCCCTGAGAAACAAGGGAATATTAAGAGAGATATGCGGCCGCTTCGTTTGAATTGACGTAGGTTGTGTTTCACAAAAGAGATTTCTCGTTTAAAAGATAAAAATCGTAAAATTTTTTTAGAAAATCCCAACCTTTTGCACAAAGAGTAAAAGGCTCAAGGAAAAGATGTATATCACAGCAGCCAGCCTCTTTCTTATCAGGGCTGCTCACCAGCAGTCATAACGCAGTGAAACGTCGTAATAATTATCTACTACTATCCCATCTCATCACAAATTCATGAAATGGGATAACGTTGAAACCTGTATACTCCCTATTATGCTAATGCCCTATCACGCTATCCCTTATCCGACCACTGTCGTAGGCACCCAGTACACGAACAAGCAGCCAATAAAATAGTGCTTTACCGGCTCATGTACAGAAGTTTTTCCAAATCTCTCGCATCCGTCCAAGATCAGCAGTTTTCAGCCAATCACTTGAGCAACCAGAAAAATGTTTACGCAGCGTACAGTACTGTAAATATTTAAATAGACTGCAACATAAAGATCAAAATGATACTTGTATAACGTACACACTTCCCCATTCGGGATAACTGAATAGTTTATCAACACAGAGAATACTATCAGTTTGTTTTGAACTTGGAAGTCTTCTAATACTGGAATAAGACAATTTTATTTATGACTTGGGATACAACAGCATATATTGAGTCTGGTGTTAAAGCCTAAACCACTGCTACTCGACTGCATCTTAGACCGATGAAACCCATCATCCCATAAAACACAGATAAACGAATTAAGCTAAATTCATAATTCATCGGCATAAACAACGTCCTGTTGACTGTTTCAGGTGAAGATGGCCATATGGCTGGCGGTATGGCTGGGCGCGATGGTGCTGGGAAGCGGGCAGGAAGTTAGTGGCCAGTGCCCCTGGGACCTACAAGTAGCCGAACTTCAGAGCTCCTGCATTTGCGCTTACAACCTGCTTCATCAGCTGTCAGTACAGTGTGACATGGTCGACTTTCAGGTAAGATATTTTATTCGAAAACGACGAGTAACAATCTAATCAGGCCAAGATTGGAATTTTCTCCATCAGAAGCCGCCGCTCTAATTAACAACGAAACTATTAAAATTCATGCTGCCAAACATGATTAAATCCTAAGTATACGTACTGAAATCCAAGGATCATTGAGAACAAAAGATGGACTAAATAAAGGAGACACCCTCAGTACGATGAATGGATATTACTCGTACTGCAGTTACTCGGAATTGTTTGACCAATTTTAACAACCACGTCCCGTCCCCGAAGAAATACGAGATGAAGAAAGTATTCGGATGAATATGCTAAACTGAGGAAATTTCGCTCCATTATTCATCATCCACGTAGCTTCTAGAAGCCCCCTATGAATTTCGAAACGCAAGATGGTATGACCACTGCGCATGACCAAATATACGTTAAATGCTCCACCAACAACAACAACAAAATAATTAATTAATTATAGAATTAACTGCGGAAAAAACAAATATACGACCACAGAAAACAGTGATCTACGCAGAAGGGGCATTTATACAGGTAAATAATAAACCGATGAGTAATAATTTGCAGCGTTTTTGTTCCATTTTCGGATTACTCAAATTTTTTGTTCCATTTTCGGATTACTCAATTAAATTTTCGGATTACTCAATTAAATCGTCAAAGGTTCCAAAAAATGTTTAGCTCCAAGGGTTCGTTACGGAAAATAACAAACCAATATGTTTAGCGCAGTCACGAAGTTTAATCTTTCTGATAGCTGAAAAACGGCAACATTGAAAGTGCTCATAATCATGGCTCACTATACATATATAGTCTTTCCTCTACTACTATAGTCTTTCCTCTACTGTATTATAGTATTAGGAACAACATTTTGTAGCTGCGAATTTCATGAGTTTCAAAATACCCCTCCACCGTATTGAGTACACCATCGGGCCTTCTGTGTGCAAAGGTAATTCGTTTTGTGTAGTGGTTGTTGGCTTTAGCCATCACCACCGGCCCGAGTCAGTAACACTGTATCAGTTGGGTTGGGCTGGGTCAGAAGCAGAGCAGGAGAGGACAGTGCTCGACGGCGCGGAAGATTGATTAAATGGTCATACTCCTCTCACTCGAGTACTCAGTTCCTCTGCATTCCTATTATATTAGGGCTAAACCCAGCTTCCAATAACCCCTCGAAGTGCTTGTTTGTTATATCGTCTAATAATACTAATTGTGCAATTGTACAATAATAATTAGAACATGTTTCCAGTACCTACTTAGGTACCTACCCATCTCACCACTTACCTGTGCAACGCATTACAACAAATCGTGGAATCAGTTTTTCAGTAGATTCCACTCTAAGAATTTCGACACCAAAATTTTGACACCAACCGCACTTTCCTACTATAAGTACCTAGTTTTCACTCTATGATTTTTCGAAGTTTCGTACACCAGTGCCGTCATGACGTCCTCCCACCTGGGTGGGACTCAATGAGTACCCATGACTTCTGTTTACATCATTTTTCAATGGAATTAGATTACCTTTCAAGAATTTTGAGACAAACCGACGAACAGCTCTTTTTCTATGAGCTTTCGAAGTTTCGGCAACAAGTGACGTCACATTGGGAAAGGGGGGACCCACCCTGGCGGGAGAGGTGCAATGACGTCACTTGTTGCCGAAACTTTGAAAGCTCATAGAAAAAGAAGTATTCACCGTAGGAGAGCTCGGCTGGTCTCTAAATTCTTAGGATGGAACCTACTTTCATTTAAAAATAGTAAGGTAATATAAACAGAAGTCACGGGAACTCTTCACTGCCAAGTGTGACATCACTAGTGTAGGAAACTTCTAAAAATCATAGAATAAAAACTAGTTATCGTAGGAGGGTGCGGTTCGAGTCATAATTCTCAGGATCTACTTTCAATTCAGGTACATTTTTCACACCCATAGCTAACGCTCACTGAAGTATTACATATAGATTGTGATGACACTGTGTTTACTAGTTAGCACCCAACTAACATCAGCTTCTCTATGCCACCATTGATACCTCCACCTGTTCCTATGTGCCATCCCGGAACAGCCCAGTCGCACTGTTTTCATGGTTGTTCTACCAATTATTCATTTGTCTATCAATAAACTTTAACATTTCAGACCCTCCTGAGAGCTTTGGACAAGTTCGGGCGAGGGAAGAGCATCGACCTGCTCTACGTGAACAACAGCTCCGTCAAAGCCCTGGCAGCAGGAGGCTTCAAGAACCTCAAGCTCACCAACCTCCAGCTCTCGAGCTGTCGCATCAAAACCATAGCTAATGGGGCTTTCGACGGACTTCAAGTAAGATAAAGAAAAAATCCATTCAACATATTCCTAAGGACCCTGTGTCCTGACGTACAATCAAGATTCTATGGTTTGAAGGTTATTCATGGGTCCTTACGTGGTGTTAATATAAAATAACTGACTACTGGATAACACACGTGTAATATGCTTCTACAATTTGGATTCCGTATAACGTTTTGAGAAAATATTTAGGTAATTTTTGAACAAATTATTCTCTTGAAATTAGTTTAAAACTATATTGGCGAACGGCAGTGGTACTTTACGCAACGTGATTGTTACAGGGAACGTTAAAGAATTTATATCTACAAGATAACGAGCTGGAAGAAGTTCCGGCAGATGCTTTGAGAGGACTCAAAAATCTGACAACCCTTGATCTCTCTAAGAACAAGTTTACAAGGTAAATACGTCAATCCGAGATGCGTGAGAAATTAACAGAAGGCATTAGAGAAGATATAATGGAGTACAGTTCGGTTATTAGGAAACATGCAGAACCAACGGATGTGAGAATGGTTTGGTGGATGATTCCTGCTTGTAATAACTTCGTATCATGCACAGGATATCGGACCACTCATTTTCAACATTGGGGGCTCTGACTACTCTGAAACTGTCTGACAATAACCTGACGATCGGACGTCAGGCCTTCGCTGGCTTGGAAGGCAACCTCAAGAATCTGAACCTCAAAGCAACCAGGCAGAAGAAGGTGCCGGAGGCTGTACGTGGTCTGAGGACTCTGGCCTTCCTCGATCTCGCTCAGAACGCTCTCAGAGAACTTCCAGGTGAATATGAAACACAAATACTATGAATATATAGGTTTTCACGCCACTCGCATCAGGTATGCCCAGCAATTTGACATTAACTTCGTGAGTTCATCTGGGAAGTTGTTGGAAATCGACAAAATTGCGTGGTATGTCAACGCTTCCAAACCTCATCTAGCTCAATTAGTTGTCTGCCATCAATGCTAAGTACCCAAAGACAGATAGGTATTCGCCAATATATCCTGTGAACGAGAAGGAGGCGGGTCTTAGAGTGATGTGTTTTCTCATACGGATGTAAAACGTCTTGCCTTCCAGGGACAAATGGACTGTTTGACGGGCTCCACTCGCTGACAGCTCTCAACCTGGAAAGGAATGTGATCCAGACAGTCGGCGAAGAGGCTTTCAGAGGCATCAGTGACACGCTGAGTTCTCTCAGTCTGCTCAACAATCTTCTCACAGAGTTCCCCACATCCGCTCTCCGCCCACTCTCTGAACTCAGGGTATCTGCACAATTCTTACATGAATACAAATAATATTGTTGTGGCTATGAGATGAGCAATGCTAATTTTTCAACATGGCATCAATTTTACATTTCTCCAAACATAATATCAACTCACTAAAATGATTACCGGAAAAGACAATGAATTAAAATTAATATTCATAGAATCGTGGGCTAGGCGTCCGTTAACCGCTGTAGATCGCCAGTCATTAACTTTTGGTTCCTAGTACGACGAACAGATGGACCAGGATAGCATCCAATCATTACTTAGATGAGGCGAAGTTGCTGAACTTAAATTTTGGTAGGTTTGATATTATAGCCTATCCTCGTGGTATCATGTGGAACTATTCCTACATTTCCTATACTCGAATGTTTGGTAAGAGCATATTTGTTATTTCAGGTATTGGACATAGGCTTTAATCTTCTGACAGAACTGCCGCTGGACGCCTTCCTGGGCAACCCATCACTGACCCTACTAGCTTTAGATGGCAACCCCTTGTCTACTGTTCCTGGACCCGCCATAGCACACTTGAATTCTACTCTGAGAGGATTATCCCTCGGAGGCAGGTTTCTTCACTGCGATTGCCGTCTGAGGTAAGCATCAATTACCTATCAGCATGAACCCCTTTCTTCACCAACCGTAGTAGTAAACTATGTACTCAGTTGAAGCGATATATGCCAAAACAATGTCCCTGGATCCTCTACGAATAGAGTTTATAGAGTTGGTATACTCAGGAGATAGGTGGAGACGACCAATACAAGAACCCACGGCACACAGCAAAAAAGAGAAACTAGTCCAAATTGTTCAAAAAACATTAAAAAGATTCATCGAACTACATCCATATAAGCCAGATGTAAACCGAATTTCAATTTAGGAACCTACAGAAGTCCAAATTGGGATCACCAGGCTTGAGGTTTCCATGATACGCCTGCATTACAGGCAGATGACACTTGCGGGGTACTTCTGATTACAGATGGATATCACAGTGGATACGACGGGGCGATCTTCAAGTTACTTCAAGGGAAAGGAACCCGCAGTTCTGTGGCTCACCTCCACGTTTCCTTGACGTAAACTTCTACAACATTGAGCCTGAAGGTAAATAGACTTCTTCTAGGAATAGAGAGGGTAACTCCCTACATCCGAGCTTGAGAATTGAAAATATGACATAATATGCCTATAGATACATCCGCACGTCAAGATAAGTAGCTATAACGATATTAATTTACTACTCGCCTAATATTATGGGGTCCGCATATTCCAGAACTGGTTTGTACAAACAGCAAACCGGGAGTAGCTACCCCTGTGATAGATGATCCTCTGATTAACGTAGAAGACATCGATTCTCAGCCGTCAGGTGTGAGTCACAGTGCTGAGGTAAGCTAAAAACTGTTCTATTTCCACTAATAAATCATTACATTCAAATCAGGAGTTGTTTGTCTGAAACCCATTTACCACAAATGTTCCCATGACTTCATGACAAATCATTTCATCATCTTTTGGCAAGCTACCACCCAAAAACTAATCTAAGCCACCATGCACTGACTCGCTATTGTCTGTTGTATTCAAGGTGCCACCCGAAATCGGAATTGGCGTTGGATACGTTGAACCAGCTACTTCATCGATCGCAACAACAGCCTCAACTTCGACAACCATCACAACAACACCATCGTCGACGACAGTGACTACTCCATCGACACCAAGTGCTAGTTCGACCTCTCTCCCTTCGACAACAGCATCGACATCGAAGAAAACCCCACCAACGACCGTACGAAAAGGCAACGTGGTTATGTCACGGAGCACGCCCTGGCCTCAGCAACATAGTAGGCCACCACTTGTCCTAGGTCACCAGCACCCGAGGTAAATAATTTACCGTGCGAGGATAATTATTAGGCTAGAAGTATTCAAGAACACTGAAGGTTATTAGCCTCCCTGGGTTGGTTAAAAAAGGATACTGAACAGCAGTTCTCTACTCAGATACTACCTACCAATGCCTTTGACAATATCTTATCTCAACGTATTTCAGATCACCACAAGAAGTGCTAGTCAGGTCTGCCCACCGCCAGGACAACTCTGTCATCATCCAGTGGGACTCTGAAACAGCCAATATCCTCGGATTTAGAGTAGTCTACCGGCTTTTCGGAGACAAGAGTTTTAAACAAGGCCCTCCGCTCGAGGCGTCTGAGAGAGAATTCAAAATTAAAAATGTCCCAGCACAGGTAAATGTTCATATCCTCCTTGGATACTGTCCCTCTGTCAATTTCATAAATTCATTCAATGCACGGCGATCAACTGACACGAGATCAATAAATTACAAATGCGTTTAGAATGAATAATATATGTTCCCCAGCCATTTCACTCATTGATACAACTAAAATGGTGAGGCGGTGATTTCAGGAATGTATAGTGGTCTGCGTGGTGTCTCTGGAAGAGATCAATGTCCAACCAGACAATGTGCCATATGCTCAGTGTAGAGAAGTGAGGACAGTGAATTCACCGACCAACAACATGGACAAGATCACGATCGCTGCTTCAGCTGCCATTTGTGGCACTGTGGTTATTGCCGTCATTATCTTTGTGGCCACCTCTCGGCGACGGTCGAGGAAACTCCACACGCTGGATGGTGGACACTCAGGCAAAATGGGACTCCCAGTAGGAGGTAAGATTAAAACATTTTTATAACCAAACACGGAGCGCAGCTGTTTCAGTCAAAACATAGATACTACCAAACATTCTACAGCGAACTGACTGACACAGAAAGACCTAAAATTCGGAACACGGAAAGAAAATAGGAAACGGGGAACATGAATGTTACACTTGATTTGGTACGCATTTCTTTTATAGGTCTGCCAGTGGCATGCTGTCCAGCATCCAGCCCAGGCCCACTCTCATCACTCGCAACGCTAAATGCCTTCACAAGTCACAAAGACTGGGACCAAGTCTCTGTCTACTCCAATCGATCCCTGTCCAGGCCACGGCCCGGCTATCATGTGGACAGGCAAGGTATGTACAACGAGGACCTCACAGACTTCAGGCGGAAGCTCTACCTGAGCCTCCACAACGCCTGAATGTCTTCCCAGTCCTAATCTCCCAAATACCACAGCTAAATACAACGAGATATCCAGACATTAGGTTCCACATTAGTGGAACAGTCGGTTTGACTACGCTGTAGAAATGTTTAGAAGATCATGAATTTAATGAAAGCAATGCGCGAATGTAGCATAGGTTGCTTCTTAACAATTCATGAGCGACGTTTTTCTTCGGAGAATATTTACACAACGGTCTCCCTGCTTCACTCCAGAAAATAGGAATCCTTCTTGGACTTTTACACCTGGAAATGATAAAATTCGTCCCAGGGGGAATAATATAGATCTGAGCAAGGATGACTAAAATATGTTGAGGGGCATGAAGTTGATATGAATGTACATTCTACACCAACCATACACAAGCTGATGATCATGCTAAAGGTTATTGTATCTGATCTCAATGAAAATGTTAAGATTACAGATGAACTTTAGGTAAAGATAACGCTGTTACAACAGATGCTTGTCGCCCATTTGCAATTAATTTATTAGGTACACAACAAATTCCACAGTAAACAGGATCGGGTAATCGATACATATAATTAGAAGCAACGTAGCACTCACCTAAATTCCGAGACTTCACGACTTGGAATATGTCCTTACTTTGATCAGGAATTCCTATTTTTTGGAGAGGAAAAACACGATGGAAACAGAAAAACCTGAAGACCAAATGTAAGCGAAACATGGCATCGGCCACATTAATGTTCGTGTAATTGTAGTTCTAATTTGTTCCCGAATACTAGTTTTTAGTTCTCCCTTACCAAAATTTTATGTATGCAAATACCTATGATATCTTCAAACAAATGCCTACTTCTCCTGTAGTCAAGTAACTTCGACTGGTGAATGTAACTATGAACTTGTTTTTGTAGGGTTACTGTGACGAAACTATGTGGCGACATCTAACAAATTAACTACCACTATACTCGCTTCCATCTGCTCTTGAAAGCTCTATGTTAATAATTCTGACTTACCTCTCCAGTCTCTGCTAGATGCATGTACCTAATTAATTTATTTTCAATTTTCAAGATTTTGTACTAACAACGAAACTTGTGTAAATTATTCAATAAATTTATTTTGTCCTAAAATAACTCTTTTATTTTGGTTATTTTATTTTTTTAAAGCTATCTACCTACTTAACCCTTTTTTATTTTCAATGCTCTTCAATAAGGAAGTTTACCAGATTTTTGAAAGAATTAGAACCCTTCGAATTGCGATCAATTAAGACAGGTGCCTATCCATTAAAAAAACTAATACCACATAACAAATAATCGTTACCATATTATTAGGTATCGTTCCACGAATTTGTTTAGCAAATATATTATGTCATATTCCACAATGAGATGAACTGTCTGGCCTGGTAAACTTCTTTCCCATGAATAACATGTGAATAACATCTTAGGGAACTCAACTACTTTTATAGTGAAATTTGGTTTACGGAAATCCAGCTTCTGAGCGTTTTTCACGATGCATGACTAATTAATTTATCTTTCACTAATCTGGTGGTTTTAGGGGCTCTTTTCGTGCCTCTGTATTAACTGGCCGCTAAAGACACGATAATGACAATGCAGTATTTATTTATACAGACTAGCAATCCAGTGTCTTTACTGGCCACCAATCAGAGGCGCAGCATTTGCAGAGTGAGCACAATCCTTTCCATTGTGAAGCTATACCTCTGGTAAGTTGGTGAGGAGAAATACTTCGTACGTAGCCTTATCATCTTCCCTACTTAATTTCATAGTGAAAGGGAGAACTGAAAACATAGTAATATAACATTTAATATAGATTGCAGGGGTCACAAAAGCGGTTTATATTACTTCTTTTAATGAAACTAGATTCCATTCTGAGACGTCTACCAACCGCACTGCCTACGATAAATATGTAGTTATTTTTATAACATATATGTTGTTTCAAAGTTTCAACCAATTCTTTCGTCACACTGAGCAGAGGGCCCCGCCCAGGCGAGAGGGGTGCAAGACGCCAGAATGAGGAGTACCCATGACTTCTGTTTATATTTTTAAATGAAAGTAGGTTCCATTCTAAGAATTCTGAGAACGACCGCACTCTCCTACGACAAACAGTTCTTTTTATCAGTTTTCAAAGTTTCGGCAACGAGTGATCTCACAGTGTCCTTGCCGAAACTTGGAAAGCTCATAGAAAAAGAAGTATTCGTGCGGTTGGTCTCAAAACTCTTAAAATGAGATCTTCTTTAATTTAAAAATGGGAAAGTCATGGATACTCCTCACTGGTTGAAACTTCGAAAAACCATAGAAAAAGAATTCCTTCTCGTAGGACAGTGCGGTAGGTGTCAGAATTCTCAGGATGGAATCTACTTTCATTTTAAAAAATAAAATAAATACTGCACATACCCCACTAAACAGACGCATTACCACAACAGAACAACAGAAGAAATGTTTGTTTCCACTATGTACCTACCAACTTCGTTTTATAGAAAAATACAGGAATAATTTCTTTCGAAATCGTCACAAGAAAATCTCAATTAGTCCACGATACTGTAGACACATAGTGAACAAGTCCTTTCGTGTTCTCAACAAGAAAAACTCCCTTGTGATGTAAACGTCTAGTATAATAAAAAATTAGGTGACTCCACCCTACTTTGAATCAACTATCAACGCACAGTTGTATTTGACGAAAATAAGATACAACGGGGCGCCGTTAGTTATTTCAACAAGTCTTGAGTAGGTAGGTAGGTACCCATAAACTACAACGTGCACCAGGACCTTGTGATTCGTTGATTTAGCTATCTCGTGAGAACCGAAAAATTGAAACATTTGACTTGATTAAATTATGAGGTCAAGTGAAACAGAACATGTGATTTCCGTAGTAGGTAGTTATTGAACCTATGATATCCGCTTATTACGATGATGAGCTCCCAAGAACATCGAAGATGGAAGGATTCAGTAATAGAAATACCTGCGCACAGCGTATAGGTAATGGAAACCGAGGATAAATAAGAAAGAATAATAACCAGTCCCTAGAGCCGGGAACCAATTGCAGAAGGAGACAGGTTCTTGTGAACCAGATTCGAGGGGGAAACAAAAACAGAGAGAATTTAGGTCCTTGAAGAGAAGTTAGGACTTTGAAGAATGATGTGATATTAATTTGTATGAAATGTACGATATGTGTATACAAACGCGATGTTGTAGTTGATCTGCTCAATCTCAAATCGAAAACAGAAAACTGAACATGAACATCACACGGGGCATTGGTTGTACCTTTATGAGGGCTGATTTCACTGAGTACGTACTGAATATAACCAGGTGATTGGATCTTGACCGCCTCCCAAGATCCATACACCTGTACTGGTTAAGTTGTAATGGATACGTGGAATGTAGTCATCAAATAGCAGAAGAGACGAAAAATCCGAGGTATCCACTTTTATAAAGATTTATAAGGCACAATTTCAATGTTTCTGAGTTATGTAAAGAAAACGTAATGACGTGGTCAAAAGAAGGTAGGTAACTAAGTAATTCAAATGACCATCAGATGTACTGAAGGGCGCTCCATATGTAACCAACCAATAAACAAGACGAGCAGAAATCAATGAGTGTCGTTAATGTTTGAAACAGGGTCGATGAACCGAGGAGCTTGCATGACAGACGAGATACGGTACACCGGCAATGGGCTGGCGATTACCCACAAACCAAAGGCGAGGTCCGTGGCGGACGGTCAGAGTCAGCACTCTTTCTCCAACCACTCGGCACGCTATCTTGGCTCCGTTCCGTTCACGTCCACTCTCGTCACTACACGACCAGGTACCTAGGACTTTGTCCTGCAGGTCTGGGTCCCCCATTCTGATCTTTGGATACTGTCTCTGCCTGTCTTCATCAGAACTTCTTACCATCTCTTCTTTCTGTTATAATTTTATACCTTCCTGTGCCTAAACGCTTGAGTTCCTGATCGAATTCGCTGTACTTCTTTGTGTATGAGTCTTCATTTTCTCCTTTTTGGAGGCTGCCTCCATCTGCTGTCAGGATTTCTCGTCTTTAGCTTGTCATCAAGGATTTGATTTGGACTGATCTGCTGGAGGAGTCAAACCATCCGAACTGATTCCAAGCTCCCTACTTTCCCGTAATAATACAATCTTCAGTGGACAAAAACAACAACCATGGCTGCTGTTTCTGAGTTGCGGAGGACACTCATCAACAGAGTTCTCTACTTAGTGCATGTTAACAGAACTGAATGGAAACTTTCAGGGCCTCTAACCTCATTTCTGTAGATCTATTTCTTCCTCATCTTCATATTTCGGCCAGGTATTCAATAACATCCTCTTTCTCAGGCTCGTTTCAGACCCATTCTCTAACCATTCGCTAACAGTTGGTAATAGTTTAGCGAGGTTTCTATTACCTATCCAGCTACCTACTCCGGAATCTCTACACCTCAGCCTTCAGCAATCCTTTCTCAAAAGCTGTCCCCGCCATGATCAAGTACTTTTCAGCAAGATACTATTTGCTTCTGAACAGACGGTTTGTAGAAGCTGATTTTACACAACTAAATATCTGCATCTGCTGTCATGAATAAAAGCCCAATCTCGTTTTTGTTTGCCATTATTATTGTTACAGGTAGGTAGTATTATATTAATCTATCTGATAGGGTTAAGCACCACTGAACACACCCGCTTCCCACAGAATATTTTACTAACTACTCTTTTTCAAATCTCAGCAAATTATCTCCCAAAAGGAAATTATTCTAGAACTCTTCAGCAACTAGCAGTAGGTTGTAAACCATCTTCATACATAAATACGTCACTACACCAGACTGTTACCAATAGGGGGAAACTTAGGTTACTACCACACTCTAATATATTTTATATCAACTTACCGACCAACGCCAAAAGCATCTAGATCAAGATGTTGATCATGAACCCTAAAACTGAGAGTTGACCATTGCCAGACGATACTAGGCACTTGAAAGGTTGGGGATGATGTAACTTTAATTAATTCTGCCAGATGCCTAAGATTTTAGTAAATTACAATTAGATTTCAAATAATATTTTCATTTTATTATAGGATTCTTATTAGGGAGTTAATCGTTATGGGACTTTATACGACACCTATCAACATAACATTTCCTTTCCCTTCTAATAGTAGAAAAAGTTTCAATTCCGTCAAACGTTATTGAATTTTGACGAACAAGTAGATGTACGTTTGTATAAGAACAATTTGTATGACACTCATCAGTTCCACGGCACAACGTTCAACAATTCTAATGTAAGTTTAATAACATTTTTCATTAACTGCTAAATGTTAACATTTCTCGCTGCGCTTGATTATTTTACTAGGTTCAATGGGATCCTCTTCATAATCCTCAACTACCACTTTTTGAAAGTGAATAGTAACAGGGTGGGACTAAAACACGGACAGATTTAAAACCTTGTCAAATATTCAATTTTGAAGATACAGGGTTGAATATAAGCGCAATGTGTAGAGCGAATCGGTAAATTTTTTAACACAAGGAAAAAAATTCAGCTGTGGAAAAGAATGTCAGACAAACGACGACCTACGGTGGCAATGCATTCTGATGAAGATTGCTATAACTCGCTGCACCATATCACCCGATCTTGCAACCGATTTCATTTCGAATCGCATCTTCAAATCAGCAACAGTGCCGCGGTTTCGATTTGGTGTGGGATTTCCAAAATGACAACAATTGGGCTCTACTTTTTCGAAAATTAAAGAGGACAGCAGTGACTGTCAGAATTCGTTACGTCACTATGATCCAAGACTTTCTGATCCCTCACCTTGACGAAAATTAATCTGGCACTAGGACTATGAGGTTTCAACAAGACGGTGCCATTGCTCATACGGCGAGGATTTCCATGGACTTGGGGTGGTCGAATTACCCGCGGACGCGTTATTTCCCGAAATGGTGTCGTCCCCTACCCACTCCGCTCCACAGATCCCACCCCCCCTCCCGTGACTTTTTTTTCTGTTGGAACTGTTGGGAACTGTGATTTGAACAGTGCGATCCGAAATGAATTGCAGCATTGCAGCAATACTGGATGATATGGTGCTGCAGCGAGAGATGACAAACCTCAGCCACCGGAAGCCATAATTTGTCTGACATTCTTTTCCACAACAGAATTTTTTTTTCCATGTGTTAACAAAATTTACCGATTTGCTCTACACATTGTGCTTACTTTCAACACTGTACCTTCAAAATTGAAAATTTGGTTTTTAAAATCCATCCATTTCCTGTGGGCCACCTGTATCATGTTTTGACAGAACTAATAACTATAATAGTCTAATCAGTTGACACTCAACGTTGAGCCTCTCTAAACGGTGCAAATCAAATTTAATAATATTCAGGGCATAATAATTTGGCTGAAAGATGCTTTTGAATTTATGGCGCTTCTAAAATTTACTCAATCACTATCCATGGATCTGGTTAAAAATAATGTGACTGGTTTTCCAGAACTGCGACAATCTAGACAATCATTGGCAATGTCTGAGAGGATGAGCCGAGTAGGAGCAAGCTACCCAGCACAGGCACAGCAGCCAACTCAGCAAAGGCGCCGATCGAGGAACCAGAGAGACCACATGCGCCCTAGCAGCCGTTACTCAACAGCAGGCTCCACACATACTCTCAACTACTGCGGAGACACCAGTGACAACTGGACAGATCACGATATGGAAATATACATGGCGAGGAATCCGACGGCCAGGAACGGGTTGGTACCCCTGTGAAACATACTCGAGGAATCTATCGTTATGCCTGGAGTTGGTCAGCGGAACTGAAAGACCAACCTGAAGACTCAGCAATGGACTATTCTCTTTGGCCTACTCACCAGTGATGGTTAAGGATTATAGTGCCGTGTACGAATTATTTCAAGAAAAATGACAATTTTAGAATCAGGGACATGTGTCTAAGGACTAACAGTGTGACGACCTAACATTGCTAGCAGTCAGCTGACCACGTTATCATCACAGACAAATTCAAGAACTGATGATGACGATGAAAATAATAAGTGCGATATCATGACAACAAACCACACATGGATGGTCGGACATAAATAATTCCTTAAAGCAAACTGGACTCATGTTATCGAGACATTAGATCATCTATAAGTATTACTAAAATTCAGAGCATTGCGTGAATGATGATAAAACACGTACAACAGCAGCAGGCTTTAAGACTCCCGAAAAAGCACACTTTGAATGTGTGAAGGTAGGAAAAGTGTGTGATTTATAACAATTCTTTTCCCGCTATTATCAAGTGTTGACTAGTCTACATCAGTTATATAATAGGCAACTATTTCTAATGAAACATTTATACATCTTTCCATGTTCAAATCACTACTGGGAAGTGTTTATGAAGTCTATCTCTTGTATCTACCACCTTCTATAACAAAAAGTGTACCTAATCGTGTAAATACCATAACGTGGGCCACCTTCATTAAATTTGAGGTGTAGAAATCATATTAACTCCTGGTGGACTGTTTTGAGAGGTTATTATGAGTGTACATATAGGACCTCGAAGACTCGTTTATTAGGTAGGAATAATGATCATAGATTTGCATGATCACACCAGATCTACGTGCCTCTGAAGCGGATGTACATATATGATGTGCTCAATTCGATGTACATAAACATGATGTGCTTGACGGGATTACGATGAACCGCTACCATTGGCTTGGCTTAGGGCACGTTCAAAAAGGTTGTACTAACCTAGACGGTTACTAGTTTTAGCAATAATGGGAAATTCGTAAGACTTTCTTGAACGGGTCCTCAACAAAACAAGCTACTGAGCAGCATATATGGAAACCAAGCTACTGGGCAGTGAAGTCCTCAAGTAGATTATAATTCTCGAACTAGACGATTTTAGTATATTTGAGAAGGATGAAGATCGTGAAAGGTTTATCCAACGGATGAAATTTATTTTTCAAATTGTGTATCATAGTATTACTTACTTATTTATTTGTCAATAAATGTATTTACCGACTCATTTGTGCAGGCGCAAAACCATTCCACTTTGTGTATAGGTATGTGATCCTATTCCTTATTCACGCAGACAAACTAAGAAGATATAAGGAAGGCTTCTCCTTTTATACAGACCAAACAAGAAGTAGGTAACCTAGCTAATTTCACCACTGGACAACATGCAGCGCGGGAAATTTTGAAGTGGAGGGGAAAAGTCATGATGAGCAATAGTTACCGAGAAAGGAATCAATGGATTCCTTCTGATTTCAGGCTAAACAGGCCCTCAACACAAAAAATTAATAAAACTATTTCCAATTTATAAAACATTTTTACAGGACATACCTAAGATGATTTTAAGTTTTCTTTACTTATGATTTAAAACAAATTTATATGTTTATCTTATCAAAATAAGCGCTTTAAAACGCGATTTTCAAGGTTGTTTAACCAAATAAGGCTCGCACCACAGGTTGAGCCTAGGGGCCTACAGATCCTAAATCCGCAACTCACATAGCGTGTGAGAATGTCACATGCAATCTACAGGTACGTTATAGTTCGCTCACCCAGGTATAAGGAGGGAGGTTGTCCACCTGAAGCGAAGTTCCTGACAGAATTCGTGCCAGAGGTGAGCGGCGGATTTGGCACCACCCAGCATGTGAAGACAGTGAGCCAGCATCACCGAAAGCCTCCACACCAGGCTGTCCACGTTACACGTCTTCATCCGTTGCTGCAGAAACCACGACAAGTGATTATGAATAATGAGTAGTTTTAATTTTATTCAGATTTAAAAACAATAAGCAAAGCCACGTTGCAATCCCATCGGTTGGTGGTTAACTATATGATGGGAGCTCATGATGGTCTTTCAAACTTCTATCGCCAACTTGCATTAGCACATTCGTTCTACCCAGGAGCGTAGTCTATGGATAGCAGGGTTGGAATGGGCTGCATGCCCTCCATGTAAATGAAAACTCAAATAACAGAATGAACATGGTTGCTCCTAAATTTTTCATGAAGTAAAGAAGGCTCGTTTCAAATAAGGTCCTAACCCACCCGACCACGCCTCCTTCAACCCCACTACAAGCTGGATATTATATCCACCATGCTGCATTCCCACTTGGTATGAAAATGCTAGTTGAGCGTTTTAAATGCGTTTATAGTATCCATGTTGAGAGAAGGTATAGTAGGTGGTGGGGCAACAGGAATTTCTAAAAGTGGATCTGATTGGGTTTCAAGTAACTAGATGTCAATCCTGCGAAGACCAATGAAAAGCCCTGTCACACCCCGTCAAATCACCACTGAAAGCAAGGTTACTGTCAAGCGAGAGTTTATTTTTGTCATGTGCGGCTTGCATCTTGCATTGTTTGTTGCTCCCCATCACAGGTATTTTAACAGTTACAGGAGTGCAATTTACCTATATTCGTTTAGTATATAAATATGGAGCAATGCAGTTGCGTTCTATGCAGTTTGCTCTGTAAACCATTTGGAGCACGTGATTGTAGTGAGAAGTGCACTGTTACTGAACAAGGACGACCCACATCGCCGCTGCCTAGTCTTCAGATAGCTACCAAATAGAGGTCGTGAGTATACTCGACATTTTAAAATACAGAATTATGCACAATACCAACGGTAATCAAGTCGTCCTTTAGGAATAAATGGTTTTGTTTTCCTTTCCTTCTTTTCTCGTCAGCTATCGACAGAGGTAATATCAACCACTGAATTTCATATTGGTAGGTAACCGTCCGACTGTTCACTCTATTCATTGATGACCCTTAATTTATCACCCTGGTCAGAAGCTTTTTAATCGCATATCTTATTGGGACAGTGTATAATCATGGGACGATGTACAAGATTATTTCTGGCATTATGTGTGCTATCCCTGGAAGATGGGCCTAACCACACCACTGGTTCTACTGTACAAATACTAGTTGACTGGCTACTAGTAGATTGACAGTTAATTAATGCGGGCATAAGCACCATTTTATGTACTGAGATTATTGGTATTGGTGATAACTTACCTGAGTGGAACTTTTCTCTACCTCTCCCTCGCCTGGATAAAGAAATTTCTGTAAACCAAAAAAATGTAATCGTAATGGGAAGAAAGGACATAGGACTAATTAGTAGCAATTAACAAATATCTACGAAACTCTCAGTACGCAGTAATTAATGGTTTTACCGAATTTGTCTCAGTGTCGGGGAACAAGTAATAGATAATAGGCATCAGGATTTTGCTGGGGATTGGCCCTTCACTGGTACGCTTCCTAGAGACGTGGGACGTCAACATTCCGGTGAGACTTGGAATCCTCGACTCCGTGAGAAGACTAAATGGTTGCAAAATGTCACCAGCGCCTGAAAATAAGTATTGAATAAATAAGAAAACGAGAACTCATTTATTCTCATTGAATAAATGAGAAAAAGTCAATAAACTAAAATGTCCTATGTTATTTATATTGGGGGGTTCCAGAACAGGCCTAATCAAGTTTCTCGGGGTTCCAACATTCGGCACCTGGGTCCTGAAAAGCATTGCTCTCGGCACCCAGCGTTACCTACCTAAAACCGAATTATGCGTTCCACACCTGAGTTGCGGTGGGCACCTCTTCAACCAAAAATGTACATTTGAACGAAAATCAAATGTTACGTTCCACACATAAATAACGAAAGATCTAGGTACTCACCGTTCGTCAATGTGAGCTATTTGCGTTACCCAGAGGACACACGAGGAGGTTGCTCACGTTGCCCCCCAAATGTGGCAGCGAAGAGCCCAATGAAAAACTGTTACATTCATGCCAACATTATTCCAGCGAATTTAGCTTACTGTACACTTCTACCTGCCTCCAGCATTTCTTTAACAAAACGGTAAGGGTGAGGAGATTCAAAGTCCTTATTATACAGCGAATGGAAGGACTCACAGTCACTGGTAAGTAGTTCTGGTGAGATCTGGGTGCCGAAAGGTACGGTCCCGCTGGAAGCCTTTCAATTCTTTTTGTCTCGCTGGGTGCCAAAAGGCTATCCCCCCCCCCCCCCCCCCCACCTTTCATGAGCCACAACCATCAGTGAGCCTGACTACTGTCTAGATTTTAGTAAAATTAGTTTAAACACGGTTTCATTTGTTAAGAACTTCTATCATAGGAAGGAAGGTATCAAGAGTATATATACGAGTACATACATAGTCGAACCCCCTTCTAATCCCCGAATGTATATATATGTATATATGCAAACTTGCATATGTATATATGAAAACTCGCAATAATTTTAGAGGGGACATTTTGCCTGCAGCGCCAATTGATTGGGGCAAAGACGCCACAGGCGAAATATTCCCTCTTAAATTATTTTGAGATTTTTATCTGTAGTTGATCTTCAATATTTTCTACCACCTGTCACCAAAATTCATATATAATATATTCATGAAGATTATCAATTCGACGGTATGTACGAGGAATGTGTTTACAAAGATGATGTTGTAAGGTTCAACTCCATAATGACTACAACATTATTATGTTCTAAGCACTGAATTAACATTGAGTGGTTGATACTTGTGACTCCTAACAATCGTATCATATTCATCAAATGCTACTAGGTTCAAACCACTTTACACGGAAAGGAAATAAGGGACGAAGAAAAGGTGTTGCATATGACCCACACTTCCACTAGTTCTAACGAAATTCAAAACATTAAGGTGAACATTACGTTACCAGAACTTCTTTAGTAGGTAGAGTGAGTGCTATCAAAGCTGTATGTAATTCTACCAATAGTTCTACATTGACCTTTACCAACCTGAATCTCTTGAGGCCAGATCACCCAGTAGTTCTTCAGCACTGAGACTGGAGGAAGCATGCAACACAAATTCTGTGAGGTAGTCAGTCAGGAGGCAAACGGGGTTGTCAGTTGGTGTGGCGCTCACCGCCCAGATTGGCGCATCCAGTGGTTCAAAGTCTGAATACGCCTCGGAGTCCACAACGACAGATTCCAAAATTTCAGGCCAATAAGTGTGCAGTGTCAAGGCGCTAATAGGCTCACACATGGAACCTAGTGAACAATAATCATCCATCGATTTAAAAAAAACATCTACTAAGTTTAAATAAAAGTTCAAAGCAGTTTTGAAAAATAGAATACCAACCAAAAGGAAGTTCACGAAGCTCAGGTACGATTTCAGGTGTTTCCTGATCGAAAGAAGGGGGGACAGCGGTGGTGGCGAAAATGGACCAGTCTGGTAAGATGTAAGAAAATCTGGCAGCTACAGTGACTGGCTCAACGGCTAGGCCGCTTCCAACTTTGGATTTGAACAGGCTGAGAAGTCCCGTGAGGTATCTACACTGAGGTGGCACCTTGAAAAAAAAAACGATTGAAAAATTAAATATCAAAACCATCGAGTAAGGATTATGGCAGAGTGTGAAGAGAGTGAAGGTGGACCCTCGAGAGTCCCCTTCTATGACTAGATATTATCACCGACTAAGAAAGGATATCGGATTAGGCTTCCACCAAAACGACCCCATCTTCACCGGAACGACAAACGACTCGAGAACAGCCACCATCACAGGGAAGAAAATAGATAAACGAGGTACAGTGTGTGTGTCACGGAACATAATAGATTTTGACAAAGAGCAAAGATGTAGATTATGAGTCTAAAGTTAAGGAACCTAGGTGGGTACCTTTAATGCTACAGACATGACTACCACACTTGTACCTAACGCGTATTATTCCTTCCAGTCTAGATTTAAATATATAAATAGTATTATCGTAATTCACCCTCAAAACCATCGATTAAGGGTAGAAAGTTGATAAACTATGTATAGTGTACCACAGAATAATGAGTGGTATTCATAAACCCTAAGCAGAAGCTTTTATTATGCACAGCCTAGCAAACCATTCAATTGCTATGCATAAAGTTCCAGTGTGGAGCCGCCCATTTCAAACGGACAGACAGACCACTGCAGCCCGACTGGCTGTTCATTTTGGCCTGACAGGCCGATCATGAGAATTTATACTATGAGTACGGAAACATATTATGCTTGCATAGAAACCTCACGTCATGTTAAACTTCTACCGACGCCATATCCGCCCCACCGCTCAACACCAGCAACCCCTCATTGACGCCATCCCGCAACCCCCCAAAAAACAAAACAACCGTCCCATCGCCTGTTCTCCTAGCCTCGCCGCCACCCTCGACGCCTGCAAAACGATCTCACCAACGCCACTCTACTTGCCCACCCTGACCTCCAAACCTCCCTCTCCATCACCACCGATGGCTCCGATTGGGCTATCGGGGTGGTACTCCATCAACAAACCGGCGCCTCCCCCCAACCCCTCGGATTCTTTTCCCACACACTCTCTCCGGCTCAACACAGCTTCTCAACTCTTGACAGGGAACTCCTCGCCATCCAAGAAGCCATCAAACACTTCCGTGATTTTGTGGAGGGCCGGTAGTTCTCTGTCATTACAGATCATAAACCCCTCACCCACGCCCTCCTTCGAGCCACAAGTCCGCTTCCCGCCACCACCTCTGGCAACTCGAATTTATCACCCAATTTACCACCGACATCCGCGGACATTTACCACGGACAATTGTGTCGCGGAGGCCCTCTTACGCGCCGGTGGACAAGTTGCTACCGTTCCTCTCAGCCCAACACATCACAGCGCGTCAGCTCCCCTCTTCTGACCCCGCCCTCACCAACCTCATCGCCGCCCGTAAGCTCGAACAACTGCAGCCGCACGGTCTATGGTGCGACGTCACCACCGACGTTCCTCGGCCATCTCACCCGACCTCCGGCGGCAGTTGTTCGACCATTACCACACCCTCCACCACCCCAACATCTTGGCACCCCCCCACGTTCCCCCACAACATATAGACGACGCCCACCCCTTCGAACACCACCACCTTGACATCGTCGGGCCGCTTCCCCCTCCGAGGGGAAGCGCTACAGCCTGACCATGTCGACGGTGCGACCAACTGGGTGGAATGTACTCCACTCGCCCACATATGCGCGGACACCGTCGCCTCGGCCTTCCTCACTAATTGAATTGTGAGCAGTTTGAATCAGCCCATTTCAATTCACTCCTCCACTCCCTCGGCATTAAAAATGCCGAACCACCGCCTATCACCCCCAGTCAAATGGCAACGTAGAGCGGTGGCATTCCATTTTGAAGCAGACAAAGGCGCTACCCTACATTCTCCTCAGCTTTCGCACCTCTGCCCCACCATCCGATGGGATTAGCCCGGCTGAGCGGACCTTCTCCTCCCCTTTGATGCTACCCGCTGAAATCTTTCTCAAAGACCCATCAATCAACAGAGCCCCGCCGCAACAGACTCCCGACACCGCTTACCCCAAACGCTTTTATACCGCGACCCACATGTACCTGAAGGAGCCCGGCCTTCATAAAACCCTTCGAACCCTTTACGCCGGGCCCTTTCAAGTTATCCGCACTTCTCAATCTACTGCCACCCTGTAGATGGGAAAGGGAAACCATACACCGCCCCCCTCGCCCGCTGCAAACCCGCCTGTGTTCTAGCCGACCCGCTACCTCAACCCAACCCACCAGCAGAAGTTAACACTCTCTCCCTGACTCTCGACCACGACACATCTCCCCCCAATGCCTCAACACCCATACTCACCAGACCCCGACATCGCCGCGATCCTTCACGACGTCTGGGTCCCCAACCTCATCTCGCTGCTTGCCCGGGCCACCTTGACCGACACCTTGACACCCCCCTCCATGGATCACCAGACAAACTCCCGGCCTCGGCAGTGGCAAGTATCCCGGTGGGCGATTATTTGTGACTACTACGTCGCAAAGGCCACCTGGGTACACGACTCATATGCTCCGCTCCCCAGCATCCCGCCATACCACCTCCGCCCCACGCTACACCACCACCTGCCACGACTGCGCCACTGCTGGGTATATCCCCCGTTCATGCCACCGGGATAAACGCAGGCCTGGACAATGCGAGCGACGGACAACCACGACCTTCCTGGCGGCCCCAGCTTATTGCCCTGCTACGCTGCATCACAGTGGGGCCTTGGGAATGTCTCCTACAGACCGCGTCTAGTCAGTGTTCTGTAGGACACATCTCACGGCCCTGCTGTGACCACCGTGCCTCTTCGCTCCGACGCCTCCACCTGCAACGCCACATCAGATTTTCTTTTTACACTACTGCTCACTGTACATTTCTCATCGCCTCATCGCTCTCATGTACTCATGTCTCACGAACCTTGTAAATATTTTCTGTCATCTCATTGTTCATCTGTATAACCAATCTCTAGCTCTAAGTACTTTTAAATTGTCAACCTTAGATTTAAGTCCGCCTTCAGCCATGTAACTCTGTGCCCTCCGCTCTCACCGCTTGTTTCTTCTTTTGCCTTCAGCATATTTGTCACTCTGCGCCCCCAGCACTTACCACTTGGTCATCCCTTTGCACAGTCTGGGGGACCTCTGTCGTCATATCCTCCCAGAATACCACTCTCCTATTTATATTAGATTGTACAAATAAACTGAGCGGATGAAGAGGCGTACGTGACTTAACGCAGGGCAGACCTTCTCCCTCCGACCATCCCTCAACGGTCGGCAACAACCGTCAAGGGACTGGGGGACGGTGGAAAGGGTTCTATAAAACCCGCCTTCTTCACCCGTTTCTTCATTCTACACTCAAGCCTCAAGTCAATGAATTCTCTCTCTCTCTCTCTCTCCTCACGCCTCCTTACCTTTTCATCCGAAAAGAACTCAGAGTGGTGGAACCGGTCCGGTGTTAACCGACCAGGTGGCAACCATCTGGGCAAATCCTTTAGCGTTTTTAGCGGTGGTAACCTTCCTGGCTTCGCCATAGGTGTTAACCTTTTAAACGCTAGCTCCATCACCTTCTCTTCCATCTCACTCACTCACCTATCCAAGCCTCACCTCTACCTTCAAATGTAAAACCACCACACCTCACTTTCAACCACTTCAACACCAAACCAGCATCATTTAGCTAGTGAACCTGAAAAATGTTGGATCCGTTGACATATATTTATTTTCAATTGCCAAATCAAATACGATCGAGCTCAAAATCATCCTAACGGACATTTTGGTACCAACCTCGCCAATTTTGGTCCATTTTTACGAGTTATCGTTGAAAATAGAAAAATTAGAAAACCCGTAACTCCCTAAATTCTCCACCTAGAACGCTCGTTCCCATATTAAATTGAAGAGATCAACGAGCTGAACAAAACCAAAAAAAAATCAGAAAAATACCGCATTTGGAGGAAGTTATGACTATTTGAAGTTCCAACATACATACCAACTCGTTTTAAGCACTTCTGAACTAGATTCCATGGTTTTCTCGAACACTTATTTTTGTCGGTATCACCATACTTCCATTCCTATAATAGGAACATGGAAGTAAAAATGAAAGGAGTAGCACGTGCTACACCCTTTTACTTCGTAGGGAAGCATCTACATAAAGCAGATGCAAAGGAAAGGCGTAGCATATTCTGAATCATCGGCATAAAAAGTAACGACTGAATGTAATACTTTAAATAATCATAGCATGGGTAGGGTCGGACTACGAATGTCAGTCAAGCCTGGACGAAATGGCTGATAAAGTTTGTAAACAACGCAGAGGCTGCAGGAAAGCTAATTTTAAGAAGTTATATCAGCTTAGTGAGGATAATGAGAGGTGGATAAGAATACTTTTTGGAGAAACTGAAAACAGGGGTGGGGCACTTTCGCCAGAAAAAAAAAAGATTTTATTCGGTATCCGGCTGATCCCGGCTTTCAGGTAGAGGTAGGCGAAGATATTGGTGTAAATCAAGGTAGTCTCTTGAACAGCGGGCTTTGTATCGCGCAGAATCAATCAAAAAGCGGATCTTTGGATGAAATGGAAGAAAGTCAAAAGATATGGCAACTAAATCATTCCCGTTAGCAATCGGTGCCCTCAACTGCACACACATAAAAATAGCTACCTAAGCCTAAAATCCACAAGTGTTGGATATATACAATGGCCGGGTTCTGTGTATGATTCTCATATTTAGAGAAACAGTGAAACATAAAGAATCATGCGAGGTACGGAATCAAATGCGGTAGGCACTTGTGGGGGACGAGGGTTATGATCTTGCGTTGATGGTACCTTACGACGATCCAGTAAGAGAGTTGGAAAGTGAATTCAATAGACTACATGAATCAGAAAGAGAACGCTGCTTTGGCCAGTTAAAGAGAACATTCTCAATAATTATGCACTATACTGTAAGAATAGAATTACAGAGACTTCCAAGATGTACCAATTTTATATGCTTTCATCTTACATAACGTCGCCTGATGATTTTGATGAACCTCAAGGTGCCAGCGGTGACTACCGAAAATAATGAAAACCAAGTACCTGATCAAGAACCCAGCCACGTAGTTTTCAAAAAAAGGAAATGAAAAAGAAGAAAAATTGCTGAATTACCCGGTAGTTGCGACTCGTTTAAAACTATTGCACCGTCTATCAAAATACGCACTAACTTAGGATCTTTCACTTGCAGCACTACTAGACAAATTGAATCGGGCATTTTTAGAACTCTGAACGACTTGCAGAAATTCTGAAGTAAAGACTGCTAAGAAGTAAGTGAGGTGTAATACATACACAAACGTGGTGGGACGGGCGGGAAGACGGTGAAGGGTGGCTTCAATGTCATAGACAGGTATGTCAGACCCTATACTGGTGGTACCCATTTGAGTCTAAACCGATATGTGTAAATAAATTAAAAAATATATACAATAGAAGTTGCTTATACGCTTAGTGATCAAACCGGGACTGACCGGAAACAATAACTATATGCAACCAGTCTCTATAAGGGACTACTGCTGTATAATTTTGTGGTGACTTTAGCCATTTTGGTTTATTATTCTGTGAATAATACACCTTTGTATTTGCTCAGCAAAAAAATTGTATAACACCCCCTCAAAATTTTTTCTTTTAAGTTTCAAGATGCGTAGATTCAGAAAAAATAATGCTTTGTCCGTCTGCCGTACGCCGTATCATGCATACCAGCTTCATTTTCGGTCTAAAAAAATCTTTCTTTCGCACAACTGCTCCATTCGGGCCCTAGTTGTGTCCCGAACTTTCCAGCCCGATCGAAATATACCCAAGGGTGTTGTAAGTGAAAAACGCTGCGAAGTCCTTGTCACATGGGTTTATTATTCTATCGGACATACCTACAGAAATGTTGGCTGTTCATTTATTGTGTCTTTCATGCGTAATAATCGAAACAGCTATTTCTGATGGTTTCCATCAATTTTGGCTCCTAAAACACAAATTAGATACCTACGCTCCTTTTTTTTCAAGTATCTTAGTAGTGCCATTTAATCGTCTTGATCCACGTGCTGACACTTTTCCAGTGTTATTATACAAATTGATGGTGATTTCAGACGCTTTCCGAGGTTTTTCACTCATAAAAAATCAATTTTGGGAGCTGAACATTTGGTAGAACTCAATTTTCCACTCTTTGGTGAAAATCGACTTCTTTATTCGGTCTTTTCTTCCACAAAAACATGGAAAACGATATCTCAAAAGCACAATCATGTTACTAACATGTTACTAAAACACAAAAAGCACCTATTTTTATACACATTTTCACTCATAACACCTCTGGGTATATTCCGATCGGGCTGCAAAGTTTCGGGACACAACTAGGGCCCAATTGGAGCATGTGTGCGAAAGTACGACTTTTTTAGACCGAAAATGAAGCCGGTACGGTGGTACTTGTATGAGTCTAGACTGAATTATAATATACCAGTAACTCACCTTCTTCAAGTGGACCATTTCAAATTCAGAACGGACTCCTCTTCCCTCACATATCCCCAGGTAGAAGTGCTGCCACTGTTCCAGTGATCGCACAAATACTGGGAGTTCACTGAGGAAACAATAAAAATGAATAAATAATAGCTATGACCAACGAATTCTCCCCTTTGTTTAAAAGTCCGGACAATATTTATTAGATCGATAAAAACTTGAAAATTTTGAAAAGTGTTATAATTTCATTTCATGGAAGATAAGAATCAGAGCAAAGCCACCCAATCACAATCCGATCTGCAGGACATCACTGCAGGACTACAGCTGATAGCGGACGCCCACTCTCTCTCCTAAAGGCCCTACAAAATCTTCTACAAGGGTGCTCAACCAGTGGTTTCCTATTCGTGACTATGTCTTCATCGCAATCGTGAAGCAATGCAGCAATGCAAAGAAAACGAAAAATGTGGCCCTTTGCCTTCTCAGCAATGAAACGTAAACAAATTTGCGTAAAAAATTGTTTCCTGGTCGAGTGAAATACTGTGACAAGACGTGGTTGACAAAGCTAGGTGGTGAGGACCACATTAAAATAATAAAAACAAAAATACTCAACGAACTGACACGACATGCGACAGTCCTCACACGAATCGACTACCGAAATTAAATTTCGTTATTTCTGTCATTATTTATGTAATCTTGTAATCTATTATTTTATTTTGTGCAGAAATGTTCTCAAAAACAAACAAATATTTCAATTCAATCCTGACCACCTGTAGGAGTCAGTGAAGGACTACCCCCATTCACAATTCTAGCCCTTAGGACGTAGGAAGAGCACAAACGTGTAGGTCCAATCGGGTTGGACTACAAGCCTCGTGTAGTCCTACACCGCCATTCATCCTACATCGGCTCAACCTACAGATCGGACTGTGAATGGCTGGCTTGAAGTTCTTTCAGTTCACACAAATATTGGAGCATGCGCAGTTAGTATTTTAGATTTAACCACGTTCACAATTGAAAAACCAGAGGAATCACTCTTTTTTTTTAATGCAAATTTTGACCGAAATAGGATTCTGTCTATAATAGGGATGGGCGTTTCAGTTTCTTTTGCATACCTCTGTGTTATTTCGCCCAAAAAAGTAACATTTTAAAATATCAGTTACAAAATAATGCTCGAAATTTAATAGCATGGAGGAATGCGAGAAACGAATTCGGTTCTTGGTCACCTTTTAGAAGATGAAACCTTCAAACAATAATTATTACAAAAATAACTGTTAAAAAGCGTTTCAAAGGTTTAAAAAATCCCTTAGCTGTTAGGCTGTTTCAATGTTGAAAGTTTCATCTGCGTTTGTTGATACGATCTGTATTTCCGCTGCGGCTTAATTGTAGCTGTTACAGCTGTTGTAGGTGTTATGACGAAGTGACAACTAGGTTAATTTTTTGTCATTAACCGCTAATTCATAATAGTTATATGCGTTATTCTAACCATTCCTAGCCTATAAGTAAACCCTCATTTTTCTCACCAAGAGGTATTGTTGACAGCAATGCACAGGGACGACAGCAAAATTTTGAGTTTGCTCTCCTGTGTGATATGCTCTTTTACTGGAGATAAAACCACAAACTCGCGTAAGCCATACCACCTGGAAAAATATTTGGTTAATAATAGAGACTAGTCTGGAATATATAATCCTCTTATTCCTTCATTCATATGGACGAGAGTGTGTACTATGACCCTAGTTGAAGCCAATGAAGTTCCACATTCTCACCCTTTCCCATAGGATTTCGAATGCTAGATATTCACCTCGCAAGGACATGGGGTCTCGTCTCTTCTCCGTTTTTCAACAGTTCTAAGGCTGGAAAATCGTTGTCAGATGACATGACTTCTTCCAATGCTTCCGGCAAATGGCCTTTTCTTTCTTCAATGAGTACATTTTCAGTACCAGCGAAATGTGCGAAATGATGAGTAATGGTGAATTCAAAATCTGAAACGTAGTACGTCTATGTATATCGTAGATACGAGGTAGGTAATTATTACCACAGCTCCTGAATTATCAACAGTTATGAGGGCAGACTGTCCAATTAAGCAAAGAGTTAAGCCAGAATAAATAGGTAAAATACCAAACTACGAATCATAATTATTATATCTATATAAAGACTTTGAGAACTGCTTAAAAATCAAGGTGGATGTATCTGAAGGAAGTAGGTATTCCTTCAATGACACGAGGTAGCCGGCCATCATATATCTATACGAATTGTCAACACGAAGTCATAAGCAAAACGCTATCAGACCAACATAGGTCCTATCGTTTAAGGATAGGTACATATAATAATTATGTACATTGCAAGCGAAACAATCCAGGGTAGGGTTGTCATCTCCATCCCAAAGATCCCAGGACGCGTATACGCAAAAACCAGGACATCCCCGGACGCTTCCGATCCAAAGCCAGTACAAAACCCAGGACTCATGGACAAGAGACTCGACCTTTCAAATTAACATCAAATATTTTCAAGAACACGAGCTCTAGGAACGTCACTTGTTGACAGTCTGAAAACATCTATGAACAGTTATTTAAGGAACTTACAAATTTATATAGCCTTAGAACATGAGCAATTGTTTAGGAACTCGAGTCATCATATTTTATGATATAAGAATTTATGGATATAATTATCATCTTCATAATAGGAACTTCATTTCATGTTTACACAGTCTCAGGGTATCTTATGCATTAGGCAATATTAAAATATGAATGTAGATAACAGTTGTCAAACTGTGGCACAATAGGTACTAATTGTTGATGATACCTACTCATTTAAACCAACATAATGTGGCAAACACCGAGCACTTCAGCCAATATCGACAGATCATTAACAGGTCCTAAGGGTGTGTTTTTGACAAGATTTAAAAGAGTTGTGTTTACATAACCCCCTATCACAAAAAAGACATTTTTAGTATTCTAGTCATGATTTAATGAACAAATTTTTGACGAATTTAACCTTGGAATCTTTCACCCTGGAATCCCACATTCAGACAGTTATGAATTATTTGTATAACATAATTAAACAGAAATTTAAACACTTTTTTTCTACAGAAGAATGAAGAAGTATAATAATTATGGGACTCATGATGAAGTTCATGTGGCATATTTATCTGCTTCCCAACTTGGTTTAGAAGGCTGGCTTTCCCCTTGCTGTATTCAGAAAATTCGTCACACACGCTGAATTGCAATTAATTTTTGTCAACATAACAGCATCCACAGTTGCAGGAAGGAGCCGATTTCTCTCATATGTCTCTGGCCCTTGATCAATGAAAAAATAGGTACTCATTCTGTCTACCAACGCATTATGTCCAAGGATGGTAAAAAGTTAGATAGGTAGGTAGGTACGTAAGTAGACACCAGAGAATGTGAAAAAATAACCATGGTGTAGGTGAAGATAATCATGGCAGAACACATCGAAGTAAGAATTTTTACAAACCGGGACACTTCCCAGGACAGGTGACAAACCAGGACCGGACAAAACCAGACCCCGATTACAAGAACATGTCCTGGGAAACCAGGACGGATGGCAACCCTAATCCAGGGCCATTCAATCAACTGACACTTCTTTTAGGTAAGGGTCACGTTTCAACTGTGGAATAGTTATATTTTTCGTAAATAAAAAATGTTTGATAATTTACAACGCGTTAACACCCAACAAGAAGGTCCACATCTTTCATCATGAAAAGTAAAATTAAGCAACAATATGGACAAGTCTGTACCAATGAGCATCCCATCAGCATTAAAGATTTACCTACTACCTAATAAAGACAATAAATTCTTAAATTTGTTACATTTAAATCGCATATAAATATGTATGTAGGTACATATGGATTGGAGTCTGATGGTAACAATTTATTACAATTTAATATCACTGACTGACTTTTCTATCGAAGCAGGTTCCAAGCATAACGTTAGTGTGGGCTTACCAGCGAATGACAGCTGTTCAGATCGCGAATGCCATGTAGCAGAGGAAATTTTCAACTTGGGAGGGTATAATTTTCTGCTAAATAGTTTCCATTCTTGAATGATTTCCTCGATCCTGGCAATAAACACTTCCCATTCGGATGCAGTGGTGAAGTCTACGTGATACAAATCCGCCTCATCCATGTCTTCGGTAGACATGGTCGTTGCAATCCTCGCTGGACCAAATTTCAAGCCCAAAGAGAGCTAAAATCAAACTTCACTAATTCGGCGAAAAAGGGAATCGAAAAACCCGATGACAACGAAAAACACGACCAAACTTCCCAAATAATTGATAAACGAGAACCGAAAACTACAATCCATGGATTTATAAACAATCTTTAGGATCCATGAAGTTATCATATTTATCAACTTCTCCTCCTTTGTTCCCATTTTCAGCTCACAGCACCCCCTCGACCACTGGTTGTAGCAGATCATGTCTACCTATTTCTGATGGACGAGGTTAATTCTTTGTCAGTGAAGTTGAGACTACAACAATAAATTCTGACTACAATGAAAGATTATTATAGTAATTAATTTATTATTTTTATTTGAACCAAATGTGCAGTGTTAGCCTAGAACGGAGCCTATTTGCATTCGCTGACGACTCAGCAATAGTGGTATTCTCAGATAATTGGGATGCAACTTTTAGGAAAGCTAAAAAGTGAATGACTGGCTAAGCAATTACCTACATACTGTTTTTAAACTATAAAAAGGCAGTACAAAGAAGACACTAAAACCTGGTTCTGAATTGATAATAAAATACATTCAAAAGGCATGCTGTACCTATATATTGGTAACATTTGTATTGGTGATTATCAGTCATAACGTTGACGGAGTTGTATCAACAAAATATCTTGGAATTGTGATCCTAACGGCCTACTCCAAACAGACAAAATTTGTGCTATTAGGCACTTACTTCGATTGGACCCTGTGTTTAAAGTTGAAAAACTAATTGTCTTCTATGATTCTTTGGCTAAGAGTATACTTACATATTTATGTATCATCTGTTGGGGAAATATAAATTAAAAGCAAAGTAAACCAAATAGAAGTCAAACATAAACGTATATTAAAAATTATTCTTGGCCGAGAGAAGAGATTCTCAACATCCGCTCTGTACAAAGAAACTGATCTCTTATCATTCAGACAGTTATAATGTCCTAATTCCACTTAAATTTGTTGTAAAAAATATCGGTCTGTTCTGGAAACTCAGCCTAGCAATACCAGATGCAATTCTCTTAATATTTCCTGTGAAAGGTTGTCTTTAGCACAAGAACAAAATTAATTACATCGGTCCTAAACTGTACAATAATTTCATATTTTCAGCCTTTGTAAAAATTCTTCCGCATTAAATTCACATAATCTGATCAGCAAAGAATTAGTACTAAAATGGTACGAACATAAAAATTTCGAAATTGACAACACACTTTGTTAAATTCAGAAAAAATGTTGTATAACTACAAATCACTGTTACTATTTAACTTGTACTATTTACTGATAACTATAAATTAAATAGTACAATTTAACCAAGGCTTTTTTGGACAAATTATGTAATGCTTAAAAGGTACATCTTCATGTACCTATCTAACGACTTGCAAGAAGTTCTTTCAGTATCCTTTCAAGAGAATTTATGGAAATGATTGAAAATTAAATTCAACAACATATTACCTTTCTTCTGACTCTAAATATCTAAAAAAATTTCTTAAATGAGGGTCCCGTTCACATGGCGGAGTGGAAATGGGTAATAAGGAGGGCAAACAAACAACAGGCAGACTGTAGGTTCGTTCTTAGTGGGCGTTCTGACAGTTCTCGAACTCATAAGAACTGGGACGAAAAATCCCGGGGCGTACCGGAACTTGAGGAACCGCGTTCTGCACTGTGTGATATGTCAACATCAGTAGTTATGATTACCATTTCACATGCGACGTTTATTTGTGTTCATAATTATCAACTTAGCAATTTGAAATTATTCTGTTAACTTTTGCTGAATAAAACCTTAATTCGGGGTTTGCATGTTTACAACAATTTATTCAGCAAAAGTTTGAGGAGTAAAAATGAAGAAGTTCCTCAAACCGGATCGTCTCGAAGTGGATCCATCGGATACAGGGGCAACAAGAAAGGGCACTTTGCAAAGGTTTGCCTTTCCAAGAAACATGACTCAAAAGGAACAGTAGCTTCATTAGCAACTGTTGTAGCTACTTCATCCCCTACACTGGCAAAGACAACGGTACCTATAAAGATTAATAACGAAATCTTAGCGGAGGCCTTGGTCGATACAGGGAGCTCTCTTAGCTTCATCAGTTCGGCACAGGCTCAAAAGGCCAACTTGCGGACCTTTCCATTCTTTGGTCGTATTTCCATGGCTTCGATCTCTCTTGCTACAGAAATTAAATCGTATTGTAAAGTCACAATAGAAGTAAAAGGGAATCTGTATGAGGATGTTAAGCTTTACTTGATGAAAGATCTTTGTTCGGATGTTATTCTTGGGCATGACGTGTTACAAGTACACAAATCGGTAGAGATATCCTTTGGGGGTGAACGTTCCGCACTGAAGATCTGTGGCGGAGTCGGAGCAGCCTTTGTTGAACCCATTCACATATTCTCACATCTCACCCCCAACTGTAAGCCTATAGCGACTCGATCACGAAGACACGCCAAAACTGACTTGGAATTCATGGAAGCGGAAGTTAGGAAACTCCTTGACAATAAGATTATCGAATTGAGCGATTCCCCTTGGAGAGCTCAAGCTTTTGTTGTATCTGGTGCCAGGAAAAGGAGGATGGTCATTGACTATTCCCAAACTATCAACAAATATACGCTACTAGACGCTTTTCCTATTCCCAGAATCGATTATATCGTTCAGGAAGTAGCCAGATACAAGAGGTTCAGTCAGATCGATCTCGCGAGTGCCTATCATCAGGTACCAATCGCTGAGGAGGAGCGGGTCTACACAGCCTTTGAAGTTGGTGGCCAACTTTACCACTTCACTCGTCTCCCGTTCGGAGTAACTAACGGGGTACCTGCGTTTCAGAAATTCCTCACTAACATAATAAAGAAGGAGAATCTCAAAGGTACCTACGCATACTTAGATGATGTGACTATATGTGGAGTCGATGAAGTTGAACACAACCGAAATTTGCAAAATTTCCTTGACATGACTAGAAAGTACAATCTTACACTCAATAAGGACAAATGTACATTCAACGCCAAAACAATAAGTTTACTTGGGTATGTGGTTTCGGATGGGCAAATAAAGCCTGATCCAGAAAGGCTCCGTTCACTACTAGAAATCCAACCGCCTAAGAACTCTTCCTCATTACAGAAGGTTTTAGGAATGTTTTCACACTATGCAAAATGGGTACCTAAATTTTCAGAGAAAGTTTATCCTCTTGTCCATTATGGATTCTTTCCATTGAATAATGAAGCTTTGGGTGCGTTTGACACCATTAAAAGGGACATTGCGAAAGCAGTAGTGAATGTAGTGGATTTGAATGCTCCCCTTATGGTAGAGACAGATGCATCTGACTACGCAATTTCTGCCACTCTTAGCCAACATGGAAAACCAGTTGCCTTCTTCACCCGCACTCTCAATTCTTCAGAAAAGAATCATTCAATCATCGAGAAGGAAGCATATGCTATTGTTGAGTCCATCCGTAAATGGCGCCATTTTTTGTTAGGGCGACATTTCCACCTCATCACAGACCAGCAGAGCGTAGCTTTCATGCTGGATACCAAACATGCTGGCAAGGTGAAAAATGAAAAAATTGCAAGGTGGAAACTTGAATTATCTGCCTATTCATATGACATAGTTTATCGTCCGGGAAAAGAAAATACAGTTGCTGATACGTTATCCCGAGTCTGCGGATCAATGACTTTCCTTGACTTACAGAATCTCCATAAATCACTGTGCCATCCCGGAGTGACAAGGATGTACCATTGGGTCCGTAGTAAGAACCTACCATTTTCAATGGATGATATTCGCAAAATGACCTCTTCATGCTCAGTCTGCAATGAAATAAAACCTCGATTTTTCAAGGGTGAGAAAGCTCATCTGATAAAGGCAACGAAGCCATTTGAGAGACTAAACCTCGACTTCAAGGGGCCTTTACCATCATCATCTGGACGTCCTTATATACTGACGGTGGTGGACGAATTTTCTCGTTTCCCATTTGCGATACCTTGCAAAGACCTAAGCTCGACCACACTCATTCAAAGTTTGAAACAACTATTTTCTGTTTTCGGAATGCCATCTTTCATTCATTCTGACCGAGGGGCATCTTTTATGTCGAGGGATTTCAAAACCTTTCTCCATTCTAGTGGTATCGCCACTAGTAGAACAACTCCTTACCACCCTCAAGGTAACGGGCAAGTCGAGAGATATAATGGCATACTGTGGAAAACTATTCAACTAGCGTTGCGTTCCAACAATTTGAGGTCTGAAGACTGGGAAGAAGTGCTGCAACAAGCTCTCCACTCTGTGCGCTCCTTGCTGTGCACCTCTACGAACCAGACGCCCCATGAACGTATGTTCATGCATCCTAGAAAGTCGTCAAATGGTGAAGCTGTACCTTCCTGGCTTCTCGAACCTGGGAGAGTCTTACTGAAGCGACACGTGCGCCACAGTAAGTATGAACCCCTAGTCGATGAGGTGGACTTGCTTGAGGCAAACGCACAGTACGCCCACATCAGACTTCCCGATGGACGGGAAACGACTGTGTCCACTCAGCACTTAGCTCCGGTAGGAGAGCAAATTAGCCTGGAAAATACTACGGAAGATACTACGGTTACTACCTCACGCAATCCCATATTACCTCAAAAGGAAGAAACTGTAACTCCATCGGCCAACGAAAAGGAAGAGATACCTGAGCTTCAAGAGGAACCACCAATCAGAAGGAGTGAACGAACGAGGAGACCGCCTAGCTATTTAGAAGACTATGTGACACATTGAAGTGGGGGTAAATGTGATATGTCAACATCAGTAGTTATGATTACCATTTCACATGCGACATTTGTGTTCATAATTATCAACTTAGCAATTTGAAATTATTCTGTTAACTTTTGCTGAATAAAACCTTAATTCGGGGTTTGCATGTTTACAACACACTGCGAACGATTTCAGAACTGGAAGTGGAATAACCTGTGTGCGCATGCATCACCTACGTTCTTGAGTTCCAGTTCTGACAGTTCCAAAAAAAATCGGGGACTGTCAGAACCGTTCGGAACTGGATTCGCAAAACACTGCGAACGCAGAACTCGGCGTTCCGGAACTGGGCGTTCTGGCACTGCAAACGACAAAACTCGACTGCGCTTGCCCAGAACCGTTCGGAACTGGCAGAACGCACACTGAGAACGAAGCTTGTAAAACATGCTGGAAGGTTACAGAGGCTGCGTCGTGGCTATTGCGCAGATGCGGACTTGCTTATCTGGGGAAGGATATAGCAAGGTTCACATGGACTCCAAAACGTGTAAAGGCCGGGACACACATATCCGCACCACATCATGGCCATGTGTTGGACAGCACACGGATGGTTCTTTCCATACCGAAACCTCTGTGAGACCTCCTTTCCGTGCCCGCGCCGTATCCGACTAGTTCAGTTTAGTTTTTTGCGGACATGTTGCGGATCAGGATCTTCTTTCCTCATTTTCTCCTGTAATTTCAGTTCCACTTGGTTGAATGTGTACATCGACATTCTAAAATATTCGTTAAAACTTCATCTTATTGTACATCAGATGAGGCAGCAGCAAGACCCTACTGCTGCCCCTTCAACACATCTTTTCTTCCAAGCACTGTGCCCACATTCTTCTTTGGGGACAAGTTTGTCTCCAATCCTCGTCTTCTTCCTCTATGCGAGTGCGAGTTCCAAAATACGTAAATCACTGTTCGAAAAATTCATGAACATATCTACGTCTTGGAGGGCGGCAAATGAGATGAGACTGAGATGGAAGCCGGAACCGTATGCACAGCCAACACTCGGAACTGCGTGGCCTCCCACCTCCATCACAGACACTTGGCCATGATGCAGAGAGGCCGCGGTGCAGGCACTGTGCGAATATGTGTGTCCTGGCCTTAATGATGCTGTGTAAATCAACCTGATTGGCTGTTGGCTGTTGGTAAAGACAGAGGTCTTTACACAGGTTGGCTTTTGACGCGGATCGTACTTACCGGATACTCTTGAGAAATATGCTTCCACAACGACGGAAGTCCGCATCTGCGCAATGGGCCACCGCACAGCCTCTGTAACATTCCAGCATGTTTTCTTGTCTGCTCTTTCGCCCCCGCATTACGCATTTCCACTCCGCCATGTGAATGGGACCCTCCAGAATGGCGGACTCTCCCCAACCTCTCCACCCCACCCACCATCATTCTACGCAGTCCTCATTACAAGTTTCCGCACTCCATATGCACCTTGCTTATTTCTCGAAAACTCTTTTAAATATTTGATACGAATTTGGCGAACTCTGCCCTAATTTTGAATGAGATAGGTATCAACAATCTCCCGTTTATACATTCATGATGATTCTTGTTTCCTTTTGTACCCAAAAGGGCTGTTCGCACTGGCTTTTTATGACGGTTACCTGACTTCTACAAAACCATCCACAATCCAGTGCCATCTTGATAGGCGTTTGAAACGGGTTTGAGTTGGTTGGGAATCGAGAAGGAAGTGATAGTCAGTTTCTTGTCAGCCCTATTTTCAGTGACCTGGAACTGGAATGACGATCAGAAAACCTAGCTGAAGACTGGACAGCCAAACGCCTTTCTGAAGATTAGAAGATAACCGTCAGATGGTCACTGGGAACAAACCTCTCAAAAGATTCCATGTCATTCAAAAACTTTTATGCGATTTTTTTCATTTTGGTACCTAGGTTTTTTCTTTTTTTTCTTTTCAGGAAGACCATCGAAAAACCGAGTTTTTCAACAACTATTTTCAGTTTTATGGTAAATGGTAAGTTGGTGGCCATACCTATTTCCCAAATTTTGATGTCCAGGATTTCTAATATCCAGCGCCACGAAACTTCTTGTCCTCACTCATAACACGAAACGCCTGAGCTACTTTCAAACCTGGTTACCAGTACGGTGACGTTGGTACAGGTACTGAGCTAACCATGTTTTGCGTAAGTAGCCGACAGATAGATCAGGGCTGCAGATGTGAAGAGAATAATGAGGTGGTCCACCTAATAAGACCCAACAGGAATGTAGCTATCACATAGAGTTCAAGGTGATTGTGACCAGTGGTACAACATTTTTCCATTTTGACTAAAAGTGTGCCTAACTGCCTATGCTTAGCTTCACACGCCTGTGTAGGTAACTCAATAAAGGGTTATTCCAAAAATGAAAAATGCCATACCTATCACTGAAGTTTTCGAGCATCAAATTCTGCATTCAGGGCACCCCTATTGGTATTAAAATATCCAAATTAACGTTTTAATTTATTAAAAATTTTAAATGACAAAATCATTTTAATAACAATATGGGTGTTTTGAACACAGAATTTGATGCTCTACAACTTCAATTATATGGCATTTTTCATTTGCAATAACCTTTTTTTTAGTTACCGGCATGTGAAATTATAACACCCTTTCAATAAAAATGGAAAAATTTGCCTATTTTCAACTGCCGATTCCGATTAAACTGTTGAACCAAATTTAATGTTTTAGGAGGTGCCTTTTAACTTTTGTATTATAGTAAACTTATAGTAAACTTTTTTGTACGATGCACCCTTCAGATTCAGATATTACCTACAGTTTATAAACTTTAAAAAATCCGAAATGTCGATGTTTTTTGGCTGCCAAAAGTATTTGTTTTTGCATGTTTGTCCCTATATATTTATACAAGTTGAAAAAATGAAACCTTCTATACCACCTTTTGCATCATACAAATCTGTAATGACTGTGGAGGGGCACTCTTGACCAATATCTGTTTTGCACCTTACCTATTTTGAAATTTTCGCGCCAGACTAAAAACGTTGTAGATGAATACAAATTTGCGAATGAGGTGACTGACTACCTTAGTCTCTCCTTTCACAATTTCTTCTCCCAACCATCATTGTCTGGAAATAAGTACCTAAGTTGGCAAGTTCCCTGGATAAAGATCACACCAACACCACCACGATTCCCTACGTTTGAAACCTGTGTCTATCGGCATTTCGCACCACCACCACCTGACTTGCTGTTTTGTTGACCTAACCTCGCCCGGTCAGCAAGAACGCAAGAAGCCAAACCTAACTGAAGAGTGAAGAGCACTTTTGATTGGTCATTCTCATTTTTTCATTATTCAGAAGTTGAATATTCCTTTAGTTATTACTCGCCAGGTACCTAGGTTTCTGGTTCTACGATGAGTACTGCTCGCTACGACAGGGCTATCACCGTTTTCTCTCCCGACGGTCATTTACTCCAAGTTGAGTATGCTCAGGAAGCAGTTCGCAAGGGATCAACTGCGGTAAGTTTTCAAATCTTCGCAGTCGTCTGATGCTGCTTAGTAGGACCTATGAATTTTAGGTTTGCCTATTACCTGTAAAAATACTGTTAAGTAAAAGGCCACCACCAGACGAACAGTGCCTGTTATAATTGGTCTCTGTACGCTGCCTGTGGCGCAGGGTTTACAGACGGAACCCCACATTCTTGTGCAGATTACCACCACTAGAGATGTATTCTGTTAGAAGTACGTTTTCCGACATGAAAAGAAGGACCACCGAAACTTTACCTAGATGAGATCGTTGTAATACCATTCAAGGTGTTTCTTATTCTACATGTAGGTTTAAGCTGATGATGTTCTGAGGATATAGGTAGGATGTTAGAAGAAAAAGACAGTTCATTACACAAAACCGTATAGGTATTTCGAAAAAAAAGGTACAAGTATGTTATAGCCCCGCCAATATCGATTGTATCGATTATCTCAAATACATCGATCCTTGTGGTATCGATGACGGCTCAATATGGCGTCCCGATGCCTACATCCCGGGTGCCGATATCAACTTTCAAAATGAATACGGGAAGACCATTATAAGGACACCAAAAAATAAGAGTGACTATAACATACTTGTACCATCTATTCAGAAGTCCCAAACAACCTGCTCATTCACGGGATAGTTTCTGGGATTGCTTATCTTTTTTGAGATGTGAGCGCTAGCGAGCATCCAGATCGCTTGACAATGCGAGCGGCGGAATGGGAACTAAACTTCTTGTACACCCACCGTCTTGTCTGATACACGTCATCGATACCACAAGGATCGATGTATTTGAGATAATCGATACAATCGATATTGGCGGGGCTATAACATACTTGTACCAAAAAAAATTATATAACTTCACTTGGGGGGAAAAAAAAGCTTTCATTAAGCGTGAATAAATTAAATCATAGACAAATCAAAATCAAGACTAGTTTATCATCTGCTCAGCATAATAATTTTTAAGCGTACTTGCCGGGTTAACTTTATTCGTATACCACTCCTGTACTAGTTATAAGATTTTCACCAGTGAAGACGGGGAAGCCGAGCTACACATTGCAAGGGACACAGCCCAGGGACCTCTTCCTCCAGTGGTCTCCAACTGTCCTTCTGATGGGACCTGAGGATGCCCTGGTAGATGGGTGTATAAATACGCCCAAATGCCTAGCTCTGATTCATTCATCCTGTTTCTCTCAAACGACTACCTGCTCTCTCAAACCTTGCCTTCTCACTCATCCTAACTCTTCCCTCCTTAAGAGCTTTCAACAAGGTGAAAACCGGGCGAAACCATCCTTTCAAAATACTCCTCGAGGTGGAAACCAACGAGTATTCTCCCAGATATTCAACGAGATGAAAACCGGGCGAATATCTTCCTCACCTTTCAAATATTCAACGAGCTGCAAACCAGGCGAATATTTTACCTAAATTCCCGGAGGTGAAAACTGCGCGGATACAACTCCTCTCATATTCTACCTTATTCTTCCTCTTATCCAGAACTATCCAATCAACGTCATTCAAATTCAAAATTCTCACATCAAATTTTATTTCCCATAAAATTTTATATTTCATACCAGAGCCATCGCAGTACCTGTTTCGGGAAGCCTAACTTTATAATATTGATAATGCAACTGGTTGGAAGCTTTCTGTTCCCCGTCTGTCCCCTAAAATTTTATATTTAAAAAAAGAAGTAATTTAAAACCTAGCGAATTTTTATTTATTTTCATGTCAGAGTGGTCCTTTGAAAATGCCGTTTTAGAAAGAAGTACCTTTAGGTAGGCTCCTTCTAAGGGGTCTGAAGGGCAGAAGGACCACGGGTTGAGAAGTAGTAGGTAGGTGCTGTCCTTCCAAAAGGATGTATGGTCACCCTAGTTAAAAGAGATGTACTTGAGTTGGTGTGGGTACAGCCTGTGAATAGATTGATTGTTGTCCGTTGTACTTGCCTAGAGCAACGAGTACATACGTTGAGAATACCTTCCTGTAAGTTTCCGTCTCCCGGGCGTTCAGCATTGCGATTGTGAAGTGGAATCACAGCACTGTTATCCTTAGAAGAAGAAACAAGAGTCTCACGGTCCCTTTCTTCGTAGTCCACCCCTCCGTTGGCAGTATCTTTCCTCGTGCTACGATACCGATTGTATTGATGATAGATGATCGATAGAGATATTGATGATCGATTGATACATAGGTAATTATATGCTATGTTATTCACAGGTTGGCGTGCGTGGAAATGATTGCGTCGTCCTTGGAGTGGAAAAGAAATCCGTTGCGAAACTACAAGAAGAGCGAACAGTTCGGAAGATTTGTCTTTTAGATGAACACATTGTCATAGCTTTCGCTGGTAAATATTCGCTTCTTTATTGATTGTAAGACAACCGCTCTTTCCATATAAAGACATATATAACATAATATTATCAAGACCAAGTAATCAATGGGCAGTTATCATGAATTCTGTTTGTATTTTTTCTCAAGTTTATAATATGAGATAGACAATAATAGGGCCGAATCGGGAAAATATGCCACTTTCATTTTTTTTTCTTGGGCATTAGCCTGCAGCCAAAGCCATGAAAAAAGTTTTGCTACAAAAATAATGTTTTACAAAACTTCTAAGAAAAAATAATGTCATCTTACGTTCAATATAAAATTTTAAAAAACACCCGTAACTTTTGTCAAAATTGAATCTTGAATTTCATTTATATAGGAGCATATTGCTCTGTACTGTTAGTGGAATCCCAACTTCCTTTCAGCCCTTCAACGACAGCTAGAAGCTCTCAACATTTACAAATCTACCCCCCCAGTAACCACAATTTTATTGAATACAGGAAGTGTAATGCAATATTCAAGAGAGTGATCAAAATAGCAAATCTTAATGCTCAGAACTGCTTCGGTCTACACCTCTTTCATTTTTTAAGAGACTGTTTTCTATGACGTTACATGGATAGGTATGGGTTCTGATTGGGTGGCTGATGGCAGCAGGTGGGAAATGGTTTTCTCGTCACCCCAGAATAAGGTTACTTAGGCCCACTTTCACCAGAAAATTATTTAACGGAGTTTAGCCAAACTCCGTTAAAGTTAACGTCGAGGTTTAAACCTGGAAAGGCAGCTGGCGTCTTTCACCAACCCAAATGTCGGTTAAGCCCAGTTTGAAATAACAGAGTTTGCCTGACGGATTTTAGTTTAAAATGTCCAAGCAAAAGTTGGACAATATGACACGCCGGGACTATAAACTCGTCAAAACAACAACAACAACCACCACTCAGCTGATGTCGATTCCCACTTCCATTGTTCCGCTGTAATAATAAACTGTAAATTGCCAAAGTGATTTCTGATTTACGACGACTCCAGTCACGAGGTAAGGTACCTATAATATCGTTGTGGAATACATAGTATAGAGTAAATACCGATACAATGCCAACTCGCGTTGATTCATTTCACAACCGTATAACAACAAAACCGAAAATCAGCTGTAAGCTAGGTGGCCATATTGGGATCTCAAGGCTAACGGAGATTAGCGACGTTAACTTGCCGGATTTCGGACATTTAAACTCAAGCCGCCTCGGTGGGAGTTTAAACTCGCACAGAGCTCTGGTGAAAGACAGTGGGTTCTAAACTCCGTTAATTTGCAACCTCTTCTGAGTTAAACTCGTTTCAAATTTTTGGTGAAAGTGGGCCTTACAAGAACTGATGATAACCCCACTGGAACCTTCCCAACATATAATTTCCTTACAACCTTCATGTTGAATTGTCATCTCTGTGGTACCTCCTCAGCTATTTTTTGGCCCTAACGTCATCACAGTTTTTTGGATTTTTTTCTATGAAACACCTTCTCATTCCTACGCTAACATTACAAACGCCCATTTCACGTCGAAGAATGAATCAACGATGAAGAAACAATAAGGTATGTTCCAGCCACCAGAACTGGTTTTAAAAAGTTTCAAAACCAGAACCTAAGTTTTTCTGAAGGGTGGGGGATGAGTTCTAGAACTGCTTCAGTTCGAGAACTCATCGGCTGGAACACCTTGGAAAACTCCAAAGGAAAACTGGAAAGGTGTTCCAGCCGATGAGTTCTCGAACTGAAGCAGTTCTAAAACAAATCCCCCACCCTTCAGGACCCTTAGGTTCTGGTTTTGAAACTTTTTAAAACCAGTTCTGATGGCTGGAACATACCTTATTGTTTCTTCATCGTTGATTCATTCTTCGACGTGAAATGGGCGTTTGTAATGTTAGCGTAGTAATGAGAAGGTGTTTCATAGAAATAATCAGAGCTTTGATGACATTATTGAACAGAACTTATTGAGCTGAACTTTATTTTCCGTAAATCGGGGACGGAGATGTAAGTAGTTAGTGGGGGTGGTGTAGGGAGCAGAGTGGAATCCTGCGAGGCAGGAATCAAGACCGCCTCTGTCAGGTGACTAGAGCCATTACGTCATAAACCTAGTGACGCTACCCACTGTTACGTATTTTCCCTTTCGGATTGCAAAAGCTTTTGTTCTTAGAATATACAATTAAAAATCAATTCTGACCAAGTCATCCACGACTCGCATTGGAGGTTACAATTGAAATAACAGGAGAAGAAAATGAAATGAAATTAAAATTACACTTCCTTCCAAATTCAGTTCGAACTTCAAAAATTCAAACAATCGTATTGCCAACGTTGTCGTCGTTTACAATCGTATTGTGCGTGTATTAAAAATCAGACTCATTAGAACGAACCATTCCAAACCTTTTTGCAGTGAATAGGTTCATGGTGAACAGTGCTGAGCTTTGTTACATTATTACTATTGTCTGATTTTATTGCAATGAAATCTCTTCTGTTTTTCCTATATACTTAGTAGTTGTCACCTTGCACAATCCGTGACCTAGGAGTATCTGCTTCATGTAAAACTTTCCCTCGGAACCAGGAATCCTTATGCTGTAAATGAGTGGATCAGATTTATCCACTTTTGGTAAGTTTTTTGAACCCGACTATAATAAATATTTTTGCCAGAGTTGAGCTTTTAGACTGCTTGCCTTAATCTTATCATATGGGTTCGGTTTCATTATCAGATCTGACTCATCAAAGTGGAGACAGTCTTTTAGCCAAAGACAGCTGGCCAGAGAGAGTCTTTAAGCATCAGCTGGCTCGGCGAATAACCAATACTCGGAATTTGAGTATTTCTATAATGCATCAGATGAATGCTTGGATTCTGTCCCGTTCGTTCACATTTTTTAAACACGCTGTTAACAATTTTCACTCCGGTTTCCGTTATAGCATGACCCTGGGGGTAATTCGGGCTGCTAGTCGTTAAGTGTGCCTTTTTTAGATAAATAATCCTTGAAATCCCTACTTCCAAATAGATTGTGTCCGATATTATTTCATCCGGGAAACTGAATTGGGCAAACATCGATTCGCATACTGTTATGACGTCCACACTATTTTTTTGTTTTATTTTTTCGTACTCGATCCATCTCGAAAAATAGTCTATATTCACTTGGTAGGATTTGGATCTAAATTCGAGGATGTCCATTCCGAGTTTCGACTGTAGGTGACTTGGAATTTCCTGTGCAATCATAGGTTCCTTGGTGTTATGCCCTCGACTTTCTTGACTTACCTGACATGAAGCTACACATAATCGTTTATGTCTGAAATGCCAGGCCAAATAATTAATGCCAGCCAATTAATTTTGTTGCTTGTGATCGAGTTACTTCAGTTCCCATGTGACCTTCATGCAACTTAGCTAACAAAAGTTTTCTTTGAGAAGGGGGAATAACGATTCGGTCCTGGTAAAATAACAGGTTTTCGTTTGCTACTACTATTTCTCCGTTGACTTTATTTAGCCATCCATCCGTCACATAAGAAATTACAGCACAAAGAGTTTGGTCATTTTTAGTGGCCTCTGCGAAATTAAGATACTTTTCTTTAGACATTACAGATTTAATTATACCTGCTGTGAACGACATATATTGCATTTCGGGATCAGTTTCATGAGAACCAGGTAGGAATGATCTTGATAGGATATCCGCTATCACCATTTGTTTGCCGGGTAAGTATGACATTTTAAAATCATGTTCAAAATGTTTTTAAATTTGTAAAAAAATTCTATAATCCTGGATTTGACCTCACTGGGTATATCCCGAGGGCACTTTTTACTTGAACGTTATTTCAAACTTTAGTCCCTGTAGGCTTCACATGATTATTATCTCCAGAGACGCCGTTAACTTTTATCCCAAACGGGGATTATAGATCAGATGTTCCAGGCCGCTCGGAAACCCCAGCCCCTGATATTTTAAAATTATGCTTCATAAGTTTCAACCTCATTCTCTGTAGCCTTGAGGGAAGATGGTGAAGTTTTGCAACCATTCACACCATAGCTTTTTTAAATTTTCAGCCTCAAATTTGAAGCTTCGGGGTGGCCTCGCTTCTGCCATGGCGTTTCAATTCAAAGGTGGTCGAGTAGGGGACTGTTGCGTTCGGCAAAAATTCTTTATTTCCTAAGGAATCATCCGGGTTATCCAGATTCCGCGAACACTTAGGTACCTACACAGTTTGGTGATTTTGGACTTCACTTTCTACTACTTAAAACCTGACACCATGTAATGAGACGGGGTTTCGTAGAAATAATCAAAGCTTCGATGAAATTATAGAACTGAACTTTATTTAAGATAAATCGGGGAGGGAGATGTAGGTAGGTAGCAAGGATGGTGTAGGGAGAGGCGTCCTATTGCGGGTAAAAGCACAACAAGCACGTTTCAATTGAACCCCGCTCCCCCTCCAGTCTATCAACAAATACCACCTCACCTCCCATCCATGTACAAAATGCCTGCAGGAATAATGAATGTTCCAGCGCGTAGCAGTTCATGAACCAATTCGGCGCAGAAACCATGCGCAGGATGAGTTCATGAACTGACCCGTTCCTGCGGCGTCGAGTTCGAGAACTGAATAACCTAGACCGCGTTCCAGCGCTTCTAGTTCATGAACTTTTCGCAAACGGTTCATGAACTATCTGCACTCAATCGAGAGCAGGGTTGAGAACTGAGAACTGAAAGATAACCCAACTCGAGGGTGATAACCTTCCAAAAAAAATTCGCCTCGGCTTCCAAGGTTCTTCGTTCTTCTCGCAGGGTGTTGGCATTACAAAGAATGGAACCATGGAAGTTAAGCGGGACTCTGTTCAATCCTTTATCTGCTCAAAATGCCCTCCGTTTTAAACTGTAAACTCACTACTTCTTAAAGGTATATATTTTTCATGAAGAACCCACGATTTAGACGGAAAAAACCTTTTTTTTTCGTATTGAAACCTATTTTTCTCTGTTGAAATCAATTCCAAAAACCGTTTTGATTAGTCCGTTGGAAAGCTGACGTTTTGGCGCATTTTTTAGCTTACCTTCACCATTCTGCTACAAGAATTAATAGGATGACCAAGCGTTTGAAAAAACAGGCGATTTTAAGATTTTGACAAAATTAACTTTTCAAACTCCATTTTCACTCCTCAAATCCTAAACAATTTTTGTTAGGCGTTAGAGACAGGAAATTTAATGCTCTTCCCAACGGTATATTCAAATTTGAATTTCCTCTTTACATTTAGGAAATTATAGCTGCTTTAGTGAGACGGGGTCGGAAACTGGAAAAAAAACCTAGAAAGTGAAAAAAGTAGGGTTTTAAGCGGAGTAAAAAAATAATGTTACAGGACACTTTTGGTCGGAGATTGGATGTAGAACACGTGGGAGAGAGGTTTTGCATCACTCACGTTTCACCCTGCATAATGAACAAACATTTGACAATGTTCTCATTTGAAGACGAAAAGCGCCCCGAAACTGCGATCATTGTTCCTAACTTGAGAGAATAGCCCCTCTGCATGGAATGTAATCTAAGGAAGATGGAAGGAAGTAACTAGAAATCATAAACAAAATATCACTTCATTAACTGAATTCGGTAACTACTTCGTACACTTCCTACAAATCATCAGTCTTCATATTTGAATACATACTGCGCACGAACGAAAACAGAGCGAGAGATTGAATTTACAAAGCGCACAGAGACCAAACAAATTAAGAAATCATGTATCATGCTCACGTCAGAATAATTCCAACAGCACAATGAAAAAAGGTCCATGGTAACGATAGCCATTAATGAGATTTAGTTTCTCAAACATTATGCAATTATTGCACAGATTAACAAGCGGAATCATAAATCATAATAACCAGGGAAAAAGAAGAAGAAGAAGGAGGAGGAGGAGGTTACACGCCTCTTCCGTTAGAGCGCTCTGCAGGAATGACTTTGGGCGTTCCAGCGGTTCGGTTCGTGAACTGAGAAATTTCAAGAACTCATCCCCACCTTTTGGGTTCCCACACTGAATTAGTTCATGAACTGAGTTCATGAACTCGAAGCGCTGGAACATACCTTATAGTCTTCTCTCCCCCCCCCCCCCCCCCCATCATAACGACTGATAGACCTGTATTACTCCCCAACCCACCCTCCCATCGTTTTTGAAAAATCCTACCACGGATCGGAGGGGTCTAGCTCCGTTACATTTACCCGCAGTGAGGCTGTCCCTATTGCGGGTAAAAGCACAACAAGCACGTTTCAATTGAACCCCGCCTAGCCGTGTGACAGGAGTAAGCGGCTTCTTTGAATCGCGTTTTTCAAATGCGTAGAGTAAATTATTATAAAATCAATACCAGAAGTGCTCTTTGTGGATACATGATAATTGCCCATTCCCAATCATTTAAAAAAAATTGTTGGGTAGATATCCTACAGACTTTTTATGAAACGAACAAAGTTTCTTATCTAACAAGCACTATCTTCACCCTGTCAGGTTATGCACTGTAACTTCTAATGTAACTGCAATTAGCGTTCTTGATTATTATTATTGTTTTGTTTTAAGGCTTGACTGCTGATGCTAGAATACTCATCAATCGAGCTCAGACAGAATGTCAATCTTACAAGTTGACAGTCGAGGATCCTGTCACCGTCGAGTATATCAGCAACTACATTGCTAAGCTGAAACAGCGATACACTCAGAGCAACGGACGAAGGCCCTTTGGCATCTCCTGTCTTATTGGCGGGTTTGACATGGATGGAACACCCCACCTCTGGCAGACGGAACCATCTGGGATCTGCTATGAGTGGAAAGCCAACGCCACAGGTCGAGGTGCCAAGACTGTCAAGGAGTTCCTTGAGAAGAACTACGACAATGAAGATCTTTCGAAGGAGGATAACGTCGTCAAACTTGCCGTCAAGGCCTTGCTGGAAGTTGTACAATCTGGAAGGAAGAACCTCGAAATTGCTGTGATGCGTAAAAACCAGCCGTTGAAGGTACCTATGTTAGTTGGGTGAACGAACGGAGAAACGAGGCTATTTCTATCATGCGAGAGCTCTGTCTAAATAGGTTCCCTATCTCATAAAAAAATTGAAAAAAGTGGGTTATATTTGGAATCGTTGACATCTCATCTATTTTTCTCATAGTCACAATTCCTATCAACGCTTTTTTGGTAGCAAGGTAGACGTGTTCTCAAACTGTTGTCGTAGATGCGCATTCCCAGCACTTTCAGATACTTGCTGACAGCAGTCTTCAGTTAATAATCATTTTTGACGCTCCAGCCACTAGAATGGCCATTTAACCCTACTGTGATGCGTCCACCACTCGTCCTTGAAACAACAAATCGGAGTAAAGTTTGGAAGGTGAACTTCAGCAACAAAAAAATGCTGCAAAATCCTTGTCACATGGATTTATTATTCTATCGGACATACCCCTAAAGAAGTGTTGGCTGTTCATTTATTGTTTCTTTCGTGTGCAGTAATTGAAATAGCCATTTTTGTTGGTTTCCACAAATTTTGGCCCTCAAAAACTCGAATTAGGCTCCTGTTTTTGACAAATTGTCCTGGATCATTGATAGCGCCATTTAATTGCCTCGATTCACCTTTTTTTACTACTTCTAGTGTTATCATACAAATGTGTGGTGATTTCAGACCATTTCCCAGGTTTTTGACTCATAAAATATGAATTTTGAGAGCTGAAACCTCGTTAGAACCTCATTTTTCCACTCTTGTCAAAATCGACTTCATATTTGGTCTCCTCGCCCTAAAAAAAAAAAACATGGAAAACGATACCTCACAAGCTCGTGTTACTAAAACACTAAAAAACACTATTTTTACACCCATTTTTCACGCATAACACCCTTGGGTATATTCTGATCGGGCTGGAAAGTGGGACACAACTAGAGCCCAAATAAAGCCTGTGTACGAAAGAACGAATTTTTTAGACCGAAAATAAGGTAGAAATGGATTGTACAGTGGACGCCGTACGGTCATTGCGTTATTGAAGTCTACGCATCTTGAAACGTAAAAGAAAAAATTTTGAGGGGGTTATACAAATTTTTTACTGAGCGAATACATAGGTCACAGAATAGTAAACCAAAAGAAAAGAAACCAAGATGACAAGCAAGATTATGGTTACTGTGTTTTGGGATTTGAAGGAAACCCTGTTGATCGATTACCTGGAACACAGTACCACTATAACAACAGAGAAGTACTGTCGGGTAAGTACTCAACCAGTTTTGAAGTGCAATAAAGTGGAAAATACCTGGAATGCTGAGGAAAGGTATGTTGCTGCTTCACAACATCTGTGTCAGCTGGGCAGACTCAGGAACTGCTTCAGTAATTCAATTGGGGACTCCCTCCCCGCCCGTTCAAGAACCATCTTTCTTCAATTTCTTACTTTCCCGAAGTTAAAGGGCCATTTGGGTGGCTGGAGCTTCAGAAATTATGATTAACTGAAGACTGCTGTCGGCAAGTATCTGAAAGTGCTGGGCATGTGTGTATATGACAGCGGTTTGAAAAACTTGTACCACGCTACCTAAGATGTGTTCACTGTGTAGTAGGGGGTGTGCCGATCCAGGTAATTCGCAGTAACGGTTGGAACGGTTATAGTGACAATGACGTAACGTTTCCAGTTTACCAGTACAGTTCTATTACTGGTACATCACTGCCCCCCCCCCCCCCTCCTACCATCAAGTCTCAGACTTGAGTAATGTGATAAGTAGGTAAGCTATTCAATAGGGAAATGAGGCAGGTATTGGAAAACTAAATAATTTAATGAAGTGATCTACCAGTAAGTATCATTGGTCACGTTTCCGCACTTCCTGGTCCAGTGCTGATTCATAGTTCCATAATTCATTGTTCAGTCATCCGGTAACTGGAACATAGAGCTGTACTCTGAGAACGATGATAATTCCATACTTCCCGGTCCACCAGTATTCATGCCTTCCCAGTCCACGGAACTGTACTGGTAAGGGTGTACCAGTAAGGGCTAGGTTGCTGTCACTGCTTGTAACTATACAGTGTGAGACTAGGTTCCACAGTTCCTGTACAGCTGTATGGACACACCTCTACTACGAAATAGGTAAGATCCCAATGATTCCGAGTATAATCTATCTACTTTTTAAATTTGATCATGTTTTCAATTGTGTATCAAATAGGGAACCTTAATTTTCACATAATATTTGAATAAAAAGTTCAAATCACCTCGTTTCACTATTATTACGCTTAAAAAAAAAACAAAACAAAAAAACACAAAAACCAGTATTACACAAGACTAGTAATAGAGAGTTTTTGCAACACACTCACGACGAAACGAACGAAACGAAAGCAGTGCTGCGCATGCGCACTTAAGACACCAAAAAGTTTGACGAACCGGGACGACGAAAAATACCGGGATCTCGCGGTGTCAGCTTTCGTCGTGTTGATATGACGAAACGTAATTTAACCTTACATCTGTATAACGCTACCTACCTTCTTCTGTTTTCCTTGGAAAATAAAAATGTTGAGCGTCGTATTCACAGCTGCTTCTTGGCGTCTTGGCAGACTTGACGCCATGTGTGGACATAGATTTGTATTAACCATGGAGTAAAATGGATGAAAGAGAGGTTGACATAACGTTAGCGTGACTCCACCAGCCGGTAGACGCCAAAGCTGAACGAAAACTGAACCGAAAAAGGTTAGCATCTGACTTCGGTCGCCCTATCCGCCATTTCCGTTTCGGTGTCGTTTTCCGTTTCGTTTCGTCACGAGTGTGTTGCAAAAACTCTCTATTGTGTTATTTCGAATGACGGAATCTAAACTTTGATAATATATAATCAGGATTCAGGAGCGGATCCAAGGGGGGGGTCACAGGGGTCATGACCCCCCCCCCAGAATCAGCCTGCATTTCAAAAACGCTGCAAAGTCCTTGTCACATGGGGTTTATTATTCTACAGAAATGTTGGCTGTACATTTATTGTTTGTATCTTGTGAAATAATTGAAATAGCTATTTCTGATGGTTTCCACCAATTTTGGCCCCCAAAACACAAATTAGGTAGGTACGATCTTTTTTTTTTTTTTTTCGAATCATCTTTGATCATTGGTAGTGCCATTTAATCGTCTTGATCCACGTGTTGACACTTTTTCTAGTGTTATTCTACAAATTGATGGTGATTTCGCAGGTATTTGACTCATAAAAAATCAATTTTGGGAGCTGAACATCTGGTACAACCTCAATTTTCCACTCCTTGGCCAAAATCGACTTCATATTCGATCTTCTCGTCCCCAAAAACATGGAAAACGATACCTCAAAAGCTCATGTTACCAACTTGTTGCTAAAACGCAAAAGTACCTATTTTCACACACATTTTCACTCATAACACCCCTGGGTATATTCCGATCGGGCTGAAAAGTTTCGGGACACAACTAGGGCCCAAATGGAGCATGTGTGCGAAAGAACGACTTTTTTAGATCGAAAATGAAGCCTGTACACGTGATACGGCGGACGGACATTGCATTTTTTGAATCTACACACCTTGAAACGGAAAAGAAAAAAGTTTGAGGGGGTGTTATAAAAATTTTTTGCTGAGCGATTACATAGGTGTATTATTTACAGAATAATAAACCAAAAGCAGAGCTGAACGAATTGTTCACAAACCCGAAAACAAAAAAAACCAAACGAAAACGAACCAAGTTTTTGTGAAATCAAAAACCAGAAACAAACCAAACGACCAAAGTCAACTTACCATAATGTTAACTTAACACATTGGAAACAAAATATAACAATAACTACGATTAAACTTTTTATAGAATACTGATTTTTTTTCTGTATTTCGTTTGTAGCAACACTTGTGATTTGTTTACATTTGTATAAGTTCCAACTGGGAACTTGGCCACATGGTCTTCTCAATTTTGCTTCATATACAACTGTGTAAATATTTACCATAAAACATCCGTCAAATTGAAATTCCAATGTCCTCGCCACTAATTACTGTAATTTCTAATTACACAAACGGTAGACAGTGTTAAAAAAAACTGAAAACAAAAAGAACTATAAAAAATCTAAAAAGATTCGATCAAAAATGTCAAAATTAGTCGAATATAATCGTACACTTGGTCCTACCAATGTTACTTTATATACAATTATGTCAATAAATTTACCTTGGTGTATCCGTCAAATTACACCTTGTTTATTTCTTCTTATTTTTGTAAATTATTATCTTATTTTGTTTCGTTCTCGTTTTCTTTCCAGCCAAATTCAGTAAAAACGATACTGGATTCACTGAGATCAACAATAGATTGTTGTGGTTTCAATGTTTTGATTTGCAAACTCTGAAGTTAGCTACGTTGCCATAAAATGCGCCAATTTGTTTGAAAACCCATTAGGACACTTTTTTAGAAGAAAATAATTAATAGATATTGAAAAATATTTTTTACATAAACAATGAATTTTATAAATACAATTAATTTTGTAAGTAGACAAATTGGACGAGTTTAGGCATAAGGTTGAAAATTCGGTTTGTATTGTTCGTTTGGTTATTTTGTTATTTTTTATATTGCTCTACCCTGTGACCCCCTCCGGAAAAAAATTCTGGATCCGCCCCTGTCAGGATTGAATCTACCACATAAGTACATACAAAGAATCAGCACTTCCTACACATGATTATAAATATAAATTATGTCGTTATCTTCAAATTATGGGAATAATCTGCCCCCTCCTTTCTCGTTCATTATTATTTTTATTTTATTACTGTTTTAGATGCTTGACTTGGACACTATCGACCAAGTGGTCACACAAGTGGAAAAAGAGAAGGAAGAGGAAGCAGAAAAGAAAAAGCAGAAGAAATAATAGGTACTCATTACCGAGCTCCGTGTACTTGAATGTTTTGCCCTTCAATATTAATGTTTAACTAATAATTACTATTTACTTTATATACTGCTGTTGTTCATGTTTTCTTCCACTTTTCCATGTCTTCGAGTTTCATTAGATGGCAAATTCCAACTTCTGTTTGTATTAGGTTCAGTACTAATCTAGGGTGGATAGGGAGGGGGGATGTCCCTGTACGACGTTTCAAATATTTACCTACGCAGAAAATTTGTTGAAATAGAACAATTGTGAGATCAAAGAAACTGGGTAGGTGGCTGCTACCATCAGTAGGTAATATCCATACTTGAGGGACAGTGCTGTTAATAAAATAAATAAAAGAGTTTTGAATGAAACTTGAAAGTAGTTATGGCCCTTGCACGAATCCGAGAATAATGGCTGACTTATTGGACACGCACTCAGGTGCTATGTCAGAACTATGCATCAGTGCATAGAATACAGATACTACCGTATAGAAGCGTCGCTCAACGTTAAAAACTGAAGTCCGAAACGGCGCACCCAAGCGGTGTAATGGATGAGGGGGTTTAACTACGCCGCCCATACAGCGTAGTTTCCCCCTCTCCATCCTCTGGAAAGGTAGGGAGGCAGTGTGACAGCTGCCCCCGGAGACAAATGGTTAGATTATAACGCGTTGCCTCCGAGAGTTGATGATTCGTTTCCGCGAATCAGCCGCGTGTCAAAAAGATCGGGAAGAGCCAGCATCCAAGATCGACGGGATTCCCATATACCGTCACACTCCTCCCCTTAAAAACATACTTCTTTGAAGAAGAAGTATGTGAAGTTAGACACGGGACTGAAAGTAGTATGGAGTTCTAATTCAGGAAGATTCATCTGAAAAACTCCAAAGCTGACAGCTTCCATCGTAATGGTACTACTGAGAATTGTTACTGGTGGAGAACTTGGCTCCTATCAATATCACTTGGCGCACTTGGACAAAAAGGAAAGAAAAAAAGTAGTTGTCAGAGGTTCTGGTTCAGGAAAGTTCATCTGAACAACCTCTAGGTGACTAACCCCCATCATAAGATGGAACAACTGGAATATAAATGAAAGTAGTTGTCAGAGGTTCTGGTTCAGGAAAGTTCATCTGAACAACCTCTGGGTGATCATAAGATGGAACAACTGGGGAAAAATTACAAAAAATAGGCGTTGAACGCCAGGCATAACAGCCTTAAGAATAATATCATGAGGTTTGATATTATTAATAGTAGTAATCATGAGGTTGATTGTAATAATAATAATCATGAGGTTGATTTGATAAAAATAGAAAATCCAATGGCCGAAATGTATATTGATTAACAAAGGGGTATTAAAAAGAGGATTCCTTCTGGAAAACCTCAGAGCTATTCCTTCTGGAAAAGCTCTCAAAAAGTGGAGGGGGTACCGAGGATAAAATCCAGCACATACCCACCAACCACGCTCTGGTACCATGTAATGGATGAGGGGTTTAACTACGCCGCCCATACAGCGTAGTTTCCCCCTCTCCATCCTCTGGAGAGGTAGGGAGGCAGTGTGACAGCTGCCCCCGGAGACAAATGGTTAGATTATAACGCGTTAGAGTTGATGATTCGTTTCCGCGAATCAACCGCCCCTTCAGCCGCGTGTCAAAAAGATCGGGAAGAGCCAGCATCCAAGATGGACGGGGTTCCCATATACCGTCACAGCGGTGAGTCCGCCCCAGTAAAATGGGGCCCTGGCGCTGCGCGGGGAATTCAAATTAGATTCTGAGCGGGATATTCAAATCTTCGTTTTTTCCATAGGATCTTGACGCGATTTATTTTTCTATTTATGATCTGCAGAAATAACGTGAACACAATACTATTGTTTTCACGTTTTTTTTTGCAGGCCAGACATAATAGAAAAATAAATTACATCAACATTCTATGGAGAAAAAAATTTTGGTTGGCGAAAATTATATTTTCACAGGAAGTGGAAGGGTATACCATAGAATACTGATACTACCGTATCAGTGTGCTCACCAAGGTTGGATTTCTGGCAACCTAACCTGTTCGGACAGACTCATCTTGAGGACAAACACTCGTTGCCATTAACTTTTTTTTTTAGAGGGGGCTTAGAACCCTACTTTTCTCTTATATGACAATTTTTCATGGTTCCTAGCGCTATGAGCCTGTTCATTCAAAAGAACTTGATCCCGCAAAGCCATTCATCTCGAAAGTTGTGTACCTACATCTTTTGTGGACATGGCACCTTTTTGCTTCAAATTGTATAAACTAATACATAGGTCGAATATAAAGGGTATCACCCCTGCAGGGGATCGATTCCTGAAGACCCTTCCTAACAAAAAAGGTCTCAGAAATTTTTCTTGAAACTTAGTTTTCGAGTTAGGTATGTACATACCTACTTATAGCCTTTTTACGTCACTTTTCGCTATATTGCGCCTTTATGACAGCAAATCTAAGGGTATTGGTGGAAAGAGCGGAAACCTAAAAGATGAATCTAATAAAGGTTACATAACTCGAGTTTACAGTGGCTAAAATTACAGATGAGTAAGGACGAAAGGGATTTTTTCATAGGCCTATTTCAACCTCAAATCTGCCACTCACCATTTTCTCGAGAATAGGAGCTTCCCCTTTTGCCCTTACAGTTATAGGTATAACCGTTACTGGATTCATCTTTTAGGTTTTTTCCACCTCTCTCTCCAATTATACTCTTAGATTTGCTGTAGTTAGGACAGATTAAAACGGCATTAACATAAAAAACTAAAGGCTTCGGCACACAGAACGCGTTATAACGCGACGCTTGGCGTTTCTGTACCGTCGCGTTACGGCGATACGGTTGTATGACACAAGTTTGCATCATCCCTGCCACAATGGCAGCGTTAAAACTCAGCGCGCAGTCCCGGAACGTTGCGTTAGGTAGCTATTCGGGTTGTGGAAAATTACAAAAGTTAACGCGCGTTAGTGCATCAACCTTGTGAACAAACAGAAAAACTTATTGAACAAGTGCGAAAGTTTGTGTATTTGTACGATACTTCACATGATTATTACAATAAAAGTCTTTCCCTAGTTTCAACAGGTCTCCTCCAGTTCGTGGTGATCTTCTCAATACTCGGCTGCAGTAGATCATGCAGATCCTCAAAACTTTGTCGAGACATGCGGAAATATACAAAAAAAACTATCTTCATCTGAGCGCAGCTCTCGGCACAGACGGTGGAATTCACCAAGTTCTTCTCTTTTTTTATTGATTGGGTTTCTTCCACAGCTCTCAATTAAAGCTAGAAGTATCAGAACTTCTTCCTCATCTGAACTGCTCATGGCTTAATTCAGTGAACCTGCACAATACTGGATCTGCCGCCCAGATAACGCTGTGTGTGTGACGTAGCCATATCGCTGAACACCGAGAAGAACGTGCGTTCCCTTACCGCCGCGTTATAACGCGTCCTGTGTGCCGAAGCCTTAAGCGTTAGAAAAATTTGTAGGAGGCCTTTTCTGTTCGTAAGGGTCTCTAAGGATGCGATCCTTTGTAGTTGTGACACCCTATACCTATATAAGAATAGGTACCTACCTAACTGAAAAACTAGGTGTTTCACTTTGACAGAGGTTTCCAAGATTGAAAAACGTTGTTTGGTCCGTGTTTTGCATCCCTGTCATCAAAGATCGAACGCATTTCAATTCTGTGATCAAACGGGGGGGGGGGTTCGAATCAGAAGAAGCCTAAAACGGTGACGTAAAAACGGAGGTCTGTTCTGTGGAACTCAGCTGGATGTTCGTTCTGACTTCTGAAAACACCTGTCCTTATCGGAGACCTACCCGCCCAACACATTAGGTGTTGGAAACATATTCACACAGGTGTTTTCAGTAATCAGATCTTGAAAAGCATCCCCTCTGTAAAATCGAAACCTGCTTTTCCCCACAGTGTGTAGGTACCGTAAAAGCACGCAACTTGGAACACATTCTGGTTTTGAGAGGCTGTAAAAACTTATGAGTGGTCATAAAGAGTTGAGCATTGTGCCATCATTCGGTCTTGTTCTATAGAATCATTTCCCATCGCCAGTTGATTTTTTTAGCCCCTCCACTGAACTATTTTTATGGGTATTCCAAGTTGGACATAGATGTTCGGAACATTTGAAACTCAATAAGTTGTCGCAAGGCACTAAATATCACAGTCCAAGTAGAACATCGCTCAAATGTTTTTATGAATTAAAATAGCATTACTTCCTAAAGAATTAAATGTTGTACACCTAACACCTTAATACGTCTATCAGTCTTTCAAAGGTAGGAACTCGACGTTAACGTTGAAGTTTGGACGTTGACTAGTTTTGGAAATGCCCATTTTTTTATTACAGAAAGCTAAATGTTTTAGCGAATTTTCAAAGGAAATGAAGTTACTTACTGCAGTCTATTGGAAAACTAAGGCAATCTATTGGAAAACTAAGTAGAACAAAATTATTTTCCAACCATGAATGAGAAAAATTGAATTTTGAATTGAAGAATGAATTAAGAAAGAATTTAATGAAAAATTTACCAAAAGAACTAAAGCCAAAAGGTGCTTGAATCATCAAAACACATAACTCTAACCTATAGTGAGCTATGTCTGTAACCTGCATCCTCTATCTTAGGGGTCTCAAACTTGTGGGGGCCCGTGAGCATCTTTCATGTGGCCCGCGCTTTTTTTTTTAAATTTGAATTGAACGTGGAAAATTTGTTGCTTGTAAATGCTTCGACGAATCAGATGGGCGTTGGTGCGCCTCCTGGCTCGTTGGATCAGGCTGGTGGTAGTGATGGGCGTGAATAACGGACCCGCTTAAAATAACCGGTTATCGACTAAGAATCGGTTACGAGAAAACCTACGTTATTGGAATAACTACTTCGCTTCTCCTGGGCATCGGGCTTGGGCAGTACTAAAGAGACGGTACCTACTGTCTAGCCGTACATAGGTAACTGTCTCGCTCTCCCACCCTTTTGATGTGGGGATGGTATTGAGTAATTACCTGCCACTGATAAGGCTTTTCCTTGTAATCGGTTATCGACTTCCTGACAGTCAAGCTAGGTTCACATGGATGCGGAAAGTGCGGAACGCCACCTGATTGGCTGCCAGCTGTTTGGAGCCTAGGCTCCAGCCAATCAGGTGGCGTTCCGCACTTTCCGCTCCGCACTTTCCGCATCCATGTGAACTCAGCGTTATCCATCAGCTTAGGATCTTTCGCTTCCCTTTGGCGTGAGATGGTAGCAGCTTTGTTCGTGCTGTCCCCTTGGGGCTAGCTCCGAGCAAGTTCAGTTTTCGCTTGAACCGAACTGGCTTGGTGTAGGGTGAGCTTTGAACACGCTCGCTCGGAGCAGGGTGAGCCTGGAGCTTGTTCGGAGCACGGGCAGCTCGAGGGTGCATGCGTGGAAGAGCAGTGCTCAGCTGCCCCTGGTCTTCTAATGGGGCACGGGAGGGCTTGCTCAGAGCAGCTTGGAGGAAGCCCCGTGGCCAGCACGAACACCGAATCATGTGCCCTGGGACTGCACGAACACCAGGCCACTTGACTCGGAGCTCGCCGTGGGTCTGCACGAACAGCAAATCTTTGCCTCACCCTTACTACGCATGCCCGGGTTTCTCTGAACAAGCTCTGAGGGACTGCACGAACAAAGCTACTGTAAGCTTTAGGACACAGCGTACCTGTAGTGATCACGCTTTACCCTTTACTCCGTACCTGACAGTTTACCTACCTATGGATGTTATCCCTCTATCAACAATTTATTTCTATTATATTTATGGTCAGCATTTGTATGTAAGTCTCGTCTTCATCTATTTCACCATGTCTTCCGCTTGTATTCTACTGATCTCCTCTCACTTTTTACTTCCTCGTTCTCTTCCTCATCTACTCGTATGTTTTAAAATTGTATTGTTTATATTTATTGTGTGTTAAAAGGCCTTTAATTTTTTTCCCTTATTGCATAATTATATTTCAATCCAAGGCGGGATTTTAACCCTATTTTCAAATTAATAAAGTTTACAAGTTTACAATCCCCGTCAATGTAAATGACAAATTCACAAGATTAAGAGGTGGGAAGGTAGCATAGGACGAACTTTTCGTCATCCGCTCTCCGGTGAACACTCTTTTGGTTTATTATTCTGTGAATAATACACCTATGTATTCACTCAGCAAAAAAATTGTATAACACCCCCTCAAAATTGTTTCTTTTACTTTTCAAGGCGCTTAGATTCCAAAACTGCAATGTCCGTCCGCCGTATCATGCACAACTACTTCATTTTCGGTTTAAAAAATTCGTTCTTTCGTACACAGATTGTATTTGTTCCAACTTTGCAGCCCGATCGGAATATGGGTTTTATGGGTGAAAAATGAGTGTAAAAATAGGTTTTTTTGGTGTTTTAGTAAAATGAGCTTTTGAGGTAGCTTTTTCCATTTTTTTAGGGCGAGAAGACTGAATATGAAGAATATGACTTCAATATTTATGAAGTCGATTTTGACCAGAGTGAACAACACTGAGGTTGTAACGAAGGTTAAGCTCCCAAAATTCATTTTTTGAGTCAAAAACCTGGGAAATTGTCTGAAATCACCATCAATCACCACCACCATCAATTTGTATAATATAGGTAGGTACCAGAAAAAGTTTCAACAGGTGAATCGAGACAAGATAATTTGAAAAAAAGGAGCATAATTCATGTTCTTGTGGGCAAAAATTGGTGGAAACCATCAGAAATACCTAACTAAGATTTCAATTATTGCACATGAATGTAACAATAAATGAACAGCCAACATTCATGTAGGTGTGTCCAATAGAATAATAAACCCACAAGGGCTTTGCAGCGTTTTTTGTCTCTCTACTCTGTGGGTGGATAGCACCCCCATCCATGATCTGGTAACCGGCCGGATAACTCTTAGCGAATAACGCGTTATCAGAAAATAACGATTTAACCCATCACCAGCTCGTGATCGAACTGGCTGGTTGTATTTGCACAGGTGTAAAGCAGGGTTCACATCCATCCGGAGCCGTCTGGAAATACGGATAGGGGAAGCTAGTGAAAAGCAGTGGAAGGGATGGAGGGGAATCGCGGAAGTTGGGAAGGTGTTCATAACCATCCGGAATTTTGGCTGACAACTCGTTTCCCGCGCTTCCTCCCACAGCTGTTTCGGTTGCCGACGCCATTCTGTATGCGCAGTAGTGAACTGCGCAGATGCGGAGCGGAAAATATCTGAAAAATCAGATGCGTACAGTTCGCTTCAAAAGTGCTTCTCAGGAAAGAATATTCCTCCCTCCCCAGCTGATGTCCAACCAATCAGCTGCTCGTACGCACTTTCCGGATAGCTTTCCGGATGGATGTGAACCCTGCTTAGGAACAAATGAGCTCTGACTCACTTTCATTGCATCTGCAAGATTTTTGTTGGTGAGCCTCGTTCTGCATACAGGTTTTGTGACTTTCAATTTCGAAAAGAACTGCTCACAAATATAAGAACTTCCAAAAAAACTCAAAATTTGAGCGGCAAAGTTCTTAATTTTTTCGTACTTGCCATCCATAAACTTGGAAATATGTTGGAATTTTACCTCATCAAACTTTTCTATCAGAACAGTATCGTGTTGAAGATTGATCAGTTCCAACTGAAGATAACCGGGAGATTTCTCGACGTCAAATTTAAACGCCTTTGTTAATAAACAAAATTCTTCAAAGTGAACCTTGATGTCTTGGAACCTACTTCCAAATATTAGGTCCTCCAATTTTTCCAAGCGGACAACAGCTGTCAAGTCAAACACTCAAAAGGCGGCGCTATCACCGCTACTGGATGAGGAACGTCACTGTGAAGCAGGGTTCACATCCATCCGGAGAGCTATCCGGAAACAGCTGTGGGAGGAAGCGCGGGAAACGAGTTGTCACCCAAAATTCCGGATGGTTATGAACGCCTTCCCAACTTCCGCGATTCCCCTCCATCCCTTCCACTGCTTTTCACTAGCTTCCCCTATCCGTATTTCCAGACGGCTCCGGATGGATGTGAACCCTGCTTTAGTTTAAAGAGCTTACAAAAGAAAAATGGTGGCAGGTTTCTAGCCAAATCCTGAAAAAACCATAATGATGGGAAGAAATTTCAGTTGCTACAGTCGACAATATAAACATTTTCAATTGTAGCACTTTTTAAGTTGAAATACAATATTTGTAGTTCAAAACGTATTTTCCAATCATTTTAATAGGAACCTACCTTTATTTGACTAGGTACACCGATTTCGATTTATGACCCCAAATACACTCAAAAAATTCAATTGAATTAACAAAATTAAGATTTGTGAAATTTTGTTTGAGAGGGGAGGAGGGGGATGACGTGCCTGGGCCTTAAATTTTAGGAAGTGGCCCACAGAGAATTTGAGTATGACACCCCTGCTATATAGCATTTTGTGTCAATGAGTGGTTAGGTTAGGTCATCATGGCGACTCAGGAATTTCTTAAGCATGCGCCCTGGTAAACTGTCATCAACGCACTTCCCTGCTCGTCAAGGGAAATCCCTCTACGCAGCCAATACTATTACTTCCTTCAAAATGTTTTCATCAAGGGGGGCCAAGACACTGGGCCTTCCAACAGGATTTGAGCGGAGGCCACAAAATGTTCGGCTAAGTGTTGATTTGTGCATTCCAAAAACTTTTGAGGCCGTACTAGTAGACGAACGGTTTGTCTGCAAGCAGTTGAAGAGCCTTCTCCATTGAGGCTGAAGGGATATCGAGGTATCTCCTCGCTCCAGGGATCCTGCGAGACCGGCCTCCTGAGAGCATAAAATTTTTCAATTATCACACTGTCCCAAGTTTCCATTAATTTCGACATAAATCATGGTGAATACCAGATATTTTTGACCCGAATGAGAGTGAGTTCATCAAGCCAGCCTTTGAAGGGATACAAGAAAAAATTCAGCACCTCTTATCGGCTTCTCCACACACCAAGTTTTGCGGGTGAAGGAGTATTGATACTAAAATACCTCCGCAAAGTATCCGGCTTGTGTGGGTCATCAAGAAGTAAAAGAAGAGTAAAAGAACAACCATCCATAAAAGCAAGCTTAAAACTCAACCTATGTCCGGCGTGGCTGCAGCCAAGTCATGAAATTGGAAAGAAGAATTTGAACCATCCATCCGTGTGTGTTATTTTTGTGGAACTACCGGTTGATGTTCGTATAGGATATTTCATTTCAATCTCATACAGTTCAACAGTCTATAATTTGTTAAGTATTCATTTAATCAAACGGTTATAAATTGAAGCGTCCATCCATCAAGAAACAGATCAAAGGCACCTGAACTTCGTCCGCTAAGTCACGTGTTCCACGATGTCCACTTCCAATGGTAATTTCTACTTTCTGCATAATTTTCCATAAATTACTTATTTCTATTTTAAAGCAGTTGCTTTGAAATTCTTCGTATATTTCTTGTTTTTACCCTGCATGCCTCATCATGCATGAGCGCATGACTTTCAGAAGTAGGTATTTTTGTTCGGTAGTTAGGTAGTGTTTACCACTCCGGTGTCTGAGCTAGTTTCGATTTTGTATGATTGGTAGGTAAGTATATTATGACGTTTTTTATTATGAAGTTGCCTCAATGCAGATTCCCTTCAGTTTCATCATTGTCTGGTTTAAATATCAGTCTGGAAATTCACTTGGGTTACTGTTCCTTATATGAATATGTATATTAATGATTTTATTGATACAGGAATTTTTGTTATAGGTAGTAACTTCTGAATAGAGTTTTATAGAATTTAGGTGTTTATAGTTTAATGGGTTTTGTTGGGTTTGATAGATTACAGAATGGTACTAACGCGGGAGACCATTAGGTATAGGAACATATGTAGAGAAGACATGAACATGTCTGTAAAGAATGAGTTGTTTGAGTGATAACATCTACATGTGTAAAAGTCGAGGGTCATTATGGATTCATAAATATATGGATAAATGAATCCGTATGACGATCACACAGTAAATCATAAGTAAATACCTACATAATAATAAACATAAGGTTTTGTTAAGATCATACCTATGGGTATGGGATGGATTTAGATAATTTCCTCCGAAACGGATTTGCATCGTTTGATTCTCAAAAGTGGACCCATTGCGAGGGTATACTATAAGATAATTAGGTTAAAATACGTCTTAATCTACGATATAGATATTATTTAATAGCAGTAAATTATTTACACACCCCCCCCCCCCCCCCCCGTTACACCACTGCCCTTGTGAAAAAGTATTTCGTATTTTCGTACGTAAACGTGGACGTCTTACATCAGGGAGAATATTTATATAACGAGTTTAATCGTCTCGTTACATAAGTCTCCTATGGTAGTTTTATCCCGTTTGGCGGCTGATCAGTTGTATTTCTGACGTCCTGAAGAGTCTTTATCTAGTACCTACTTATCTATTACGACATCTGTTTTACGTATCATGAGTAAGCACAATCTAAGTATTTGTTATACGTTTCATTCTTATTCTGAACGTCAGGTAGCCACAAGCTCAAAATAGTAATAAATAATTATTACAATTTTTCGAACAGTTTTCATTGTTTTGGTTTATTATTCTGTGAATAATACACCTATCTATTCGCTCAGCAAAAAATCTGTATAACGCTCCCTCAGAATTTTTTCTTTTACGTTTCAAGGTGCGTAGATTCAGAAAATGCGAAGGCCGTACCCCGTATCATGCATACCGGCTTCATTTTCGGTCAAAAAAATTCATTCTTTCGCACACAGGCTCCATTTGAGCCCTAGTTGTGCCCCGTAACTTTGCGGCCCGATCGGAATATATCCAAGGGTGTTATGAGTGAAAAATGGGTATAAAAACAGGGAATTTTTTGTGTTTTAGTAACATGAGCTTAGAGGTATCGTTTTCCATGTTTTGTGGGATGAGAAGGCCGAATATGAAGTCGATTTTGACATAAGAGTGGAAAATTGAGGTTCTAACGAAGTTTCAGCCTTACATTTACGTTAAATTTTTGTCTAAGTCGTCGTTCTTCCGCACACAGTTTGGGTCCCCATTTGGGAACACATTTGGGTCCTAGTTGTGCTCCGAAGCTCGGCAGCCCGATTGGAATACACCAAGGGGTGTTATGGGAGAAAAATAGTTGTAAAAATAGGGGTTTTCGAGGGATTTTTGAGGTTTTAGTGAACTTGAACTTGTGAGGTGTCGTTTTTCATGTTTTTTAGGGCGAGAAGACCTAAAATAAGTTTTTTTTGACCGAAGAGTGAAGAATTGAGGTTTAAACGAAGGTTAAGCTCCCGACATTCATTTTTTATGTGTCAAAAATCTGGGAAATTGTCTGAAATCACCATAAGTGTGTATAATAACAAGTATTACTAGCCGGTGAATCAAGACAATTAAGTGGTACTAGGTATTAATGACAAAGATAATCTATAAAAACAATAATTTTAATTAAAAAGCCTCGCCGCCTAATTCGTGTTTTAGGGGGCCAAAATTGGTGGAAACCATCAAAAATAGCTATTTCAATTATCGGACATGAAAGAAACAATAAACGGACAGCCAACATTTCTGTACGTCTGTCCAGTAGAATAATAAACCCATGTGATAAGGATTTTGCAGCGTTTTTGTTTTTTTTTGTACAGGGATATTTGGGGGGGGGGGGGGGGGGAGTCAGACCGGGCCGGGGGAAGTCGAAAATGGACTCGTGATCAGCAGTCACAAATCGAGGGCTCAGGTGAGCTCAGTCCCTGTAATCAAACCTCGCGTATCCATAGATTCCGGAGAAATTTTACTGGGGAATTTAGCATTCAGGTATCTGTCCAGTAGGTACCGAGATTTGTATTAACCCAACCCGAAAAGTAATAGGTAATTGGAAAGCGTCGCTATCAGCCTGAAAACAATTAATGGGTGTTCAGTCTTATGCTGCATAATCAGTATTATGTTTTACACTGTATTTTGTGTGTGTAACCCGTGTTCAAGATTCCGGGCTCCGTAAAAATTATAAAAAATTTCTGGTTTCGATTTCTATTCACCCAAGGAAGGAATCTTTCGGGACACAACTATGGCCCAAATGGAGCATGTGTGAGAAAGAACGAATTAATTAGACCGAAAATGAAGCTGGTATGTATGATACGGGTTAAGGCGGACGGACATGGCATTTTCTGGATCTACCTACGCACCTTGAAACGTGAAAGAAACAACTTTGAGGGGGTGCTATCAAATTTTTTTTGCTTTTGAGCGAATACATGGGTGTATTATTCACGGAATAATAAACGAATATGTACCCCCCCCCCCCCACCGCCAAAAATTTGATGGTTTTTGTTTCAAGGTTATTTATTTAGAATCCGAAAATGGCCTTAACAACTTCTGTACGTCCGCCGTAATTCGCTCTTTCCTTAGTTTACCATGAACAAAAATTAATGAAATATAGTGGGGGGGTTGAGATTTTCAAAATGCCGTGGCATGAAAGTTTCACTGGTAAGTTTGGGGTTTTTATGTCGTCACCCGGGGCGTTGTAAGTCCAGCCCCAGTAAGGCCCTGAAGTTTGAACCGAAGAGCTTCGTCAACATGATCGTGAATGAAACGGTATACATCCAGCCCAGATTTTTAAAACAAATTTTTTATTTGATTTTACAAAAAGCAGGCAGGTGTATACATTGTATAACGGTAGTGTATCTTGAATGAGTTGGAGGTAATTCGAAATAAGTGCAAAATAATATCCCCCCCCCGATAAGTAGTGCTTGTAGATGTGGGTGGGAGTTCTCATCAGTGAGCCTAGGTCCTGTTTCTATTAATTGGTGCTATTCCGCTGCAATAACATCATTGCTAGGGAACAGCTGATTGTAATCACACATCGCTTATGAAAATCGAATCCAACTTACTCAGTTTCTCAGGAACCATTGACCCGATTTTGATCACATTCGGTGGGCAGTTTGGGTTTAGCTCCTAGATGATCCTCTATGAATTTCAAAAAGCTGGGATCGTTGGCATGACTACTGCACAAACGCGAAATCTGAAGTACTCCATTTCCCACGAACCTGTAACCCAGTTTTGGTGAAATTTCAGCAGTCGACTTCAAACTAGGTACATACGCGGAGGGTTTTCTGTTCAAATTTTTTAACTTTAACTCTGTACCGAATTGATTCTTCATCATACGTTCAAACGACTGGTTTTTTAAACCTACTTGGAAACCATTGGAAACAGTGATCTACGGAGAAGGAGTAATAATTTTCTGCGGTTTTAAATTGTAATTTCTCTGTCAAGGTGTAAGCAGCGGTTTCGACATGAAGGACTTTGTGCGTCCTGACAAGCCCAGTGCTTGCCTGTGGAGCCGCGATACTCCTGCTGCTGCGTCGCCCCACACAAAGCGTCCCACACTGGATATTGACGTTCGCCAAATCGTGATGCCTGACATCTTGACTGCTATTGGCAACACACCTCTCGTTCGTCTCAATAGGATACCTAAGGCTGAAGGCATCAGGTGCCAAATGTTGGCCAAGTGCGAGTACCTCAACCCAGGTGGTAGTGTCAAGGACAGGATTGGCTATCGAATGGTGAGCTTAGACTTAAGACTACTCCAACCTATTTCTCTGACCATGTTAGGTACTGACGTTTTGAAAACTTTCAGTCTTCTCATTTTTATGGGATTTCGTTGAACCCACAACTAATACTTTGATGATGCAGCTTCCCCCACGCGGCATGGATTCAAATGTGATGCACAGGGAATGTTTCCTTTTGGTCAGAAATCGAGTTTTAGACGGAATCGAATGCTGGATATCCAGTACTGATGCACTGAACACAAAAGTGAAGTTAGCATTTACAAAAGGCCCCATCAGAGGCCAGGTTGAGCGCTGCTTGGAAAGAGTGTGAATCCATTGTAAAGAGTGTGGTCCCTTGTAAAGAGTCGTTGTGTGTATCCCTCGTGTGTATCCTTGTGTGTATCCCTTGTATGTATCTCTTGTGTGTATCTCTTGTAAAGAGTGTGGTCCCTTGTAAAGAGTTTGGTCCCTTGTAAACAGTGTGGTCCCTTATAAGAGTATGTATCAGATATATGCATATGGCACATTGTGAACAGCTTTGGCATGTAAAAACTCGTTTTCTTTGCCGTGCATATAATTTGATGCTCACTCCATTTTTCATTGCAGTATGTTGGAAATAGTAGAAACACAAAAATTGGTGGATTATGTATAACATCCACAGCTATGTAAAAACACTGAAGTGGGGGTTTTAAGCCGGGTATCCACTTGTATCAAACTTCCGTACCGTAACACCGTTCCGTAACAAAAATCAATTAAAAACGTGATACGCACCTGTTCGGGATCGGGTTCGGGGCGGATCGCTCCGTTGGCGGTTTTTCCCCGTCGCATCAAAGGAATGATACGATACGAAGTTCGGATAGTGGAGACGGGGTGGAGCGCCGCGCCGTCCCGTATCGTAACATCAGTCGAGACCCCCTCCCGTCGACTCTTTAAACACGCATTTGTTTCGAAATGGATGAGTTTTGACGGTAACGATGTTGAATGGTGGCACCATAATGTACTTAATACCTCTTTCATAGCATACGAGACAGTCTGAAACCGGAGAATATTCCCAAATCCATGATCAACGATAGGTACGCAACACATAAATCTGTGTGGCGCCACTCCTGATGTCAGTCTGGCACCACGTAGCCTGACCGTGAGGCGTCGGGAATGTAAATGGACATTTTTGAAGTCCATAGACGATTAACTCTGAATTTCAAGGTGAAGACCCAAAATTACCTCTGAATTTCAAGACACCCAAAATTAGCTCTGAATTTCAAGGTAGACTATTTTTATTACCTCTGAATTTCAAGGTAAAGACCCAAAATTACCTCTGAACTTCAAGGTAAAGACTATTATTTATTAACTCTGAATTTCACGGTAAAGACCCAAACTTTGATCAAGATTATGCTGTGACACGGTTTTTGACGCCACGGCACAGTTTCCTGGCGCCATTTCAATGCCGAACGGTGGCACCAAAATGTGCAAGAGAAGAATGACGTGAAAGTTGGGTACCTATTTGTATTAGAGGTATTCTGGCGTAGACTTTTTTTATAGAGCCCACTGACTTGCTTAAATGCCATGTCTGCCATGAGACCAGTCCCACCTTTTAACCGTACGATTCGCGGTTCCGCCAAACATTCAGCATCCACCAGCGAGGTGGTTTGCGGGTCTTTTGTTTTTCTTTGGTTAACAAGTGGATAAAAATGTACGCAGCAGCGACTTGTTGCAATGAGGACATTTTCACGGCTGATCGGATCGCTCCGAGTTGATACGGAACGCAGTGATGATACAGGTGATTTTTCTAGTTTGATACGATACGGTGTTACGGTACGGAAGGTTGATACAAGTGGATACCCGGCTTTAGGCCTGGCACTCGAAGTGTTGAGTTACTTCTTCTCTAAGTGCCACAGACAAATTCATCCATAGGCGATCAATCCCACACAAACCTCCACACACCAAGATCCGGTCCGTCGCATCCCTTCTGCCGCCCATCCACTCCCTTCTGGCATTTATCTTCCATTCAAGGACCAGACGTTGGAACTCATAATGGTCTCCTCGGATGACATGTCCAAGGTACCCGACCTTGTACCACGGAATGTCCTTGAAAAGCTATATGTCCTGAAGACCCACTCGATTCAATCCCTCCGTGTTCCATGCACATGATGGGTTGCAGTAGAGTAAAATTGCAGTTACTGAGAGATGAGAAGAAAGTGATATGTCCAGGCACGAAGTCCCTGATCTGGCAATAACAAAGGCGAGATGGGGAGCAGTTCCACCCGAATTTCGAAAGAAGTTGGATGAAGGAAGAGCTGTTCAATGGGAATTTTCCTTCTAACCCCGGCTTTGTTGCCAACAGTCATTTGCCGTTATTTGGATAGGTACCTGTTGTTGAACAGTTTCCTTTTACAAGTATCATTGGCCCCTGATCTTAATCAACTATCGATTGAAATTAGTTGTATACAGAATCCCAGACAGAAAATTAGATGGCAGGTTTCATGAAAACTGTTGCCTCACTTTTCTTCTTAGGTTTTAGATGCGGAAGAAGCTGGAATTCTCAAACCAGGCATGACCATAATTGAGCCATCATCCGGGAACACTGGAATTGGTAAGTACAAAACAGTTTCCTTCTACCATTAGCACAGTACCAGTATTATTTATTTGCACATGGTAATATTGAATCCATCAATGAACTACAGGTACCTAACTGAGTAAATACAAAATATACATTGCATACAATTAACTTGTGAATGTACCACGGAATTGTAGGTCTTGCAATGTCAGCTGCAGTCAAAGGCTATAAGTGTATCATCGTTATGCCTCTCAAGATGTCAGACGAGAAGGTGAACACTCTTAAAGTCTTGGGGGCACAAATCGTTCGGACTCCGACAGAAGCTGCTTTCGATTCCCCCGAAGGTGAGTCATTCAGAACCAGAACTCCAAATCGTATAACGAGATTTTATTTTCACGAGACTCACGTCACTGATCAAGTTCCTACTTTATTTCAAACTGTCCCTTCTTTTAAATTTGTTGGGCAGGGCTGATGGTGGTTGCTCAAAAACTCCAGAAGGAGACACCTAACTCGATTATTCTTGACCAGTACAGGAACGAAGGCAATCCTTTGGCCCACTACGACACTCTTGGCCCAGAAATCTATCAGCAAACTGGTGGGAAAGTTGATCTCGTTGTACTGGGTGCAGGAACTGGAGGAACAATCACTGGCGTTGCCAGGTGAGAAGTATTTACAGCTGTCAGGGAGGAAGCCATATGCCAAAATTACACTACTACAGTACCTATTCCCCATTTGATACCTACTACCGTCAAATTAAGGGAGCAATTGATGAGCCACAAACCTAATTTTTTCTGTTACTATCGGAAATGGTGACTGGATCACGAAAGTGCCATTCATGCAGCGTGACCATATGAGTGAATTTCTGAAGAAATTCGTATATTAATGTGTTACTTAAATGTTTTTGACAATATTATGTAAGTATCTCGTCATATTTGGACTTGCGGCTGTTTTAATAGGTAGGCCTCTACCAGAGATTATTATCAATAAGAATTTAGGTTAGGTTTAGTGTTATGGTGTGCAAGTGGACTGGTTACTCGTGAATATTCTGGGCGTGGCCAGGTGGGTGTTTGACCTCAGGAGACAGTGTTTTCAGGCGCCCCTCGCGTTGTCCCTCCTCGTCCTACCATCTCACTGCTACTCCCCTCATCAGCACTGTCAGTTCTCTTACTGACCCCGCCATGTTTGGGGGGGAGTGCTTCCCTACTCCGACCCTCTCCTGGCCCGGCCCAGAGTATTCCTGTTACTGGTCGACCTGTATTTCTATAGTGAAGCATGGAATACCAAAGAATTTATGAGTCACGGGCTGGTGGAGGACTGAGCTACCTCGACCCTCCCCTCATAGGCAATGTCAACTTATTATTTGCCTCTTCTACTAGCTTAGGTACTGTCAAACATAACAAGGTTTTTCGGGATTTATGGCTCCAAAAATGCCTGTTTGACCTGAATCCCCTCCTCCTTTTTGTATAATATTTTGATTATTGAAATAGTTTTTTTCCCTCTTGAACCACCTGTCTTTGCATCTTTTAATGAACTTAACGTCCATTTTTATAGTTGCAATTTTAGCAATTCCTACTGGTTTTTAGCTATTTTTGACCACCAAACCCCAAATTTGACCCCTCTTTTTTGAATAAAATGCTTTATTGGTAAGAAAATTCTTATTACCTAGTCGGAAAGTATAACGAATGTATCTACTTGGTTTCACAATTTGGCCACGTCAGGCTATGAAGGTCTTCCTCCGCACCTCAGACTGGATTTATTGATGGTTTTAATCACTTTCTCTCATTTTTTAACATAAATTTGTATTCAGCTTGTTAAGTAGGTACAACACGCCGAATGTGATCATATGTGACTGACAAACTTGAAATTTATACTTTATGACTGAACACGGTGTTGGATTATAATTATGTACAGAGTGTCAACAAGATTGCCTTGATCATTATATGTACCTATCTCTACGAAATTTGAATCCCTACCTACACCCAAAATAGGCCGACCTACTAACTCATGCCAATTTTTTTTTATTATTATTTCCTGTATGTACAGTTATAGCTTAACAAATCTGTAGGTAACTTTAAAATAGGTAGTGACAGAAACCAATACTTGGGTACTCCTGGTCTGGTTTTGTAATGTCAACTAAGAGACGATTGCCTCACCTCAAGGTATTTGAAGGAGAAGCTTCCTAACGTGCAAGTGGTGGGCGTAGATCCGTATGGGTCAGTGTTAGCTGAGCCCGCAGCCCTCAACGAATCAGAAGTTACTTCGTACGATGTCGAGGGTGTCGGCTATGACTTCATTCCCACAGTACTTGATCGATCTGTCGTGGACAAATGGATAAAGGTGAGTCACTACGTAAGCTCATTTGTAAATTCCAACAATATGACCATTCTACTTGTCTTCATTGAAGTTTTAGTCTTATATGGATGCACACCTGATGTCCGGTGTATATACCACTACTTCTTTTTGTCTTCAGGTCGGTGACAACGAGGCTCTGCAGTTTGCTCGAAGGCTCGTCAGGGATGAAGGTTAGTTCGGTTTGTCAGAACCACAATTATAGCTCTTAATTTCCACGTGGTTTTAGTCTTTGGAATGACCCGAGCACATAACTACCTAAGAATATTGTAGAAAATATAAATTATCAGGCTTCAGAATCCAGTTCCTGGGCATACTAAACCAATATGTAATAAAATGATCATCATGTTCTTTTCTGAAAGGTATGCTGTGCGGGGGTAGCAGCGGTTCCGTTCTTGCTGGTGCATTGAAGGCCTGTGCCGGACTTGACGAGTCCAAAACGTGCGTTCTTGTTCTGCCAGATGGGATCCGTAACTACATGACTAAGTTTGTCAGCGATGCTTGGATGGCATCTCGTAACCACCCACTCCCTTCATGATAAGTCCAACCAACGCCTTCTTCTAAAATACTTGTATTTGCATAGGTACATCAAGAATTACTTTCATCCCGTCATGTTAAAAAAAAAGAAAAAAGTCGCATCTCAGAAATGAAAAACCATCCCCATCAGTTCCTTTTGAAAAACGGAGTGGTTGGACAAATACCCGTAGAACGGGGTAGGTATAACAGACAAAATTTGTCCATGGGGGCGCAACTGGCTAATATTCTCATTCATTGTGTCGTCCACTGCCGATTGATCTGTTAAAAAAAGTCAAGTTCTGGGTAACTTGTTATCTTGATGCGTAATCGCACTGCAGATTCGCCAGGAGACCCTTGGGCCGCTTACCGTCTCAGCGGTTCAAAAGCACGATGGACTATTTTATTCATTTGAAAGTAGGTACATCAGATATATGAAATAACCTGAGGTGGAATAGTTTTATGGTTTGCACACATTATAATATTATGCATTCCTAACAAAGACTTCTACTTAGGGTAAGAAGGATCCTGTGTTTGTTTAAATATAGCTTTCCCTAGTTGTTTCGTTACAAATTCAGACTTAATAATGTCAATACTCACTTCAGACTTAATAATAAATAATGTCAAGAAGATGTAACAAGAGGAAAATGAATGTTTTATATGAATTGAAATATTACTATTAATTCTGTGCTACGAATAATTGAGGGTGCTGTATGAATAAAATATGTGAACAGAAAATAAAACAGCAGTTTTATTTATTATTCAACCGATACATCTACACAGTTATGGGAAGAAGTTTGGAACCTTATGAATAAAAATAGCTTCATCGCAATCATGCTGTATTGCAATCCATTGGGGGGAAAGGAAGAGACAGAAGGTGACAACCTGGATCAGGAAAATGATAGGTAGTACTGAGTGAGTGAGGAACCACCACTTGTAATAAATACGCCGTCACCATCTGAAGTGCAAACGCACAGGAAAGTTTAAATGTAGCAGCTAACTGTTAATGAAAATTCTGTTCATTTCTGTTATCACAGCCGTAGTATGTGTATTACAATAACCATTAATTGACCATTCGAGGTTACAAACATGATTTGAACTTCAGTTCTTAGCGATTTTCGAAGAAAATTACGTTATTGCATTGGGTCTAAACTTTTCGTAACATTAATTTTTTTAAAGGCAAATCCGTTTTAGAGCATCCTGAATTCATCCATCGATTTCAACAAAAATTTGTTTATATACAGGCTGTCCCAACTAATCCCCCCCCCCCCCCCAACTTAAAAAAAGCGATTTAGAAAAAAATTTCAAATCGTCCGTTTTTTCAAGTGGGAACCCCCTTTTTGTTTAGTATTCTGTGAATAATAGACCTAGCTCAGCAAAAAATTTTCAAAACAACCTCTCAAAATTTTTCTTGTACGTTTCAAGGTGCGTAGGTTCCAAAACTACTATGTCTGTTCGCCGTAGCATGCATATCTACTTTATTGTCCGTCTAAACAATTTGTTCTTTCGCACACAGGCTCCATTTGGGCCCTAGTTATGTGCCGAAACTTTGCAGCCCGTATACTTAGTAGCGGTGCGTGGGGTCTGAAAACGGTGGGGCACCAGACCAGAACACTAAACCAACAACACCCTTCCCTTATTTACTGATATTACTGATATTCCCTTATCAATAAATTTTATTGATAGCAGTGATCTTCAGCAAAGCTTATCTCTTTTAATCAACACTCAATCGTCGTACGAAAATGTCAGCAATTTCTACTGCAAATTAGCCACCGAATTCATGTGTTACAAAAATATAGTAAACTAAAATACAGCAAAACTGACCAGTGGGCTGGTACCTACCTGAATCTGGAATGGAGAAGCTATTGACTAGAAGCTAGGTAGTTATCTGTGTGTTGACGCCGATCAATCCACAAACAGCAAACAGGACAAAACGCACGTAGGTGCAAGTACAAATCTGTCATCGGAACCGGACTGAACGCAGAACACGCAAAATTTGACACAAAAAAATTGAAAACTGACAAGAAAGCGAATGTGATAACAAATCAGAAAACAGATAACTGGCAGAGAAAAACAAGCATCTCGTATCGAGATGACAAATTGAATCGAAGGGATCGAATCGATTGTGAAATGAACGATTTTAGGGTTGAAATCAGATTGTGGGGCAGTGGCCCAAAGTAGGCGTGGCAAAAAACATTTTTACTCTACTCAGCTTGTGCGTATGGGCCACTTTTCTCGGTTGCCATGGCAACACCAGGTACCAGGACCTGCCAGTTTCAGGAGCCCAGGTTTCGATTTCGATTGCACGGCATCGATTACTGTCGCTATATTCTAGTAACATGCTCCGTCTGTGGAGCTACAGGGAGCCAACATGACGGAACCACATGTTGAATATCCATAGCACTCTGTCGATTTTTTTTCTTTTTTAACAACGCCGAGACGTGTGGCTCTGGTGCCAAGTCGTCAAGAGGTCTCTAGCAGCCCAATATTGTTTCGCTGACTTTGTCCAGCGGTCGTCTATGTCAGTAAAAGAGCTTCTTGTGTCTGCCAAAGCAGTACACGTGTCAATGTGAGAAGGCGTCATCTCGACGCCCAACGGGCAGAGAGGGCAAAGAGGACTCTCTGCAAGTCCAATCCGGTGCAGGTGCGACTGCAGATAATCGTGGTCTGTCGCAAGGAGGAAGGCTGCCACGTAGACATCACGGGGCTTGTCTGGTGGTGGGCGATTGGTAGGGAGGAGTAGGGAAGACCACGACTTTTCCCGACAGTTCTGTCTGATCTTGCTTGACAGCATCCAACACCTTCCTCTTGATCTGGGTCCGAGCGGCACTGTAAGAGACTTAGTGAAAAATGCTAGGTACAGTTTACGGAGGGAAATTCAAATGCCAACTGAACACATGGTTGAGTTTTTTTAAACTCTTAGTGTTTCTGGGTGCCGGGGCAATGGCCTTGTGGTCGCAACGCCCATACCCAAGGGTGTTATGGGTGTAAAAATAGGGTTCTTATTCCATGTTTTTTAGGACGAGGAGACCGAATATGAAGTCGATTTTGACCAGAGTGAAAAGTGAGGTTCTAACGAAGCAATGTGGAATAAACAAAAAATAAACCTTTAGCTTACCACCAATTTATTCAATACAAAGCTTTTCGCTCAACTTCTGAGCACCATCAGGTACCTGATGAAGTGATGATGGTCAGAAGTTGAGTGAAAAGCTTTGTATTGAATAAATTGGGGGTAAGCTAAAGGTTTATTTTTTGTTTATTCCACATTGCAAGGTGGCTTACCACGTAAGGTGTGAAAAGAAATTCGATGAATTGATGTTCTAACGAAGTTTCATCCTTAAATTATGGTCTAAAATCGTCGTTCTTCCGCACACATTTTGGGTCCACATTTGGGTCCTAGTCATTGCGTCCATAACGTCACTTGGGCCACTGCCCCAGCACCAAAAAACACTAGGAGTAGGAAGGGGAACAAAAAAATCTTACCATGTGTTCAACTGGCATTTGAATTTCCCTCACCAGCCAGAGGCTTTTGAAAAAAGTTGAACAGATTTCTCTGGCTACGGATATTCAATTTTCTAGTAGAGCATCCATGGTGGTTCCTTCAAGTTAGCTCCTTAGACCATGTTATCAGAATATGGTGACAGTAATCGATGTCCTGCAATCGAAATCGAAACCTAGGCTACTGAAATTGGCAGGCCTTGGGACCTAGTGTTCCGGCAACAGAGAAAAGTGGCCTGTCCGCGCATGCTCAGTCAAGTAAAAATATAGTTCACCACACCCACTTTGGGCGTTGTCCCCAGAATCTAATTTCCACCCAAAAGTCGTTCCTTTTCACAGTCGATTCGATCCCTTTGATTCAACTTTTCATCTCGATATGAGATGCTTATGTCTTTCGATTTGTTTTTGTTGTTTTGTGATCTCATGAATCACATCCGATTTCTCTCTTGAGTCTGTTATCAGTTTCCATTTTTTGTGTCAAATTTTGTGTGTTTGCGTTTGGTGCTGTTCCGATGACAGATTTGGATTTTTGGTACCTACCTACGTGGTTTTTATCTTTTCTACATTTTGTGGTCTTGTGGATTGATCGGCGTCGGAACGTACAAATAACTACCTAGCTTCTAGTCAATACTTCTCCGTTCAAGTAGGTAGGTACCGGCCGATGGGTCATCGTTTCGTTGTATTTTAGTTTACTATATTTTTGTACCACGTGAATTCTGTGGCTAGTTTACAGTCGAAATTTTCGACGTTTTCGTACGACATAGAGAGCTGATTAAAAGAGATAAGCCTTTGCTGAATATCACTCAGTCAGTAAATGAAGCGAGGGGTGTTGTGGCCTTGAGGTATTTTGTAATTTTGTAGAAAACTGTTGGTTTTGTGTTCTGGTTTGGTGCCCCACCGTTTTCCGAGTCCACGCACCGCTACTGTTTGTACACCTCATCAATGATACTTTGATGGGGCACTTAGTTACCATTCAGAATACAAGTAACAGCGCCTGGAGCGAGCACATAGCAGATGCTAACACAAATGATGTTGAATACAAATAGAAAGCTTCTTCTTCAGTTGCTATCAACCTATCACCACACACTCCTTGCTCCAATCCTAACTTCCTGGTTAACAAGCAGCCATCGAGATGTACCTATCTACAGCTGGCACATGAAAAATGGCCCAATTTTGACGAAATTTTCAGGAACTTTTCTTCAAACTACGCAGAGGAATTTTTGTTCTACTTCTTTCAAACTACTCGTTATGCTTCATGCATAACAGATCAAATTTATAAATAGAATTCTTGAATCCACCCTGATCTGTACTGAATTTAATATTCGTATCAGGTTTATGATCCATAGAATCATGTAATCGATACGACAAAGCTAAGTAGGTGCCATTGAACTTCAAAGATTTTTTTAATTTTTATGTTTTCAATTTTTCAGCTCTGGTCGAGATAACGAAAAATTCCGCAAAAATCCCGTTTTGGTCGTATTCTGAAAAAGCCCAGAGCTGGACGAAAAATCCCGCATTTTAGGATAAATTCTGCACATCGGTAACACTGCTCCATATCGATTTCCCAACGCATGCACAGTCCAAAATTTCTACTCAGGGTTTCCTTTCCCTCGTATCACAAATCCCCACATCAAAATATGCATGAACTCTCTACAATCTGATCGTTAGAAAGTTGGCACTATTGAAAATGATTTGAGGGACCACAAGAACACATCACCTTCTGCTGTTCCTGTTGCGAGAAGTGTGTAACCTGGATAGAGAAATTTCGAGTTAGTTCATAGTTCTAAAAAAAACACGCATTATCTATGTTTTTCTAATTCATCCAAACTCTGGACCTTACCTATATCAGTAGGCTGATCGGGTGGGCCAGGACTATCCCGTCCCCTCATTAGTCAGTGGCATTGGCTTAAGAAAATTATAGGATTCTGTCCCGACCCACCTGAGTCGGCTTAGCAAAAATGAAGGATTCCGTCCGAAGAGGCTAAAGAGAAAGTAAGGACTCCGTTCCAGAGGCCAAACATTTTTTTGAGCCACAACCCTATCATGGTTCGGGCTTTAAATCCTCACTTAAACCAAATTTTTAAATGGCCCTCCACCATGCTTGACAGATGAAATCTGCATGCAAATAAACGAGTTTCGGGCCAGGTCGTCCTACAGGCGTTCCTCAAGTTGCCGAATCGACATCGCACACATTGAAAAACAGTGACATACTGAAGTAGGAACTGGGCCAGAAACGATTATTTAGCGATAAGATTGCAAAGCAACGGAAGCAAAGTGCATGGCGATATCTAGTTTGTTTATTTTTGAAGCCAGTAGCAGGTTTGTTGACGCCAATCCCAAGTTTCTCCCATCGCAGCCTCCGGAGTCCTCACAAATTACTTGGCCGATCGCAATCCTACCGGACGGAGTCCTCAAAAAGTTTTAAGCCGGTGTGATGTGGAATCGACTAGCGTCCCTGATTTAATAAGGGGGTGGGACGGAGTCCTAAGCCTCCCGGCTGATCCTCCACTGCAAGCGATATGCAGCGACAAAGGGACTACACGTATTCGTCCATGCACGAGCTAATAGACTATTTTTGTTCTTCCCGTACTTCTTTTCGCGTATACAGGAAAAGAATAGAAATGTGAACTGCGCATCCGCCAGTTTCTGTGTAAATGCGAAGAACTACACGTATACGGGAAGAGGCGACTCTACCCGTACCTGCAAAAAGAGCATTCGTGGTGACGGGGAGTCGACGTAACCTTCCAAAAGGATAACCTCAGAGTGTCGGTTGCCGGTTACAGACTAGCTGCTACAACCAGGGGGGGTCGGATTGGAAGACGAAAATGCGATCCTTCTGCACAGGTGGAAGTGGGGGTAGCCGTAACGTTAGCATCGACTCTGGATCCCTTCATACCCCCACAAACAGCCTTAAGCCTGCCAACTTGCTCTCTGTTTCTGATTATTTTTATAGTTTTTCTTTTTCCAAATCTTTTTATTTTACTCTTTTCTGTTTTTTTAATTTCCGTTTTACATTTCTGAATAGTTTGTTTAGTGTAGTGTTGTGTAGGAGAGTGAAAAATGCCGTATTGCGAGTTTCCGGGTGCTTTAACCACAACAAGAAAAACGCCGAGTTTTCACCGTGGAAATGGGTACCGTTTTAACATGGATATGTTTTTGCCCTGGGGGGTCATTCTAAAATTTGCGACCGAAAAAAATGCAACGCTGCAACCGATAAACAATTTGGAGATGTGCGTGTGTAGTTACCGACAATACCCAGCGAAACAATAATGAAATGAGCACAAACCATTTTATTGAACGAATTGGAAGGTAGCGATTGGAAGGTAGCACCTAAAAATGTGCCTTCTAATAATGAAGAGTATTGCTGCTGATATAGAATTTATGAAACGATTTTGTGAAAATCTGTTTGGCGTTGCTTGTATGGTGTGCGATCGTTTATGGTTCACGAGAGATATACAATCCGTGCCCAAGAAAAGTACAAATCTCCTAGCTGTTGAATTTCCAGACGAAGATGTGACAGCATTCAAAGTATGTCAAACCTGTTATAAATCCTTACTACAAAACAAAATACCCCGCCTCTCTCGTTCGAATGGATTTCTGTACAATAAATTTTACCAATTGCACTTTTTTCATTATCAATCAATTCAAAAATTTATATCATTTTTCCACTTCATGGAAAAACATTGAAAAGTGGATGTGAAAATACAGCGCCCAAAAACATATCCATGATTCAATGTTTTTCCATGAAGTGGAAAAATTTTTTAAATGAAATAATATCGCAGAACAACCAACTCTACCTCATACAGCCATCCTTGATAGTAATTATAAGTGAACCTTTCCGTAGCAGATGGGTGAATTTCTGTGGGAGGAAAGATCCTATTAGTCTTAGACATGCTACGATCTGCAGTGAGCATTTTACACCGGAAGATCGGCGTGATAACCTGAAAAACAGGCTTCTTGGTTGTTCGCAAAGTGTCAGAGAAAACTGAAGGTAGATACTGTACCGTCTCAGAACGGTCCGAAAACCCCGAAATTGACTCCTAGGAAGAGGAAAGCAGTGGAAGAAAGATTTTTATTTCGAGATAGCTAAATATAAATAAGCTGATTTATTCCTAATAGGTTTGTTCGCGGTGGCCATCTTACTATCTTCAAACCGTCAGATCCATCATTTGGCGTTCGCGGTGGTCTTGCGGACTCGTCTCGGACTGTATAGCATCCATAGGATGCTGTTCGCTGTGTTTTTCTGGCGGTTCGAAGACAGTTCCAAGACCGTCAAGTCCGAGGATTTTCCGATGTAAGTACTCCATTATTTGCTTTAGCTGTTGAGCTTGATCTCGAAGCAGATCATCTTGACGTTGAAACTGCATTCCTTAACGGTGATATTGACGAGGAAATTTTCGTGGCTCAGCCTGAAAGTTTTGAAATTCCTGGCAGTGAAGGTAAAGTGTGCCTTTTACGTAAAGGTCTTTATGGTTTGAAACAATCCAGCCGGTTATGGTTCAAAAAGGCTAATGACGTGCTTTTGAATGCTGGTTTCGTAGAATCAAAAATCGAACCTTGTATTTTCTTCAAAGTATCAGAAAAATCCATTATTATTGTCGCACTTTTTGTAGATGATTTCTTTGTATTCTACAATAACAAAAAGGAAGCTATAAAATTAAAGTCTGTATTGAGTGAAAATTTCAAAACCAAAGATTTAGGGCCAATTTCGCACTGTCTTGATATGAAAATTGACCGTGATCGAAAGAGTATACAATGCTCCGGGTCGTCGCAAAAAATTCTTTAGTTCGAGATCAAATTAAAAACATTTTTTTTAAACCATACCCTTCTATCGCAAGTTTTCGAGCTACTGCGTTCGGGAAATGTATACTACCCCTATTTTTCACCCCTTAGAGATGACTGGCAGTAACGCCGAGCTTCGAGGACCAACTAGACCCCAAATGGGACCTACAACCAAATTTCATTATTTTAGGTTCATGGTAACTACGGCGTTCGGCGGACAGACAGAATTTTTTATTGCATTTTCGGATTCTACATACCTCGAATCGGAAACCATCAAATTTTGAGGGGGGATGGTTAAAATTTTTATTAATCATGCTCCATTCCAAAGTTATTGAAAACAATAAACTAAAATTTCCTTTGATAACTTTAAAAAAATCGTCAATGTGTGCGACCACTATGTTGGCGTGAGCACAGTTGAACCATATATATGTGATCTGGTCGAAAATATATTTATTGATATCCGTCATGCTTTATATAGCTGAACAAAAAATGACATTAGCGCCAAGGAAGTAGGCCAAGATTCTTCATAAATTATATTATAGATGAAATAGTTACGTGAGAAAATAGGTTTTGGAAAAGTACTTACTGATATTAGTGACTTTTGAAGAAGTAATGCGGTAAAAATTATATGATATGATTTGACGGTAGGTATTTGAAATGTAGTAATTTTCTCGAATTGAAATTTAAACTGAAATTATACTTCTGTCACGTCGAAGTTGTCTTGGTGGGTGAGATACATTTGCTATCGGGATCTTCAGAGGTAGCAGAATTTTATTATTATTTATTTTTATTTTTTTATTATTATGAATTTTATTTTTATTTTTTGGGGACAAGAAGACCGAATATGAAGTCGATTTTGACCTAAGAGTGGAAAATTGAATTCTACCACATGTTCAGCTCCAGAAATTGATTTTTTTATGAGTGAAAAACCTGGGAAATCGTCCGAAATCACCATCAGTTTGTATAATAACACTGGGAAAAGTGTCAAAACGTGGATCAAGACGATTAAATGGCACTACCAATGATCAAAGATGGTTTAAAAAAAGGAGCGTACCTAATTTGTGTTTTAGGGGCAAAAATTAATGGAAACCATCAGAAATAGCTATTTCGATTATTGCGCATGAAAGAAACAATAAATGAACAGCCAAAATTTCTGTAGGTATGTCCAAAAGAATAATGAACCCATGTGACAAGGACTTTGCAGCGTTTTTGGGATCTACGCACCTTGAAACGGAAAAGAAAAAAGTTTGAGGGGGTGTTATAAAAATGTTTTGCTGAGCGAATACATAGGTGTATTATTCACAGAATAATAAACCAAAAGTGTTAACAGGTGAATCAAGACCATTAAATGGCACTACCAATGATCAAAGATGATCTGAAAAAAAGCGTACCTATTTCATGTTTTGGGGGCCAAAATTGGTGGAAATCATCAGAAGTAGCTATTTCAATCATTCAATATGAAAGAAACAATAAATTTAACAGCGAACAACAATCTCTAAAACTCCAATAGAATAATAAACCCGTGTGACATGGACTTTGCAGCGTTTTTTACTATACCTTTAGGACATATTTGAAAAAAAAAATTCAAACCTTTTCTACCCGATGGTAACCGATTTCACAGCCTCGGCTCCTGGATTATAGCGCCAAGTTTCCGCTCGAAGGTCTGCAGGTGGGTAGCTCACGCTCTCGATTTCTTGTTTTAATTTACGAGGATACAAGTTGTCCTCGGGCGAGTATCTTCTGCGACGATAACCAATGGAGTTACTGGTCTCTCGTGATTATTACGAAGTGCTCGTAATAGTCGTTGGTGTGAAGTTGTGGTTGTGTAGTCGTTGATGGGTTGGACGTAGATCGTCTTCGTACAGAAAACTCGAAGTATTTTGCCATCGGTTTTCGTTCGAAGTCCCAAAATTGGAGGTCCACAAGACTGCGCCAGAAATTTTTGGAGTTAACAGAGAATCGTTAAAAAAAAAACTTTTATTGATTTTCCATAAGGATATTTTGACTGGTACAGCTCATAAACTTCACAGATTTAATATAAGTAGTAGAGAAAACAGGGGTTCTGGGCCAAAAAAACGTCAAGGAAACTCGACGGTCCACTTTCCTGGCGCTTTCGAGTGTACCGATTAACACCGCCAAAAAAACGTTCGCGTGACAACGATGTGACAGATGACGCGTTAAACAATCAAACCGACGTCTCGCGTGTACCGATTAACAGCGCCAATGTACATAGTATATTGGTATTCTTGGATCCCAGATGAGAGATCAAGAAAAGTATTAACGAAAATGATAGCGGAAAACGTGCTGAGCGCCAATGTACATATCCCAGGTGATATGATGTACAGATGACGGGGTAAATGTGTGAGTTCTGGAACAAAAAACAGGGTCTATGAAACTCGACGGTCCACTTTCCTGGCGCTTTCGCGTGTACCGATTAACACCGCCAATGTACATAATGTTTTTTTTCTTTTGCCGCTAGTAAATGTGTGAGTGAAAATACACTGCCAAGGTGATGGCACAGGAGCTTCCTCGTCACAATCAGCGTGACCCATTATAAAATAGAACAGACTCGGAAGCAAAATAACATAACATTACATTACATTAAATAACATTACATAACGTGAAATATACATATTACATAACATTACATTACATAACATTACATGAAATATACATATTACATAACATTACGTCCATAATACATTACGTCCATTATACATAATTGCGAAAGTTATGCGTGTTTGAAGAATTTCACGTTAGCGCATGCGCAGGGCGAACCGCTGGCTCTATCATGTTGAAATTTATATGGGACCTCAATGGGCCCGCTTAATCCGCTTAATCCCTGAGAATTACACTGAAATTGGGTGAAATCTTTGGTTACTACGGCTGTAACAAGGAAATTGAATCTATTTCACGCCAGCGCATGCGCAGAGCGCACCGAGGGTCCGATCATGCTGAAATTCATACTGGAACTCACTAGGCCTTGTCCAAACAACCCTTGAAAATTTGAGCGAAATTGAATCAAAATTGTGAAAGTTATGCGTGTTTGTTGAATTTAACGTTAGCACATGCGCAGGGCGCACCGGATCAATCATGTTGAAATTTGTATGGGACCTCAAGGGGCCTTATCCGCACCATCCCTCAAAATTTGAGCTGAATCAATTCAAAATCGTGGAAGTTATGGCTGTAAAAAGGAAATGCGGACAGACAGACTCACAGACCGACAGACACGGAACCAAATTTGTTCAGTAGGCTTTGAAACGCAAAATGCAAGTGGAAATTTTGATTTCTGAAGACAAAAATTTTTTGGCTCACGAAAGTGAACACAAGGCTTCCGCTGCTTCGCAGACTCGGAAGCAAAAATGCAAAACAACCTGACACGTATACGCACCTAGGCGACACACCAAACGACCATAATTGTATGTACAAACTTCGTATCAAATCATGCGCATATCTCAACGTTTCGAAGGGCAAGAATCGAGTGAGAGAAATATAATCTAGTTCTGCAAATAGAGAGATTTCCAACGAATGGTGAACGGTTTTTGTTTGATGACAAAAAAGACGAAGTACTATATTCCCCTAGCATCGACTTGGATGTACTCGGAAATTGTCAGAAACTCATTTGGGACAATTTCCGTAGTCATTTTTCGTAACGATGTTTGAGTTATGTGCCATATGAAATTCATGATAGATGTCAAAAAAGAAGGGGAATCTTTTTGTCGACAAGTATTTTGATGTCTCCGCAACCAACGAAATTGAAATTGAAAGGGTGTTACGTTCTTCAGGGACCCCCTTATAGAGTAAAAGTAATCATTGGAAGACAGGGCAGACGCTACAAATTACAGACGTCGCAGTTGGTTCAATGGATTCGTACGTGTAATCCTACATCTCCTTCTCAAAGTGCGCAGACACACACGCACACACATGATAGAAGCATTCAAACTCATCAAGCCGAGATAGAGTGGAAACAGCAGGGCTCCATCTATGATCGTTCAGACGGTTGAATTCGTAAGTACATATAATCTTACATCCCCTTCCTTAGCTGCGCAGTCACACATACACATACTTAGTAGATAAAGCGTTCAAACTCATCAAGCCGAGATAGAGTCGAAACAGCAGTAGTACACAGCAATAGGCAGCAGTTTCCTTCTACAAATTGATATACACTTCTTGATAATGGAGCAGTACGTATCTCACGTGGAATATAAACAGTCTTATTGAATAAAATTAGTACTTTAAAATTCAGGCGTTTCAGACAAAATGCAAATTTCAATCTCAAAAATTGTTATTACGGTTATTTTAATATGTTGTTAAACAGTGCCAATAATTGTTTACCGACAACTGTAATTATGTATTTTACTACAACCGATTGACATACTCACACGACAACTTTGGTAATGAATGTCGGCTGCACAATTCCTAAGTATAAAATATTACGTTTGAGTAAAACACGAAAATAATATCAAGATGCCGGGCGTTAGAAGCTGATTGTGATCAACATAACAACGTGAAGATAATATAGTCGGAGAGGTACGAAAATATGTCGGTCTAATCAATCTGTCTTATTATTTTCAGGTCCCTGAAATCATTGGGTTACCATGAAACCGGAAACAGGATGTATCAAGTTGGTGGAGAGATATTCGTTACGTGTGCCTTCAACCCAGGTAGCTTGATAAGACGCAACAGATTCACTATACACGCGCTATGTTGTGAAAAGTGTGGGCAGCTCTTAAAACAGTGGCTCAAGAATGAACTTCAAACCCATCAGGCAGCTGCCGCATTACAGACACCACAACGACACGGAGGACGAAGTTCCGTAAAGAACTTCGATATTTCAAACGCCATTGACCGAAACATAGAAATATGGGATTGAAATTGCTATTGTCTTTGCTGTATATTTTGTAATAAACTGTATTTTAGTTGGCTACTTATTTGCCTAATGTACAGCTAAACCCAGGTTTGGTTTAAAGTTATTTCAGATTATTTGAGATTGGTTATTAACAATTGTAATTGAATTAAATGAATGAGAATTGTCAAACGCCATTTTCGGTATATTTTGAAGATGTAAAACGAGATAAACGAGATACCGCGTAACCTGCCCGGTTGTATTATCCAATGTGTCCGGTGATGAAAAACGGAGACAAAGGGTCACATATCGAACAGACGATGAGGAGGTGTCAGTAACTATCAACAATCGTGCTAGGAATAAAAACTAGGTATTTTATTATTTATTTCAAGTAACCAAATGGAAAATTTATCAGACGTAAGTGAGTATAATGTACATTCTACCTACGTGCATTCTACCATGTGTACATTAGCGCCTCACATAATTTTCGCTTTGTTGTGACTCTACGTTTCTTAATCTCTCATCTCGGCGGACTCAAGAGTGTCAGTTCGACAGCAAATAAAATGGGCGCCGATATAAAAGGAATGCATACATAACGGCGTCAATAGGCGAATGAACTAAACTTAATTTGGGTGAGTGTTTCCAACAAAACTGTCATCATGATAAGGTAATGTCATCGTTGCGTCATCGTAAAGAAAATCCATTACTGTCCTTTCGATAAGGTTACTGACCGTGTAGGGGTCGCTATCGATTTGGAATCTTAAATCCATTTACAATAGAACTTAGTGTCACGGTCGAACATCAGGTGATTAACAAAGATCGTTGTCGGATGTCTTTTGGGAGTAGTACAATTAATAGGGCGACCTACGTTGCGCTCCCAACCGGTCGCTCCGAAGTGAAAGTCCACTCGACGGCATAAACGATGCGCTCCTGTCTGTTGAGAGTGGTCCTAATGAACTTGTTATCTTGCGCTCCCAATAGCATAATGTGTGTAAGGCTTATCTTTGGACAACAGGTGAAGACGTGACTTTTTCGAAAGAGGAACATACTCATGAAGTCGCGAATGACAGGGAGTGCGAAAATAATAAAGTTGCGCTTCATGGCCGTGTGAAAACGATGGCTAAAGACGATTTATTTACACCAAGTAGGAATGTACAGTTGTCATATTTGGTAAGATACTGGTAGTATGTGTCTTACTTCGTTTGTACATGGACATGTGCATGATGTTTCAGATCATGAAGAGTGTCTTGATGCAAAGTCCCAATGCCGATGTTCATGTTCTTACTAATTTGCGCCAGATTGCTTACATGGTTCTACAAAAAAAGAAGGGCTGTGTTACCTTGAAACGAAAACTTCGTGCCAAGAGGTATACAAGCTGGAAGCTGGTCTGCAGTTTTTCCATATAAAGATGGCTCATGCCACTGATATCGGGAGCGTATGAGATAAGTTTCTCAGGAGCGCATTGTAACAGTTTGCCCGGCCTGGGAGCTTAACGTAGGATTCCCCCTACGAAATTGGTTATTAATCAATGATAGATCGAGGTCTAATTTTGACCAACATGTTTGCATCGTCCATTTTCAATGCGTTTGCGATATCGTTGACCTTCAACCATGCTTAGCGGTTGACGCCCATGAAACTCGTATCACGCGTGTAATTGGATAACCACACGGTATACGTTCCATACGGTTCCACCATTTCACGTTCTACATGCTCTTTGTCTAGTTTATATTTAAGCCACCAGACACCAGATCTGAGCACTTACCACATTGTCGACTATCACGATGATTCGTAGCACCACAAGAAAACCTTCAAATCAACCTCTTCCGTTCGGTTCCCTTCATCAGAAGCCGGCAGCGCACCGACGACGGATATAGTCTTGGTTATACTGGGAAATTAATGTTATGGCTTCGGCAGACACTCTCCTTTCGACAATAACCCCTGTGAGAGAAGACGATCTAAACAAGCAACAACGAGCCGTATTTGACTTTGTGGTAAATGGGTTCCCCGAAACGAAAGAAAAACTTTTGTTTATCGGCAGACCGGCTGGAACGGGGAAAACATTTTTGATAAACTGTTTGTACCGACACATCAAGCAAATAGAGCAGGACCACGTACTATGCTGCGCTTACACTGGGATATCGTCAACGCTCTTACCTCGCGGAGTTACCATTCACTATGCATTTCAGATACCCATTTCGGATAATTTGGAATACGTTAGGAGAGGTATGCGAAAGCGTTGGCACAGAGATCCGGATTGGTTGGCAGGTATACGGGCCTTGAAATGGATCATCATTGATGAATGTTCCATGGTCCCTCGGAGTTTGATAGATCTCATTGACCAAGAATTGCGGAAGGAATGCAATTTGAACAAGCCGTTTGGGGAAAAAACGGTGATATTCAGCGGAGACTTTAGACAACTCTTGCCAGTGGTTAGTTCCGGCATGTCAAAAGAAAAGACGGAGGTGGACACGCTGAAACATTCGAATTTGTGAGAGCTTATCACGCAAATGCGGCTCACGCAAAACGTTCGCGCAAAAGAAGTTGCCAAATACGCAGAATTTTTGTTAACTGTTGGCAACGGAGACGTGACCACGTTTTCCTTGCCAGACGATATGCGACATTCGAATTTGATCTCGTACGTTCATGGTCATGACAGACAAACTACAACACGGTTGATGGGAAACGACGTGATTCTGGCCGCGACAAACGCCGAAGCGGACAAAATGAATCAAATGGTGTACGATACGCTCAAACCAGAATCGGCCATGACAACATCATGCACATGTCCATGTACAAACGAAGTAAGACACATACTACCAGTATCTTACCAAATATGACAACTGTACATTCCTACTTGGTGTAAATAAATCGTCTTTAGCCATCATTTTCACACGGCCATGAAGCGCAACTTTATTATTTTCGCACTCCCTGTCATTCGCGACTTCATGAGTATGTTCCTCTTTCGAAAAAGTCACGTCTTCACCTGTTGTCCAAAGATAAGCCTTACACACATTATGCTATTGGGAGCGCAAGATAACAAGTTCATTAGGACCACTCTCAACAGACAGGAGCGCATCGTTTATGCCGTCGAGTGGACTTTCACTTCGGAGCGACCGGTTGGGAGCGCAACGTAGGTCGCCCTATTAATTGTACTACTCCCAAAAGACATCCAACAACGATCTTTGTTAATCACCTGATGTTCGACCGTGACACTAAGTTCTATTGTAAATGGATTTAAGATTCCAAATCGATAGCGACCCCTACACGGTCAGTAACCTTATCGAAAGGACAGTAATGGATTTTCTTTACGATGACGCAACGATGACATTACCTTATCATGATGACAGTTTTGTTGGAAACACTCACCCAAATTAAGTTTAGTTCATTCGCCTATTGACGCCGTTATGTATGCATTCCTTTTATATCGGCGCCCATTTTATTTGCTGTCGAACTGACACTCTTGAGTCCGCCGAGATGAGAGATTAAGAAACGTAGAGTCACAACAAAGCGAAAATTATGTGAGGCGCTAATGTACACATGGTAGAATGCACGTAGGTAGAATGTACATTATACTCACTTACGTCTGATAAATTTTCCATTTGGTTACTTGAAATAAATAATAAAATACCTAGTTTTTATTCCTAGCACGATTGTTGATAGTTACTGACACCTCCTCATCGTCTGTTCGATATGTGACCCTTTGTCTCCGTTTTTCATCACTGGACACATTGGATAATACAACCGGGCAGGTTACGCGGTATCTCGTTTATCTCGTTTTACATCTTCAAAATATACCGAAAATGGCGTTTGACAATTCTCATTCATTTAATTCAATTACAATTGTTAATAACCAATCTCAAATAATCTGAAATAACTTTAAACCAAACCTGGGTTTAGCTGTACATTAGGCAAATAAGTAGCCAACTAAAATACAGTTTATTACAAAATATACAGCAAAGACAATAGCAATTTCAATCCCATATTTCTATGTTTCGGTCAATGGCGTTTGAAATATCGAAGTTCTTTACGGAACTTCGTCCTCCGTGTCGTTGTGGTGTCTGTAATGCGGCAGCTGCCTGATGGGTTTGAAGTTCATTCTTGAGCCACTGTTTTAAGAGCTGCCCACACTTTTCACAACATAGCGCGTGTATAGTGAATCTGTTGCGTCTTATCAAGCTACCTGGGTTGAAGGCACACGTAACGAATATCTCTCCACCAACTTGATACATCCTGTTTCCGGTTTCATGGTAACCCAATGATTTCAGGGACCTGAAAATAATAAGACAGATTGATTAGACCGACATATTTTCGTACCTCTCCGACTATATTATCTTCACGTTGTTATGTTGATCACAATCAGCTTCTAACGCCCGGCATCTTGATATTATTTTCGTGTTTTACTCAAACGTAATATTTTATACTTAGGAATTGTGCAGCCGACATTCATTACCAAAGTTGTCGTGTGAGTATGTCAATCGGTTGTAGTAAAATACATAATTACAGTTGTCGGTAAACAATTATTGGCACTGTTTAACAACATATTAAAATAACCGTAATAACAATTTTTGAGATTGAAATTTGCATTTTGTCTGAAACGCCTGAATTTTAAAGTACTAATTTTATTCAATAAGACTGTTTATATTCCACGTGAGATACGTACTGCTCCATTATCAAGAAGTGTATATCAATTTGTAGAAGGAAACTGCTGCCTATTGCTGTGTACTACTGCTGTTTCGACTCTATCTCGGCTTGATGAGTTTGAACGCTTTATCTACTAAGTATGTGTATGTGTGACTGCGCAGCTAAGGAAGGGGATGTAAGATTATATGTACTTACGAATTCAACCGTCTGAACGATCATAGATGGAGCCCTGCTGTTTCCACTCTATCTCGGCTTGATGAGTTTGAATGCTTCTATCATGTGTGTGCGTGTGTGTCTGCGCACTTTGAGAAGGAGATGTAGGATTACACGTACGAATCCATTGAACCAACTGCGACGTCTGTAATTTGTAGCGTCTGCCCTGTCTTCCAATGATTACTTTTACTCTATAAGGGGGTCCCTGAAGAACGTAACACCCTTTCAATTTCAATTTCGTTGGTTGCGGAGACATCAAAATACTTGTCGACAAAAAGATTCCCCTTCTTTTTTGACATCTATCATGAATTTCATATGGCACATAACTCAAACATCGTTACGAAAAATGACTACGGAAATTGTCCCAAATGAGTTTCTGACAATTTCCGAGTACATCCAAGTCGATGCTAGGGGAATATAGTACTTCGTCTTTTTTGTCATCAAACAAAAACCGTTCACCATTCGTTGGAAATCTCTCTATTTGCAGAACTAGATTATATTTCTCTCACTCGATTCTTGCCCTTCGAAACGTTGAGATATGCGCATGATTTGATACGAAGTTTGTACATACAATTATGGTCGTTTGGTGTGTCGCCTAGGTGCGTATACGTGTCAGGTTGTTTTGCATTTTTGCTTCCGAGTCTGCGAAGCAGCGGAAGCCTTGTGTTCACTTTCGTGAGCCAAAAAATTTTTGTCTTCAGAAATCAAAATTTCCACTTGCATTTTGCGTTTCAAAGCCTACTGAACAAATTTGGTTCCGTATCTGTCGGTCTGTGAGTCTGTCTGTCCGCATTTCCTTTTTACAGCCATAACTTCCACGATTTTGAATTGATTCAGCTCAAATTTTGAGGGATGGTGCGGATAAGGCCCCTTGAGGTCCCATACAAATTTCAACATGATTGATCCGGTGCGCCCTGCGCATGTGCTAACGTTAAATTCAACAAACACGCATAACTTTCACAATTTTGATTCAATTTCGCTCAAATTTTCAAGGGTTGTTTGGACAAGGCCTAGTGAGTTCCAGTATGAATTTCAGCATGATCGGACCCTCGGTGCGCTCTGCGCATGCGCTGGCGTGAAATAGATTCAATTTCCTTGTTACAGCCGTAGTAACCAAAGATTTCACCCAATTTCAGTGTAATTCTCAGGGATTAAGCGGATTAAGCGGGCCCATTGAGGTCCCATATAAATTTCAACATGATAGAGCCAGCGGTTCGCCCTGCGCATGCGCTAACGTGAAATTCTTCAAACACGCATAACTTTCGCAATTATGTATAATGGACGTAATGTATTATGGACGTAATGTTATGTAATATGTATATTTCATGTAATGTTATGTAATGTAATGTTATGTAATATGTATATTTCACGTTATGTAATGTAATGTAATGTAATGTTATGTTATGTTGTTTTGCTTCCGAGTCTGTTCTATTTTATAATGGGTCACGCTGATTGTGACGAGGAAGCTCCTGTGCCATCACCTTGGCAGTGTATTTTCACTCACACATTTACTAGCGGCAAAAGAAAAAAAACATTATGTACATTGGCGGTGTTAATCGGTACACGCGAAAGCGCCAGGAAAGTGGACCGTCGAGTTTCATAGACCCTGTTTTTTGTTCCAGAACTCACACATTTACCCCGTCATCTGTACATCATATCACCTGGTATATGTACTATGGTGAATTTAGGTGAGCGTAAAATTCACCATGAGAGGTGGAGGTAGTTGGATGTTGGATAGGAGTGAATTTAAAGTTGAATTTGATGTGTGTGGTTTAGATGTGGCTGCGGTTAAGGGCGGACCTCCACCGAGCGTGTGATGATAATGTTTTTTGGAGTGAATTTAGGTGAATGAATTTAGATGCATGAGATGAGTGAAATTTGGCGATTGTGTGTGTGCGGTTAAGGGCGGACCTCCACCGAGCGTGTGATAAATTTTGCCAGGTTGGTTAAGGGCGAGACCTCCACCATATCCTGACTAAATTTTTGTGTGTGCGTGAGAGTGTGTGTTGTGCGGTTAAGGGCGGACCTCCACCGAGCGTGTAGTGTGTGTCATCCGGATTGGTTAACACGTTCACTGCGGATTTTTTTTTAATGCCAACTCCCCAAGCTGAACCATTTTTTCTTACAAAACACTTCAGTATTCTTCCAATAGTTATTATTAGGCACATAAAAGTCACTACTGATAGAATTACTTAGAATTATTCTAGTCACGCGCCAGGTGCGTGATCCGCCTGGTGGGTGAGATCACAGGGTACCCAGGGTATTTTTCTTGCTTTTTTCCATCCTGTCGCATCACCTAGGATAATAATTCTACGCGATTTTGGAGCTTCAATGTGAGATAAGGGAAAATGTATTGATTTGAAAGAAAAATATTCATATAAATTGGAACAAATATGTATTTATTTCGTGAAAAATAGGTAGGTACTCAAAATTATTATAATCACCGTGATATCATATTTATCACATATAAAAATAAATCAGTCGATTTCGAAATCATATCAAATAGAAAAATAGAGAAAAAAATCAGTCAATTTTAAAATCATCCCACATAGAAAAATATAGAATCACTTTTGACGAAGATGGTCCATCAGTCATCTGGAAATAATATAGGTAGTAGGTACCTAACATTACTCAAGAAATACTTCGGTGTAGTAACCCAACAAAACCCCTTTGAAAGGGTTTTTATTCCATGAAAATATTGAAAATAAAAAGGGAGAAAAGAACAATGGAACGTAGGGGAGCAAGTGCACGGTGTCAGACAGCAAAAATTGATATTTCACACGTCTCACAAATGAGATCATGCATTTTTAGGAAGTATATATTGAAACTTACCTTGAATATTTGACGTTTTCACGACGAAAATATGATGCACGTAAAAAAATGAAGCCAAAAGGTGAGAAACAACCACTGAAATCACTGCAGAATGTCTGCCTTGTAAAACCACCCAAAAAATGGGAACCACATCTTCTAACCGCAAACGGCGCCATCTGTCGGCAGTTCAGACTCATTTCTAGCACGTAAAAATAATACGGGACCTTTGCTACCGAGCGGACGAAAAGAAAAACGAGTTTGAATTAGGAAGGACTCCAAACGCGCTAGGCGCGTGATCCGCCTGACAGTGAAAACCTGAATCACGCGCCAGGTGCGTGATCCGCACGGGACGTGTTAAGGGCGAGACCTCCACCTAATCCTGATGAAATGTGTGAGTGTGAATTTACTGTGGAATGAGAAGTGTTAGCATTTGTGAGTTGAATTTGAAGAGAGGAGGTTGAGGATCTATAGAATTTAGGTGTTTATAGTTTAATGGGTTTTGTTGGGTTTGATAGATTACACAATGGTACTAACGCGGGAGACCATATGGGAACATATGTAGAGAAGACATGAACATGTCTGTAAAGAATGAGTTGTTTGAGTGATAACATCTACATGTGTAAAAGTCGAGGGTCATTATGGATTCATAAATATGTGGATAAATAAATCCGTATGACGATCACAGTGAATCATAAGTAAATACCTGCATAATAATAGACATAAAAGGTTTTGTTAAGATCATACCTATGGGATGGATTTAGATTATTAACTCTGAAACTGATTTGCATCGTTTGATTCTCAAAAGTGTACCCTTTACGAGGGTATACCATAAGAAAATTAGGTTAAAATACAGCTCAATCTACGATATAGATATTCACTAGCAGTAAATTATTTACCCCACCCCCGTTACTCTTCTGTCCTTGTGAAAAAGTATTTCGTATTTTCGCACGTAAACGTGGACGTCTTACATCAGGGAGATTATTTACATAACGAGTTTAACGCCTCGTTACATAAGTCTCCTATAGTAGTTTTATCCCGGTTGGCGGCAGATCAGTTGTATTTCTGACGTCCTGAAGAGTCTATCTAAAACCTACTTATCTATTAAGTATCATGAGTAAGCACAATCTAAGTATTTGTTATAGGACTTTTCCTTCTTATTCTGAACGTCAAGTAGCCACAAGCTCAAAATAGTAATAAATCATTATTACAATTTTTCGAACAGTTTTCATTGTTTTGGTTTACTATTCCGTGAATAATACACCTATGTATTCGCTCAGCAAACAATTTTTATAACACCCCCTCAAACTTTTTTCTTTCCCGTTTCAAGGTGCGTAGATTCCAAAAACGCTGCAAAGTCCTTGTCACATGGGTTTATTATTCTACAGGACACACCTATAGAAATGCTGGCTGCTCATTAATTGTTGCTTTCATGTAAAATAATTGAAATAGCTATTTCTGGTGGTTTCCACCAATTTTGGCCCCCAAAACTTGAATTAGGTACGCTCCTTTTTTTTTTTTAAATTATCTTTGATCATTGGTAGTGTCATCTAATTGCCTTGATACACCTGTTGACACTTTTTCTAGTGTGACCGAAAATGAAGCCTGTACACGTGATACGGCGTACGGCGGACAGCGGACGGACATTGCATTTTGGTTTATTATTCTGTGAATAATACACCTATGCATTCGATCAGCAAAAAATTTGTATAACACCCCCTCAGAATTTTTTCTTTTCCGTTTCAAGGTGCGTAGATTCCAAAAATGCAATGTCCGTCCGCCGTATCACGTGTACCGGCTTCATTTTCGGTCTAAAAAAGTCGTTCGTTCGCACACATGCTCCATTTGGGCCCTAGTTGTGTCCCGAATCTTTTCAGCCCGATCGGAATATACCCAGGGATGTTATGAGTAAAAATGTGTATAAAAATAGGTACTTTTTGTGTTTTAGTTACGTGTTAGTAAAATGAGCTTTTGAGGTATCGTTTTCCATGTTTTGGGGGACGAGAAGACCGAATATGAAGTCGATTTTGACGAAGGAGTTGAAAATTGAGGTTGTACCAGATGTTCAGCTCCCAAAATTGATTTGTTATGAGTCAAAAACCTGCGAAATCGTCTGAAATCACCATCAATTTGTAGAATAACACTAGGAAAAGTTTCAACACGTGGATCAAGACGATTAAATGGCACTACCAATGATCAAAGAAATTTGAAAAAAAAAGTACCTAATTCAAGTTTTGGGGGCCAAAATTGGTGGAAACCACCAGAAATAGCTATTTCAATTATTTTACATGAAAGCAACAATAAATGAACAGCCAGCATTTCTGTAGGTATGTCCAGTAGAATAATAAACCCATGTGACAAGGACTTTGCAGCGTTTTTGGAATCTACGCACCTTGAAACGGAAAAGAAAAAATTTTGAGGGGGTGTTATAAAAATCAAAGCATTGCGTTAATACGTTATGTATCTACATGATTTTTGATGACTCGGGTAAAGTGATGGCAACTTGGGAACCTATGAACCGTCTGCTTCGCCGCTACTACAGATGTCACCCAACCATCAAGGCTTTCGTGTATGGCGTCACCCGGCGTCGTTCATGAAAGTTCTTTCAAAAGCGTTTCGGAAAACAAAACCGTACTTTCGTCTTTCCATATCAAGATCTTTCAGAAGAAAAGCCATGTAAACCCAAACGAGTGGATACGCGGAACAAGGGCCTATGTCACGATTTTGGTAATTTATTATTTTCAATAATGAACCTTTGGAATCGAGCGTGAAGGGGAAAACGCTGCAAAGTCCTTGTCATTCGGTTTATTATTCTGTTGGACATACCTACAGAAATGTTGCTGTTCATTTATTGTTTCTTTTATGCGCAATAGTTGAAATAGCTATTTTAGATGGTTTCCACCAATTTTGGCCCCCAAAAACACGAATTAGGCGAAGCTTTTTTTTATTGCTTTTACAGATTATCTTCGTCATTAATACCTAGACCATTTAATTGTCTTGATTCACCTGCTAATACTACTTGTAATTATTCAAATTAATGGTGATTTCAGACAATTACAAAGATTTTTGACTCTTAAAAAATGAATTTGGGAGCTTAACCTTCTTTACAACCTCAATTCTACACTCTTTGGTCAAAATCAACTTATTTTCGGTTTCTCGCCCTAAAAAACATGGAAAACGACAACTCACAAGTTCATGTTCACTAAAACCTCAAAAATCCCTCGAAACCCCCTATTTTTACACTCATTTTTCTTCCATAACACCCCTGGGTTTATTCCGATCGGGCTGCCGAGCTTTGGAGCACAACTACGACCCAAATGTGTTCCCAAATTGGGACCCAAACTGTGTGCGGAAGAACGACGATTTTAGACCAAAATTTAACGTAAATTGAAGGCTGAAACTCAATTTTCCACTCACTGGTCAAAATCGACTTCATATTCGGTCTTCTCGACCTAAAAAACATTGAAAACGATACCTGAAAAGCTCATGTTACTAAAACACAAAAAATACTAACTTTTAGACCCATTTTTCACCCATAACACCCTTGGGTATATTCCGATCGGGCTGCAAAGTTTCGGGACACAACTAAGGCCCAAATTGAGCATGTGTGCGAAAGAACGAATTTTTTGGACCGAAAATGAAGCTGGTACCTATGCATGATACGGCTTACGGCGACGGACACTACATTTTCTGGATCTACGCTGAAACGTACAAGAAAAAATTTTGAGGGGGTGTTATCAAATTTGTTTGCTGAGCGAACACACTCGTTTATTATTCGCAGAATAATAAACGAAAGAGTCCCCCCCCCCCCCTCACAAAATTCGATGGTTTTCGTTTCAGGGTATGTAGAATCCGAAAATGGCATTACCAATTTCTGTCCGTCCGCCGTACTTCGCTCTTTCCTTAGTTTACCATGAACAAAATTAATGAAATATAGTGGGGGGGTTGAGATTTTCAAAACGCCGTGGCATGAAAGTTTCACTGGAATGTTTGGGGTTTTTATGTCGTCACCCGGGGCGTTGTAAGTCCAGCCCCAGTAAGGCCCTGAAGTTTGAACCGAAGAGCTTCGTCAACATGATCGTGAATGAAACGGTATACATCCAGCCCAGATTTTTTTAAAATTTTGGTTTATTATTTTCAATAATGAACCATTGGAATCTAGCATGAAAAAAAAAAAAAATTCTAACTCCTCCCTCAAAATTTGATGGTTTACGTTTCAAGGTAGGTATGTAGAATCCGAAAATGCAATAAAAATATTTCTGTCTGTCCGCCGTACCGCTTACTGACCACTTTCTTAGTTACCATGAAACAAAATTGATGAAATTCGGGTTATAGGTTCCGTTCGGGGTCTAGTTGGTCCTCGAAGCTCGACGTTACTGTCAGTCATCTCTAAGGGGTTCAAAATAGGGGTTGAAATTTTCAAAACGCCTATACCATTTTTTTACGTGAATATTTTTACGGTTTTAAATAGTTCTTGAACTTGCGAGTTTTTTAAGACCATCCGGAGCGTCGTACGTCCAGCCGTTTGTTCACAGTAAGGCCCCGAAGTTTGCACCGACAGCAGGGTGAATGAAATTGTATACATTTAGGCCAAATCTCGTCCTCAGGGACGCGCTAACAATCTGGAATTGACCCGAGATAAAATCATTGCTAGGGGCCACCTGATTATAATCAAGGAGTATGAAGTCGAGTTGGTTGTTCTGTGATATTATTTCATTTGAAAAACGCTGCAAATCCCTGCACAACGGTTTATTATTTTGTATAGAATACCCTCCTGTTACAGATCACAGGTCTCCGTATAGATAACCCTTCTATATAATATAATATGTACTATTCTACACATATTATGTAGATCGCGGACCCTCCGTAGGTTAGTACCTAACCCCGTACTCGTTACTAGGTACCTACCTAGACCGTTGTTAATAATTTACCTGTGTAAGTTCCCCTTCTACGGAGATAGAATAATGAACCGTTGTGTAATAATTTGCCCATCAATAATACTTCAACGGTTGTTCAAGTTGCAAAGGTAACGATCAACAAAATCCAGCCCCTTCTTGGTAGATGAGCCGTTGTGTAATAATTTACCGTGGTGTAATAATTTACCGTAGTGTAATAATTTGCCGTTGTGTAATAATTTGCCCATCAATAATACTTCAACATTGTTCAAGTTGCAAAAGTACCTATCAACAAAATCTAGCCCCTTCTGGGTAGATGAGCCGTTGTGTAATAATTTACCGTTGTGTAATAATTTACCCATCAATAATACTTCAACGGTTGTTCAAGTTGCGAAAGTACCTATCAACAAAATCGAGCCCCTTCTGGGTAGATGAGCCGTTGTGTAATAATTTACCGTGGTGTAATAATTTACCGTTGTGTAATAGTTTACCGTTGTGTATTAATTTACCGTTGTGTAATAATTTGCCATTGTGTAGTAATTTTCCCGTCAATAATACTTCAACGTTTGTTCAAGATTCAGAAGTACCTACCAACAAAATCCAATAGTCCATCACTTGTCAAATGAAATAATATCGCAGAACAAACAACTCGACTTCACACAGCCATCCTTGATTATAATCAGATGCTCCGTAGTTATGATATCCGGGCCGGGTTTATACCGTTTGATTCACGATCGTGTTGACGAAGCTTTTTGGTGCACTCGAACGGCTGGACGTACGATGCTCCGGGTGGTCTCAAAAAATTGTTTAGCTCAAGACAAATAATTTAATATCATTAAAAAACCATACCCTTCTATCGGTAGTTTTCGAGCTACGACGTTCTGAAAATTTCAACCCCTATTTTGAACCCCTTAGAGATGACTGACGGTAACGTCGAGCTTCGAGGACCAACTAGACCCCGAACGGAACCTATAACCCGATTTCATCAATTTTGTTTCATGGTAACTAAGAAAAGTGTCGCGTACGGCGGACAGACAGAAATATTTTTATTGCAGTTTTGGATTCTGCATACCTTGAAACGTAAACCATCAAATTTTGAGGGGGGTCAGAATTTTTTTTTTTTCATGGTCGATTCCAATGGTTCATTATTGAAAATAATAAACCAAAATGATGGCTCTTTTGGAGTTTGTTGATAGGTAGTGAAACTTGAACAAACGTTGAAGTATTATTGATGGGTAAATTATTATTACAAAATGGTAAATCATTACTCAACGGTTCATTATACCATCTACGTAGAAGGGGCTGAAGTTTATTGGTAGGTACTTTTGCAACTTTTTTCACTCCTCATCATCAAGTTCTTTTCAGAACTTCATTATGTGTGTTTCTTTTCGTCAGGTACCTACTGTTTGTCATCGGCAGAATTATTATTTTAGCAACATTTAACTCGTGATTTGCGCATTGGCATGGTCCGCATTAGTTCAATCAATCGTTTTCTTCTTTTTTTTTCAATAAATTCATTATGACTGGCCTAGGCCTTTCCAATCACATGGGATTTCGCGTTGTGGCGACGGCTTTTGTTTCCGTCCCAACCTCATCCGCCATTTCCAGTGTATTTTCACTCCACATCAACAGTTTTCCTTCATCACTTCATTATTTTCGTTTCTTTTTTCCGTTTTAGTTAGGTAGGTACTGCTTGTCATCGGCAGAATTATTTTAGCAACATTTAACTCGTGATTTAGGTAGGTACCTAGTAACGAGTACGGGGTTAGGGCCCTACGGAGGGTCTGCGATCTACATGATATGTATACAATAGTACATAAATATATTATATAAAGGGTTATCTATACGGAGAGCTGTGGTCTGTAGCAGAAGGGTATTCTGTACAAAATAATAAACCGTTGTGCATGCATTTGCAGAGTTTTGCCATTTTAGTTACTGTTTGTTATAGACACAATTACTTTAGCAACATTTAACTCATGATTTAGGTAGGTAGGTACCTAGTAACGAGGACGGGGTTAGGTACTAACCTACGGAGGGTCTGCGATCTACATAATATGTATATAATAGTACATATTATATTATATAGACGGGTTATCTATACAGAGAGCTGCGATTTTTTCTTAAATTTTACAAAAAGCAGGCAGGTATACACTGTATAATGGTAATGTATCTTAAATGAGTTGGAGGTAAGCAGTGCTTGTAGATGTGGGTGGGAGTTCTCGTCAATGAGCCTAGGTCCAGTGTATATTAATTGGTGATCAAATTCACTAAAGTACATCAGTAAGTACGATTCCGCTGCAATAACATCATTGCTAGGGAACAGCTGATTATAATCACACATCGCTTTATGAAATCGATTTTTTGTTCCACGATTATTATTTTGAAGAAAGATGGTTACTTATTTTGGATTTTGTTGATAGGTACTTTTGCTTCTAAGCCTACCAAGGTAGCGTAAGCTTGGTTTTCACATTTGAGAGGAAAAAAATTTCTTGTCTCCAAAATCAAAATTTCCACTCGCGTTTTACGTTTTAGAGCTTTCTGACCAAATTTGAGTCCGTCTTTGCCTGTCCATGCCCGCGAATCCTCACCCCACGCAGTTCCCTCAAATCGCAAGTGATTTTTTATTGAAAATGTCAGGATAATGCGGGATGAACCCCAGGTGGTCCCCTTTATATTTCAGAGCGATTGGTATGGCGACTGCGCATGCACAAAAGCGAATCCAACTTACTCAGTTTCTCAGAAACCATTGACCCGATTTTGATCAAATTCTGTGGGCAGTTTGGGTTTAGCTCCTAGATGATCCTCTATGAATTTCAAAAAGCTGGGATTGTTGGCATGACTACTGCACAAACGCGAAACCTGAAGTACTCCATTTCCCACGAACCTGTAACCCAGTTTTGATGAAATTTCAGCAGTCGACTTCAAACTAGGTACATACGCGGAGGGTTTTCTGTTCAAATTTTTTAACTTTAACTTTGTACCGAATTGATTCTTCATCATACGTTCAAACGACTGGTTTTTTAAACCTATTTGTAAACCACTGGAAACAATGATCTACGGAGAAGGAGTAATAATTTGCTGCAGTTTTAAATTGTAATTTCTCTGTGAAGGTGTAAACAGCGGTTTCGACATGAAGGACTTTGTGCGTCCTGACGAGCCCAGTGCTTGCCCCTGGAGCCGCGATACTCCTGCTGCTGCGTCGCCACACACAAAGCGTCCCACACTGGATATTGACGTTCGCCAAATCGTGATGCCTGACATCTTGACTGCTATTGGCAACATACCTCTCGTTCGTCTCAATAGGATACCTAAGGCTGAAGGCATCAAGTGCCAAATGTTGGCCAAGTGCGAGTACCTCAACCCAGGTGGTAGTGTCAAGGACAGGATTGCATATCGAATGGTGAGCTTAGACTTAACCCCAACCTCCAACCTATTTCTCTGACCATGTTAGGTACTGACGTTTTGAAAACTTTCAGTCTTCTTATTTTTATGGGATTTCGTAGAACCCTTAATTAATACTTTGATGATGCAGCTTCCCCCACGCGGCATGGATTCTAAGTGATGCACAGGGAATGTTCCCTTTAGTCAGAAATCGAGTTTTAGCCCGAATCGAATGCTGAATATCCAGTAGTGATGCACTGAACACAAAAGTGAAGTTAGCATTTACAAAAGGCCCCATCAGAGGCCAGCATGAGCGCTGCTTGTAAAGAATGTGTATCCATTGTAAAGAGTGTGGTCCCTTGTAAAGAGTGTGTATCCCTTGTATATACCAATCCCTTGTGTGTATCTCGTGTAAAGAGTGTGGTCCCTTATAAGAGTGTGTATCAGATATATGCACATGGCGCATTGTGAACAGCTTTGGCATGTATAACTCGTTTTTTTTGCCGGGCATATAATTTGATGCTCACTCCATTTTTCATTTCAATAAGTTGGGAATAGTAGAAACACAAAAATTGATGGTTTATGTATAACATCCACAGCTATGTAGAAACACTGTGACGTGGGGGTTTTAAGCCTGGCACTCGAAGTGTTGAGTTACTTCTTCTCTCAGTGCCACAGACAAATTCATCCATAGGCGATCAATCCCACACAAACCTCCACACACCAAGATCCGGTCCGTCGCATCCCTTCTGCCGTCCATCCACTCCCTTCTGGCATTTTTCTTCCATTCAAGGACCAGACGTTGGAACTCATTATGGTCTCCTCGGATGACATGTCCAAGGTACCCGACCTTGTAGCACGTAATGTCCTTGAAAAGCTATCTGTCCTGAAGACCCACTCGATTCAATCCCTCCGTGTTCCATGCACGTGATGGGTTGCAGTAGAGTAAAATTGCAGTTACTGAGAGATGAGAAGAAAGTGATATGTTCAGGCACGAAGTCCCTGATCTGGCAATAACAAAGGCGAGATGGGGAGCAGTTCTACCCGAATTTCAACCCTTTCAGGGCCAGTCGATTCAGTGTTTACAATAACAAATAAATTATTGACTAAGAAGTCTGTCCTTCCTGGGAGATATGAAAGAAGTTGGATGAAGGAAAAGCTGTTCAATGGGAATTTTCCTTCTAACCCCGGCTCTATTGCCAACAGTCATTTGCCGTTATTTGGATAGGTACCTGTTGTTGAATAGTTTCCTTTTACAAGTATCATTGGCCCTTGATCATAATCAACTATCGATTGAAATTAGTTGTATACAGAATCCCAGACAGAAAATTAGATGGCAGGTTTCATGAAAACTGTTGCCTCACTTTCCTTCTTAGGTTTTAGATGCGGAAGAAGCTGGAATTCTCAAACCAGGCATGACCATAATTGAGCCATCATCCGGGAACACTGGAATTGGTAAGTACAAAACAGTTTCCTTTTACCATTAGCACAGTACTATTATTATTTATTTGCACTGGTAATATTGAATCCATCAATGAACTACAGGCACCTAACTGAGTAAATACAAAATATACATTCCATACAAGTAACTGTGAATGTACCACGGAATTGTAGGTCTTGCAATGTCAGCTGCAGTCAAAGGCTATAAGTGTATCATCGTTATGCCTCTCAAGATGTCAGAAGAGAAGGTGAACACTCTTAAAGTCTTGGGGGCACAAATCGTTCGGACTCCGACAGAAGCTGCTTTCGATTCCCCCGAAGGTGAGTCATTCAGAACCAGAACTCCAAATCGTATAACGAGATTTTATTTTCACGAGACTCACTCGCGTCACTGATCAAGTTCCTACTTTATTTCAAACTGCTCCTTCTTTTAAATTTGTTGGGCAGGGGTGATGGTGGTTGCTCAAAAACTCCAGAAGGAGACGCCTAACTCGATTATTCTCGACCAGTACAGGAGCGAAGGCAATCCTTTGGCCTTCTACGACACTCTTGGCCCAGAAATCTACCAGCAAACTGGTGGGAAAATTGATCTTGTTGTAATGGGTGCAGGAACTGGAGGAACAATAACTGGCGTTGCCAGGTGAGAAGTATTTTCAGCTGTCAGGGAGGAAGCCATATGCCAAAATTACACTACTACAGTACCTATTCCCCATTGGATACCTACTGCCGTCAAATTAAGGGAATTGATCCTTTTTCCATAAATAGTTTTTCATATGAACCTTTTCCAGACCTAAGTGCCACAAACCTAATTTTTTCTATTCCTATCGGAAATGGTGACTGGATTAGGAAAGTGCCATTCATGCAGCGTGACCATATAAGTGAATTTCTGAAGAAATTCATATAGTAATGTGTTACTTACATGTTTTTGACATAATATTATGTAAGTATCTCGTCATATTTGGACTTGCGGCTGTTTTAATAGGTAGGCCACTACCAGAGATTATTATTGGTGAGAATTTAGGTTAGGTTTAGTATTATGGTGTGCAAGTCGACTGGTTACTCGTGAATATTCTTGGCATGGCCAGGTGGGTGTTTGACCTCAGGAGACAGAGTTTTCAGGCGCCCCTCACGTTGTCCCTCCTCGTCCTACCATCTCACTGCTACTCCCCTCATCAGCACTGTCAGTTCTCTTACTGACCCCGCCATGTTTGGGGGGGAATGCTTCCCTACTCCGGCCCTCTCCTGGCCCGGCCCTGAGTATTCCTGTTACTGGTCGACCTGTATTTCTATAGTGAAGCATGGAATAACAAAGAATTTATGAGTCAAGGGGTCGGAGAGAAGTGGTGGAGGACTGAGCTACCTCGACCCTCCCCTCATAGGCAATGTCAACTTATTATTTGCCTCTTCTGCCAAGGTTCTGTCAAACATAACATAAGGTTTTTAGGGATTTTTTGTGGCCCCAAAAATGCCTATTTGACCTGAACCCCTCCCCCCCCCCCCCTTTTTGTGTATAATATTTTGATTATTGAAATAGTTCTTTTCCCTCTTGAACCACCTCTCTTTACAACCACTTTATGTCCATTTTTATAGTTGCAATATTAGCAATTCCTTCTGGTTTTTAGCTATTTTTGACCACCAAACCCCAAATTTCACCCCTTTTTTAATAAAATACTTTATTGATATGGAAATTCTTATTATCTAGTCGGAATGTATAACGAATGTATCTACTTGGTTTCACGATTTGGCCGCGTCAGGCTATGAATGTCTTCCTCCGCACCTCAGACTGGATTTATTGATGGTTTTAATCACTTTCTCTAACTTAAAAAAAAAATTTATATTCAGCTTGTTAACACGTTCCCTGCGTCTCCAGAAAACCGAACTTCTCGTGGGCCTGAAAGGAATTTTGAGAACCCTTATTATATATTGTGGTTTTCCCATCTCTAAAAATCATGAATAAACGGAAACCGTCAAAAAATTTGATTTTTCTCTTAATTTTTTTTATGATTACCAGTCCATCAATCGCACCAGGCGAAAATTTTTTTCTTGCCTCCCTCGCGTTGGGGGTGGTGGGTGGGCCGAAGGCGCGTCTAGACTAGACCCGCAATGCAGCGCTCGCCAGCCTCTACCGTTCTGCGATGTCAGACTGATTTTCTCGGCTTTACTCTAGGAATTATTTGATTACTTGTAAATTATTCGTACGTGTACAGCTTCAATTCGGTCAGAGGAATATTACGGAGTAAATCAATAGTCTTCAAACCAAATAACTTTATTTTCAACCAACAGACCATCCAAAGTTATGTACCTAACATTCAATTCATAATAACAACGAAAAACATTATCTGACTCTTTGGTAATTACCAGTTGTAATCACAATTCGATTTTACAATTTTATTCGAATTACAATTTATGCAAATAGCAATTTTATTCCACCACAGAAAAACAAGCAGGTACAAAGGATGTAAGGAAAACATGATACGCCGAATGTGCGTTACATAAAAAAACCGATAGCATATCTAGTGATAAAAAGGACTCATTGTCAGTAAAAAAATTGCAACACTTGGAAATGAAAGATTGAAAAGGAAATAAACATGTGCTAAATTGCTTGGCCTAAAAAAGGTGTTACATATATGATACATACTTCGAATGACATTTAGCCAAAAAGCCAAAACTGCTTACACATACAAAAGTGCACAAAACAAAATCTCTCCTGTAAAAAAATAATAAAAGTCTTACCCTCTGCCTATATATATGTAAATACATAGTCCGGTACTTGAAAACAGGTTTTTGTAGATATGTACCTAAAATTACATTATTTATACGTAGGTTGGTACCTTCTGGAGAACAACATTCGTAGAGGAGTCTCCTCCTCCTCTTGGCTTTAGGCATTCTAGAACATAAAATTACCATTCAGAGGACAGGATTCTTCGATGCTATTCTTCAAAATTGAAATATATGAAAGGTACAATAGTTGCTACTTACTTTCTTGTGGAAATGGTGCGGAGATGAATCAGAGAGGATGATCGGCTGATAGCAACAAACAAAAATTTTCCGTGAACCACAGACCAGAAAGCCGAAATAGGGGGGGAGCTGATCATACTGTACTGCGGGCTCCACTGTACTGCGGGTTGCCTATCCACTTCTGTGAAGGTTAGCCCCTGCCCTCTTCACTGTAATGCTGTTAGCCAATGGAAAAAGGTAGTTGGCGACTTGGAAATGATATGGGCGTTTTCCCTAGGAGTTGCAGCACAAAAGCATATAAGGAAATATTTAATAATCGCCTGAAAATCGATTTATTCACAAAAGTCGAAATATCAACTTCAATGATCGATTCTAATTTTGTATTCAATCTGCGGCTACAACGAGTGGTACCCCTACCTTCATACAATATCGAAGCGTAATATTCAACTCTGAATCGATTTTTAAGTCCTCAATTAACTTTCCCAGAGACCGAATTTCGGACGTCGGTCGCTCTCCGTATCTGATTACCTGTCCATCGAGACGCACCACGAGGAAAACGGTTTGATGACCTGTCCATCGAGACGCACTGAACGTGTTAAGCAGGTACAACACGCCGAATGTGATCATATTTGACTAACAAACTTGAAATTGATACTTTCTGACTGAACAGGGTCATGGATTATAATTATGTACAGAGTATCCTCCATGGCAACAAGATCATTATATATATACATATCTCTCCGAAATTTTAATCCCTTCCTACACCCAAAATAGGTACCTACCTACTAACTCATGGCAATCTGTAGTTAACTTTAAAATAGGTAGCTATAGTGACAGAAACTAATACTTGGGTACTCCTGGTCGGGTTTTGTAATGTCAACTAAGAGATGATTGCCTCACCTCAAGGTATTTGAAGGAGAAGCTTCCTAACGTGCAAGTGGTGGGCGTAGATCCGTATGGGTCAGTGTTAGCTGAGCCCGCAGCCCTCAACGAATCAGAAGTTACTTCGTACGATGTCGAGGGTCTCGGCTATCGCTTCATTCCCACAGTACTTGATCGGTCTGTCGTGGACAAATGGATAAAGGTGAGTCACTATGTAAGCTCATTTGTAAATTCCAACAATATCACCATTCTACTCATCTTCATTGAAGTATTAGTCTTATATGGATGCACATCTGAGCAGTCCAGTGTTTATACCACTACTTCTTTTTGTCCTCAGGTCGGTGACAACGAGGCTCTGCAGCTTGCTCGAAGGCTCGTCAGGGATGAAGGTTAGTTCGGTTTGTCAGAATCACAATTACAGCTCTTAATTTCCACGTGGTTTTAGTCTTTGCAATGACCCAAGCACACAACTACCTAAGAATATTATAGAAAATATAAATTATCAGGCTTCAGAATCCAGTTCCTGGGCATACTTACTAAACAAATATGTAATAAAATTATATGTTCTTTTCTGAAAGGTATGCTGTGCGGGGCTAGCAGCGGTTCCGCTCTTGCTGGAGCATTGAAGGCCTGTGCCGGACTTGACGAGTCCAAAACGTGCGTCCTTATCCTACCAGATGGGATCCGTAACTATATGACGAAGTTTGTCAGCGATGCTTGGATGGCATCTCGTAACCACCCACTCCCTTCATGTTAAGCCCAACGCCTTCTTCTAAAATACTTGTATCAAGGGTTTTATTGTGTTTTTTAAATATCATTATTTTATTTAACGAGGGAAACAGCGGGACAATTTTGAAAAAGACTAGGTATTGCTTTGGAGGACCCAATCCTCAGCAGTGTGGGTTTCACCCACTAACTCTTATTCTTGACCTAATCTCCGGAATCACTTGTTCAGCATTACTTCGGGAAGCGATTGATCACCAGGCGATTTCACGCTCCCACTGAGTTCTTGCAGACCCCAGGGTTCTTCACCTGAGGATTGGGTCGTCCATTTTTTTTTTTTTTGACTTATGGATTCGGACAAGGAGGATGCAATACTATCCCAATTTTGCTGGCTGGAGATCAACTTCTCAAACCACGTTGCTTGGTGCGATTTCACCCATCTCGTCTTCCAGCACCTCACTTGCTCTGCTCCATCTGGGGCAGTGGAAATACGTATGTTGAGCGTCGTCAGTCGGTGCACAGCATTACCTGGCGGTGTCGGCTATCTTTCCTTGTGAAGGTAAGACCGAAATCTCTATGGCCTGACAGGAACACTGTAATGTAGAAATCCACCTCTCCATGCCTCATGTCCACCCTCCGGGATGGGCACGTGGGCTAAGCTCCCCTAATGTCAGGTTCCTGCTCCAAGAGACCATTGGGCGCTAACCGACCCTTGGCAGTTTTAGAAAAGAAAAAATTATGGTCTCCTACATGATGCATAACTTCGAAAGTAATTTCAAAGGGCTCGATTATATGAAATAACCTGAGGTGAAATAGTTTTATGACGCATTCGTAACAGACTTCTAACTTGGGGTTAGAAGGATCCTCTGTTGATTTAAATACAGCTTTCCCCAGTCGTTTCGTTACAAATTCAGACTTATACAAATAATGTCATTAAGTAACTAGAAGAAAATAATTTTGCTATGAAAAGTGAAATATTACAAATTAGTTCTGTGCTATGAATAATTTGAGGGTACTACATATATAAATAAAATATGTGAATAGAAAATAAAAAAGCAGTTTTATTTATTGTTGAACGGATACATCCACACAGTTATGGAAAGAAGTTCGGAATCTTATGACTAAAAATAGCTTCATCACAATCATGTTGTATTGCAATCGATTGGGGGAAAGGAAGAGACGGAAGGCGACAACCTGGATCAGGAAAATGATAGGTAGTACTGAGTGACTGGGGGAATTTCACCTCCAGATTTTCACTTTCTTGTCTTCACCGCCTGTGATGACTACGCCGCCGTCATCTGAAGCGCAAATGCATAGGACAGCTCCTGTAAGAGATATGACCGTACAAGCTAATCACTGGTGGTCCACCCTAATGTGCTCAAGTAACTGAGGCCCTACAGACAATGACGTGAGTTTTTATAGTACAATGTTGTACTGCATTTGTGGAAGGAATTGATGAGCTTTTTGAGACATTTTTAATGTGGGAACAACATGGTGTAATGGTTATTCTCATCAACTACTCGCGCTGTTTACACCGGCTTGTCACCAGGCGGGCTGGATATGATATGATGACTTCGACCTCTGGGCCATAACAAGTAGAGCGCATAACAAAACGCTGCAAATTATTACACGACGGTTTATTATTTACCTGTGTAGATGCCAATTCTGCGTAGATCACAGTTTTCTGTGGTCTATACCTACCCTCGAGGTCCCCCCCCCCCCCCCCAGGAAAGCCCTAAATCGAGTACCTACTGGAGCTGGCCCGGGAAATACAGTTTCATAAAAATGCGCGGGATTCAATAATTTAATCATTAATTATTTGTTATTCATAAGAATAACGTTTGTTATAGTTGCAGAAGTAGGTACCTATCAAAAAAATTCGAAAGAGCCATTCTTCAAATTAAATAATATCACAGAACAACTAATTCGACTTCATACAGCCATTCGTGATTATAATCAGGAGTTTCCTAGCAATGATACCTGGGCCGGATTTATACCGTTTCATTCACGATCGTGTTGACGAAACCCGTTGGCGCAAACGAACGGCTGGACGTACAATGCTCCGGGTGGTCTCAAAAAATTCTTTAGTTCAAGATCAATATTTAAAAACGATTAAAAAAAACTATACCTCTCTGCTGAAAGTTTTCGAGCTATGGCGTTCCGGAAATTTCAACCCCGATGTTTCACCCCTTAGAGATTACTGACAGTAACGCCGAGCTTCGCGGACCAACTAGACCCCAAACGGGACCTATAAACCAAATTTCATTAATTTTGGTTCATGGTAACTAAGAAATATGCGAACTAGGGCGTAGTGACAGAAATTTTTTAATTCCATTCTCGGATTCTCCGTACTACCTTGAAACGGACGGGGCAGGCTCCGTTCATTGAGCTATAACCATTGGTAAAACTCGGAGAAACGGGACGCAGGTTTTTCTCATAAAAACGGTTTTGCTCGATAGGCGCAGAACACGGACGTGTCCTGTAAGCAGCATCCCAAGTGCCAGGAACTTGAACCTGAACATTTACCCGAGAAAGAACGGCCAGTTGTTTTTGAAGATTTTAGGGGGACTTACCGCAATCATACTTCTGTTGGATAACGGACCATAAACGACCCTAAATTTCAATGGTAGCATACATTAGGAAAAGAGTCATTACAATACCGCAGGCTTGAAGACTTACCTGTATGAGCCTGGAACTCCTTCACCAGGTTCACATTCACCAAATCCCACAAGTAGACGTTCCCCTGTGCTCCTCCAACTAAAAGTGTCTTTCCGTCCCAAACTAGGCATCTGCAAAATTGAAATGATTTAGAGTACCTCATAAGTACTTACATCGGCATAGTAAACGAAATGCGACGCCAGTCGACAGCTTGACATAGTTCGAGGCCAGGAAAATTTCGTCAGCATATTTTTGCTTATCAGGACCAGGATACGAAATAAAGCCTGAAACTATACACAGGAAATGCATATATCTGATGGACTCACTTCAGTTTTTGCACAAGGCACTTTGAAAAAACGATAGTCCCGGTGCATAGGTCAAAGACTTTGAGTGTCCTGTCATCAGAACATGTCACAAGCCGAGTACCATCCGGCGAGAAATCAATCCCATTCACGGATTCTTTGTGCCCTGAAATCATTCCAACGTTGTCACCACAAACATCGTCAATGTGATTAATAAATTTTACTTCGGTGTGTTATTTGCCACTGGCCCCTTTGAAATTAAATTGCTATGCAAAAGCTCTACAAGGAAATAAGTTTCAGGAGCGTTTTGAATCTAGAAAACACGTACTTCCCACTAATATTAGCTAAAACGATATTACATTAACTCGAGTTAGTGAAAACTTGTGTTGAAAAAGTTGGGGGCCAGTAACAAAGAATGTGACTGTTGTAATACTCCTTGTTACTGGCTCCCAAAATTTCCTTCTCACTTCTCACTGCAACTATTGTGACGAATCAAGCTGATTATTGATTCATCAAATATCTACCTACTGTATATCAACCACAACCTGGGTCTGTGGTTCACTGTCTATATAAATAACGATTCCCATCGTTACAGGTATACCGTGTCTCTGTCTAGTGCTAAAAGACCAGTGGTCTAACAGTGTTTCACCTCGAAGTGCGTGGATTTAGACTGGTTAAAATGTGTAGATTAGCCTGTGTATAGGTTAGTAGATATCTGGATGTTATCTTTGCTTGCATCTCAAATACTACGTACCTAGCATCTCCTATCCATCCAAAATCACATTGCGTAGATTAGTAGAATCGTTGGTAAGTTGATCTGCAAAATCGCAAAGCACAGATTAGTTGATCTGGATGCAAGCGACCCGAGCAAAATGGGATAACATCAGGTAAACCATCCGAGATCACAAAATACAGATTCGTTGGAGAATAAACTATATGAAGGAGGGTTGGGGGCCAGTAATAAAGAATCTGACTGGGGAAATTCTGTTACTGGCCCCCTTTTTTTCAACTCGCGTTTATCTTTATTCAAATAATTGCTGCATTCTCAAGGCTAAAATGAATGGAGAGTACGTGTTTTCTATATTCCAAATGCTCCTAAAACTTACTTTTCGTAGAGTTTTCTTGTAGTAATTAAATTCTGAAATTGGGGCACTTGGTAACAAAGAACTAACTAATAACAAGATTTACTAGTTTTCAAGTTAACTAGTTTTATTGTAGCAACAAAGAACTTTTCTTTTGTCCACCTCATCATTGATACTTTAATGGGGCACTTAGTTACCAGAGAGCTCATTCAGAATACAAGTAACAGCGCCCGGAGCGAGCACCTAGCAGATGCTAACACAAATGATGTTGAATACAAATAGAAAGCTTCTACCCGACAAGCTCAGTTGCTATCAACCAACCACACTCTCCTCGCTCCAATCCTAACTTCCTGGTATCTACAGCTGGCACATGAAAAATGGCCCGATTTTGACGAAATTTTCAGGAACTTTTCTTCAAACTACGCAGAGGAATTTTTGTTCTACTTTTTTCAAACTACTCGCTATGCTTCATGCATAACATATCAAATTTATAGATAGAATTCTTGAATCCACCCTGATCTGTACTGAATTTAATATTAGTATCATAGGTTTATGATCCATACAATCATGTAATCGAAACGACAAAGCTAAGTATGGGCCATTAAACTTCACAGATTTTTTTATTTTAATGTTTTCAATTTCTCATCTCTGGTCGAGTTAACGAAAAATTCAGCAAAAGTCCCGTTTTGATCGTATTCTGAAAAAGCCTAAAGCTGGACGAAAAATCCCGCATTTTGGGATAAATGCTGCACATCGGTAACACTGCTCCATATCGAGTTCCCAACGCATGCACAGTCCAAAATTTCTACTCAGGGTTTCCTTTCCCTCGTATCACAAATCCCCATATCAAAGTATGCATGAACTCTCTACAATCTGATTCGTTAGAAAGTTGATGCCTAAAACGTTAAGGACATACCTGGAAGATTCTTGACTATGGAAAATGATTTGAGGGACCACAAGAACACATCACCTTCTGCTGTTCCCGTTGCGAGAAGTGTGTATAACCTGGATAGAGAAATTTCGAGTTAGTTCATAGTTCTAAAAAACACGTATCATCTATGTTTTTCTAATTCATCCAAACTCTGGACCTTACCTATATCAGTAGGCTGGTCCTCCAATGCAAGCGATATGCAGCGAACAAGGGACTACACGTATTCGTCCATACACGAGCGACTGATCCCAATGTAGTAATGTACATTAGGGGGATCCACTGCACACGAATTTAAGTGATGGACTTGGGTGATACCATGTGATGAGCGACAGATCCCATTCCGATAGGAATGGTCGCGTTTTCACGTGACCTCAGCTCCCTATCCTCTCATCCCGTCACCCCATACATCATTTCCATGGAACTGCACTGCCCAATGAACTGTTAGACTAAGCATGCTTAGTCACCTCTAATGGAGGACCCTGGTCACCTCGCCTTACTGCCTCAAAGTCGCCTCCCATCGCCTGAATGCTTCGTATCCCTTCCATTGGAGGACTCGCCTTAAAGTTTTACTCGTAAGGTTTTGACTGTTAACGGTTGTACCTAGGTATGTACGTATTTCGAAAAATCAATCCTGAGCCGGAAATAATAAACAGGGAAGTAGAAGAATATCCATACCTGTTTGTAGCTAGGGCTGTGATCCTCGCGTCGTGGTCAAGTTGAGCAATGAGATCTGACGCAGGTTTGATTGCCCTGAAGCCACAATAGAACACAATTTAACACTACAAAGAGTTGAATAGTATAAAGCATAGGACAACCGTGTATACAACTAGGGGAGGAAATGAACTGGTAGATAAAATATCATAGTCATAAGTAGAAAGCAACGTAAAGGATTATTCACGCTGCACCGTGTCCGGGCCGGGCCCGGGCCTCCACCGGGCCATAGGAACCGAGTGGAGACCGGGCCGTGGCCGAGCCCCCATGCATGCTATTCCGTCAGTTCCGCCCGGGCCGTGGCCGAGTGTCTTGTCAAAATTTGTGCTTGGAAAATGAACTTTTCCGAAGAAGATTTAGCAGCAATTGCAATTGCACTTGATGAAGAGGAAAAGGATAAACAAGTTGCGGGACTTCAGAATTCTTCAAGATGGCATCCAAATTGGCGAAAGTGGAAGTTGAAGGGAGAATTTGCCATGCTATATAAAGAACTGTTGGACGATGAAAGTAAATTCTTAGGTTATTTTCTAATGTATAAGCTCTAGCAGCATCTATCAGCTCTCCGTCATCCATCTTTGAGTACATATGCAACAAAACTGAGGGACAGAGTCAGTCCGGGTCCGGGAAAAGAATGTCCAGCCCCCTTTCTCACAGGGGCACGGCCGGGTCACGGTTGAAACACGGACTCGGTACATGCTCCACTCGGTGTGGCGTGAACGAGTTCATTGAAAATGCTCCCGTGATTCTTTCACCGTGTCCCGGCCGTGGCTCGGCTCGGTCCCGCCACAGTCTAGCGTGAATCAGCCTTAATGTGTATTATGAGAAACTAAAATGGTAAATTTATGGCCTAACATTCATGTGAAGAGTTGATGTAGTACAGCTACTTGACATCACTTGGATACGTAGAGGAGGCACACAATTCCATCGTTTTATAGCAAATCTGAACATGTCCAACAAACAAAAATGCTAATTATGAGGCAAATACTAATCACTAAAAATTCAATCGAAAGGTAAATATTACTACTGAACGTCCAATTGATACAATACCAGTTTCACCTAAGGAAACAGAACAACCTGTAACCCTACAGCAGTTCTTTCAGTTCCTGAACATTTTGTGAAAATGGACATGTTCAGTATTGGTAGAGAATTTTATAGCTGCGGCGAACAATAATATGTAATCTGTTACGTTTCTGCAATTTTACAGGAGAGCTAAATAAGCCTGTCAATTCGAGTAGGCAGCATTCCTCACTTGAACCATATGAACATATAGTTCGGTGGGTTCACTTACTGGACAGGTGGAGTATCCATGCATGATTTAATGACTAAACGACTCAAGTCAAATGGACTAACAGAATTAGTTAGTCCAACACCTCACCTCCACCTCTTCCAAATTTCACCGCTTTACGACGACTGCAGGGTAGTTATGGTCGCTATGAGGATCTGACACTTGCGCATGCGCAGACGAAAGTTGAAGCACTTTTTCAATGATTTTGGTATGGGACCATCTTCTGTGACCCAACCCGCACCTACCCTCCAAATTTCAGCCCATTTCGACCATTATTAAGGGTACTTATGGGCGTTACAAGGAATTGACAACAGACACGGAACCAAAAATGTTCCTTGATGACTGAAACGCAAAATGGTAGTGGCAATTTCCATTTTGTAGGACTTTTTTTACTCAATCACGAATCCAAGGCTTAAGTACCTTGGGTAGTGAGGAAGCAAAAAGATTTTGTTGATGGTTACAAGTTTGTTGCCCTACATATAGCCAAACGAATCATCCAAATTAGGTTGTTAGAAGGTATTCCGTGTTTGTGCATGTCGTATTTCTTGTTATCCAAGTACAAATAATTTCGTCAAGATCACATGGATCGCTTGAATATCGAGCATTACAAGGGTTCGCACATGCGCCGGTGCTACCATCAGTCTGAATGCAATGGAATTCTGAAGGTACCATCAGAGGCCTAACCTCCACACCTGTTAATTAGCATTAATGAACGATGGGAGTATTATTTACAGATCAGCTTGTCATTCTATCATTTCTGTACCTATCACCTCAAGGTTTCATCTTTTGAGTTTCCCATCTTCATATCCGCCTCTTTGTGATAGGTACTGAATCACAACAGGATAGTGGTCTGAGCGATTCAACCCTTGTAACTGCTTATCAAACAAAGTTGCCCACAGTTCGAGCTGTAAGTGGAGGTTTTGTTCTTTTGATCCTGTTGATTGGATCTCTATTTGGACAATGGGATACGTACCGGACCCCCCCCCCCCCTCCTCCGAACCTGATGGGGATTGGTTCAATTTATGTGCATTGAGCGGTAAATGATTTGAGTCGCTGAGCGATTAAGTGGGGGAAGAGTTCCCAACAATCCATTCCGTTATATTAATCAGATCAGCTCTCTGCGCTAATTACCATGGGCTTTGTTGACGTATAATCCTCTGTGTGTTTCCCCGAAGTTCTAGTCGGCATGGTGTGCCACAGGGAACCTTGTAGCCATGGAGCCCCCTCGACAAAGTGATTCCATTCCTTTAGAATAGCCTACTACTTGAACAGTCCACTGATCACAGGCTATTCGGCACTTATATTCATAACATTAATTTTTGCTCACCTCACCCCACATGCTCAATATGCATCTATAGTACCTACTGGTATACTATGCGATCTCAGCTCGGCCTGCGATTGATGCGTACGCTCCGAGGACCCAGTATGTGATCTCACTAACCGTTTTGCTTTAAATTAAGCTTACCTCTCTCCGAAGGAAGCGTCATATAGTAGTTTGCTCCAGTTGAAGCTCATCCTAGTCACAAGTGGTCCGTTTCAAGTGGTTGTCGTCTGCTTCAAATCGTCGAAAAAGGCATCGAAAATGTTTGTAGGATGCAGCACGCGCGACCATTCTTCAACCAATTGCCTATCCAACAAGCTACTGGCTCCGTTTATTTTCATGTTGTATCGTGCTCTCCAAAATGAAGCTGAGGTGAAAGGGAGTGTATTGAGCTTTGAGATCGCAGACGCCCATGAGATCCCATACTGGTCTCTGAAAGTGAGCCGAGGTCGCATACTATACCGGTACCGCATAAGTGCATCATTTATGGTCGAGTGGTATTTTCAACAACAGTACAAGGTGAACTCACTTCATAGAAAAGTAAACCGGTGAACTATGTAACAGGTACTACCCGTTGGTCATCCCTTCAGTGCTGAACACTGTCAGACCCGATTCAGCCAAAAATATTCATTTCACGGATCGCCTCGACATTCTTTGTGCCCCATTTACAAAGGGCGCTGACCCAGGAGCTCATTGCGTCCTCGGCCACACGCGCCTGTGTTCGCGCATTACGATTGGTGGAAAAACAATACCCCACCAATCGAAGAATAAAACGTACATGAGGAAAGACAGGAAAAGCACGTCGTTGAGTTCAGGAACCCGAACGAGAAGCATCCTTCGAGCCACGGACCCGACCCCTCAACCGCAGTGCCATCGGAAGAGGTACCTATCAGCTGGCCCGATCCTTGGTACTACACCAACAGAGCCAGCACACCACCCGAAACCGGCACGACTGGGACTTAGCTCGTTTCCAGGTCGGAGGAGCAGGATCGAAGGTACGTGGACCACCCCGAGTAATTTCATTCCCGTCCGTTCCGCGATCGTCGTACAGCCGGGCGTAACTCGGGTAATTTACGCACAATAGCCCTTGGGAGGAAGTAGGTAGGAATTAGGGAGTAGCTTATCATTAAGGCCTATTTATCAATAAAATTTTCCCAGGTACCACTGAATCCCGGCGTTGTGTGTCCCAAGTCCCAATACCATTAATTCTGCTCCCTTCAGGAGCCCAGCGATGCCTGGCCCCCAACCCACCCAAGGTAGGTGGAGGCCGACAGGCAAAAGATAACGCAATATCAGGAATATTAGGGGCTCACAAACACCACATCCCTTTGGTCATCCCTTCAGTGCTGAACGCCACATCCCTAGTTCCAAGAGTTCACGACTTCTGTCCATCCCTTCAGTGCTCTTTGGTCATCCTTTCAGTGCTGAACACCACATCCCTTTGGTCATCCCTTCAGTGCTGGACGCCACATCCCTGGTTCCAAGAGTTCACGACTTCCGTCCAAACAAATCTTAACCAGGCTTGGAAAGTTGACCAGCAAATAGAACGAAGACAACGATACTCCTCCCAAACAGGGCCAACTGGCCATTCGCCCCGCACTATTCATCTTGGAGCAATGGAACTACGAGGAAGAGGTGCGCCTCACAGGGAATGATGGTACGTTAGGTATGGGGAACAGTACAATTTGTCCGGGCGGATGCAGAGTGGTGCGCTGATGCACCTCGATCAATTTAGAACGAATCATTGTGCACCAACTCTACCTACCAATATTTATAGGTACTTCAGTGTGTATTACACTACGACCAGTCCCAAAAATTACAATAGTGTCCAATCTGTCAACAATTGAACATACCGGATTGAAGAGCGGCTCGAGTTGGTGCGGGAGCATCTACAAATTCATGAAACAAGATTATCTGCCAGCATTGATTACTCAGTTACCTTGAAATTAGATGGACGTCTGTTACGTTTTTTCTTCATGCTACTACTTGTTGAGCCGTCTGACTTGAAATTTAACGGATATGATTTTTAGATCTGTAGAATTATTTACTGATACTTTTTTTTGCGATCCGAGTTGACGAGGCATTTTATGTATTGTATGTTATTGTATATAATATTGTATGTATATAATATTGTATATAATAATGTGTATATAATTTTATGTTATTGTATATAATTATGCATAATTATATACAATACTTAATGTCTCATCCTTACGAACATTTGTAGTAGCTAGTAGGTAATTTTGATGTAAAATTTACGGAAAATATTCGTCAGCCTAAAAGCAAATAAATATTAGTAGGTATCATTTTTGTACACATTCTCGTAAACATGAGGCTCCTTGCGTATGCGGAGTCACTACTCAAGTTTCCTCTCAAAATATTATGATTATGTGAACGTTGTAATCTTTTCGTGATGACGTACAGTAGGTGTTTTATTACTTGTGATGCAGTATTTCATGGTTACTTAAATTACGCAGCTGTAGTTTTTTCCGTCTAATTAAATTTTTTTAGACAAGACTTCAAATTTAAATTTAAATAGTTTACACTGAAATTAATAAACTTTAAATTTGAAATAAAAAATTATAATCTGCCAATAAAAGAAAATCGTAATATGTGTAAATTATGGTTGTTCCGAATCGCTTTTTTATTATTTACGCCCTTATCAAGGGTTAATTGTTTTGATTGATTTTACGGTTACTTCCTCTCAAGGAACAGCTCTCGAATGTGCATTAGGTACCTACGGATTTTGTTCCTCCGGAGGGAAAACTCGTAAAAGCTTATGGTTTGATGATTTCTTGGCACCAACAATTTTATTCACTTATCTGAGGCCAAATGAACAAAAATGTACCAACAAAAAAAGGGGGGGAGGAATAGTTATTGCTAAAGTGGTTTTGATATGGCCACAGGAGGGATAAAGTATACCTACAATAAGTTACCAACGGAAATATTCCTTCGCCATCATTCACGATAGGTACCCAGTTATAGCTGTTTGAAATGAAACGTCTATGAACTATCGCGTTGAGCTTTGAAAAATGTAAAACTAACGTCGCGAGTATGAGTTTTACCAAAGTTATAACTCAACTGGACGGAGCCTGTCCCTTTTGGTTTATTATTCTGTGAATAATACACCTATGTATTCGCTCAGCAAAAAATTTTTATAACACCCCCTCAAAATTTTTTCTTTTCCGTTTCAAGGTGCGTAGATTCAAAAAATGCAATGTCCGTCCGCCGTCCGCCGTATCACGTGTACAGGCTTCATTTTTGGTCTAAAAAATTCGTTCCTTCGCACACATGCTCCACTTGGGCCCTATTTGTGTCCCGAAACTTTTCAGCCCGATCGGAATATTCCCAGGGGTGTTATGAGTGAAAAGTGTATAAAAATAGGTACTTTTTGCGTTTTAGCAACATGTTAGTAAAATGAGCTTTTGAGGTATCGTTTTTCATGTTTTTGGGGACGAGAAGACCGAATATGAAGTCGATTTTCACCAAAGAGTGGAAAATTGAGGTCGTACCAGGTGTTCAGCTCCCAAAATTGATTTTTTATAAGTCAAAAACCTGGAAAATCGTCTGAAATCACCATCAATTTGTAGAATAACACTAGAAAAAGTATCAAGAGGTGGATCAAGACGATTAAATGGTACTATCAATAATCAAATATAATTTGAAAAAAAAAGGAGCGTACCTAATTCGTGTTTTGGGGGCCAAAATTGGTGGAAACCACCAGAAATAGCTATTTCAATTATTTTATATGAAAGAAACAATAAATAAACAGCCAGCATTTCTTTTGGTATTCCAAGTAGAATAATAAACCCATGTGACAAGGACTTTGCAGCGTTTTTGTTATGCGCTCTACATGTCGTGCTCCCAATTGTCCCAGAGGTCGAAGTCATCAGTTCCTACCGGGAATCGTGACAACAATCCTACCTGGTGACAACAAGCCAGTGTAAACAACTGAGCAGTTGAGTTGATGACACTAACCATTACACCACGTCGGTCAGAAATGAAAAATGTGTAACCAATGGGGTATGTGCACGTATTTATTTATTTTATTTTATTTTTTTATGAAAGCAAATTTCATCCAGAGAATTCTGAAACCGACCACGCTGTCCTACGATGAGTAGTAGGTAGTTAGTTCTTCTTCTATGATTTTTCAGTTTCAACCAATTCTGATGTCATTGCACCCACCTCGCATGGGGGGCCCCTGCCCCTGCCCACTGTGACGTCAGAATTGTTCGAAACTTCGAAAAATCATAGAAAAAGAACTAACGGTACTTGTCATAAGACAGTGTGCTGTTGGTGTCGAAGTTCTCAGAATGGAATCTAGTTCCATTAATAAAATAATATAAATCGCTTTTGTGACCCATGAATATGCCCCATTTAAAATTTGATTAATCTTCCAACTATCCTGAAGCGGCCCGTAATCGATCTAACAATCGGACAAACTTGACCACTTGGGTTTGTCAAACCTCACTTCATTTAGAGCCAGTTGCCTCAGGTTATTGTTATGATAATTAGGGCTAACCTAGACAAAGCGTTTCTTGCATTGACTCTCGAGTCGTGTATTAAAAAAAAAAAAAAAAGAAGAAGAAGACATAGGTCAAGCGAATGGTTAAAACTCAGGTGAATATACAACGAAAATTTGCTAAAGGAAATGTTGCCAAGTGAACCAGATGATTATGCCAACTTTCTCTGTATGGATTTTAATATTTTCCTCTTTTTTCTCTTTTTTATTTATATAAATTAGGCGAATGAATTTTAGTTCCCACAACTGAGGTAAATCCTGATATAATGAACTAATTATAAACAATATCAAATCAATAACAAGAATTCTTTTTCGGCATTCTCTTTACTGCAACTTCCCACTGACTCTGAAACATCTACCATGATTAAATGTTCCAGTGTTAATAAAAACTTTAAAAAGGTTCGATACGCGGAAGTGATAAGGAAAGACAACCGAGTGCGGACTTTAAAGCTCAACTTACACCTGTTGACTGATAAATATTCGACAAACATCTCGTGTAAACCTTCAAACGTGTTTGTCAAACACGTCTAACAAAGGCGCATACTGTAAAATTGTCTTTCACACTCGTCAATTCTGTCAAATTGCTTGATTTTACAGGCCCATTAAGAAAAAACATGAGAATAAATTCATCTACATACTTCTCGAAGCGAATCCATAGAAGATTGTAAATTACTACTTCTTATGCGCCCTAATAAATATAGGTAGGTATTAGACTAGTAAGTAATAACATTCCATTGGAAACTTACGTTAGTGGCTTTCGAAGACGCCAGACACGAACGCAGCAGTCCCACGAGCCTGTGAGTAGGAGGGAAGGAGCTATCCATGCTAAGCAGGACACAGCGTCTTCATGGCCGCGCACTGACTCAACAATTCGACCACATTCCACATCGTACACAATCCTAGAATTTCAGAAACGTGTATAAAAGTTGACTGAAAATTCTGGAGGTCAATTACTTAGTAGGTTAGTTATCTTGAGGGTTGGTCGAAAGAATAAAACGTTTCTCTAGACCAACGTTTTGTTTAATTTCGCACATTTTCAGGGCTATAGGTCAGAGGTACAGAAAAAAGGAAACATCAGTTTGGTGCTTTTTGTTTTCTGTACCTCCCACCTATAGCCCTGAAGATGCTAAAAAAATTAAACGAAACGTCGGCCTAGAAACATTTTATTCTTTCGATCAACCCTTAAGACAACTAGTCTACTTATACTGAGTAGTAAAAAACCATAAACGTGGAGAAACTGGTGTACAACACAACGACAATGAGTAGCTCACAATCTCTGGACATGGACTTAAAGACGTAGGGCTTACTTTCATGTTGATTGGACAACTTCATGATGACCCTGGACAATCGACCTAATATACTTTCTGGTTTGTATTCAAAACAAACCATACCTTTCCAAAGTTACGAACAATAACTTGTTCTCTGAAGTGTGGAACTCAATAGATTACTACGCTAAGCAACTCAGAACATGAATTTGTGGGAGTGGTCAAGAACTATCAACATCTTAGTGTCTTGACCTCATGGATAGATTCATACTCACAGAGTGGAATCCATGGATGCAGCGAGAACAGTGGCTCCCTCGTGAAGCATCATGACAGCCGTCAGCGGTAAGGAAGATAGCGAAACGGAGCGCTCTCTGGTTGCAGAAACGGTATTGTGGATTTTTAACGTGCAGTCGTAGCTGACGGAAGCGACCAACCTACCATCAGGGGAGAGGCAGAGAGAGGTGACGGCAGACTTGTGACAGGGTAGTTCGGCAGACACAGCAAGGTTCTCAATGCCTCGCCAACTAACTGAAATATCAAAACCATGGATGAGAAACCTAAGGCAGAGACAAATAATACACCTAATATTATTCCTTTATCATTGTAAGAATAATTATTATGACAAATAACGCATCCACGGATAACGATTCACTTCAACTCACTGTCAAGGGACGACAGGGACGGAGGTGGACCGGTCATCCTCCTGGGATGTGGGTGAGTGAAAATTTGTTTCGGGACTTGTCCAAATTCCATAATTTGGACTTCTTTAGCGTGCCTTTCGTTCCAGTCCTTGATACCCTCCAGATCAACTGAACCCTCGTAGCAGAGATAGTAGAACACTGACAGAACAGTCACAAAATATGATCAGGCCTCATGGTACACATTCTAGAATATCTCCATGGTGAGTCATCACAAATTACCATCAAATACCTAATACCCGCTTACCATTATTGGCTTTAGCTGCTTCTTCACCTCTCTGCTTGTTTCCGAATATCAGATCTATCCAGTTATGAAGGTTTGCGGATACGTGTGGCGATTCCAAACCTTCCCGCAGCTTTTTTACAAAGTCGCCTCTATCTACAAATAATTGTTTAATGAAAAACGTGCACTTAAGGGATTTGTCCAACACCATTTGAACAGAACTTGATGAAATTTTGGTTAGCAGGTCCCGTTAGATGTCTGGTTGGTCCATGAAGATTTATTTGACTACGAATAGTCAAATAAAAGCACTTCTCTCCCTAATTGAATAATTTATGGTTTAAACTTGCCTTCTGCCCACGGAGGAAGAGTGACGTTGTTGACTTTGGACCCATCATGCCGATATCCAAACTGAATTCCTTTGGTGTTCTCCAGAAAATCTCCCTCAGACGCCATGTCGTAGAACTCAGGTACGAGTTCTTTAAAATCCGACATGTTCGTTTGCACATTTCTCCAGACGTCTGCAACACTGAAGACAGAGAAAGAAGACTGACTTGATTAATGCCTAATTTGCTATCCTAACCTAACCCAAACATATCGCTACCACCAAGAAGAAACATTTCTGGAACACCCGTTCTTTGGGGGTTTAATCAATCCGATACCATATCCACATTCGACGAACTGTACAAAAAACTCCTAGTTTCGTGGCTTGATTTTATTCACTCAAGAAAGATGACTGTAGAAAAATCAGCTTTCAAGGTCCACTATTAGAGATGATCTAATGTAAAAAATCGCCGTTGTTTGCACATTTCACCACCTTCCTTCTCAAAATGTTTCAGTTACTGATCAAATTATTATTACTATTATTATTAAAGAATTAAAGAATTTTGTTGGTCACTCACCTGTTGAACATCCTATCCGGGTGGTCGAACCTGCCGTTCTGAAGGCAGAGCATATAATGTGGGTACTTCCTAACAAGATAAAACAAGACAAAGCCGGGAGCTGAATAATGCGAGCCATATAGGAATTGAGGGGGTGGCATTTCGTCGTACCGCTCCTGAAAAATATCAGAAAATTAGTTATCGTTTATTTGTGTCAATAATGAACTGTTGGAATCGAGCATAAAATTTTTTTTTTAGCATGGTACATGCTCTTGCGATGACCTACCGACGCAAAATCGTCTCAAAAAGCATTACTGAAGCATCATCCGGGGTGAAGGAGGCGCAAAGGCCGAGTTTTAAATCCTTCCCAAATTTTGATGATTTACGCGTCAAGGTTTGTAGAATCTGAAAGTGGAATTAAACAATTTCGCACTTTCCTCACCATGAATCAAAATTAGTGAAATTTGGTTTCTAGGTCCTCAGCAGTAGCGGTGCCTGGGCTTAGAAAACGGTGGGGCACCAAACCAGAACACAAAACTAACATATTTGTCTACAAAATACCCCAAGACAAAAACACCCTTCCCTTATTTACTGACTGATATTCAGTAAAGGCTTATCTCTTTCAACCAACACCCTATCGTCATACGAAAACGTCGACAATTTCTACTGCAAATTAGCCACCGAATTCATGTGGTACAAAAATAATGTACACTAAAATACAGCAAAACCCAAATGCAACAAATGACCCGTCGGCCGGTACCTACCTACTTGAATGAAGAAGGTATTGACTAGAAGCTAGGATCTGTGTTAAGACGCTGATCAAACCACAAACAGCAAAAGGACAAAACGCACGTAGGTACCACAAATACAAATCTGTCATCGGAACCAAACCGAACGCAAAACGCACAAAATTTGACGCAAAAATTGAAAACTAACAACAGACTCAACAGAGAAAGCGAATATGATTCAGGAGACAACAAAAACAAATCGGAAGACGAAGGAGCCAAATCCAAGTCGGAAGACAAATTCAATTGAAGGGATCGGATCGATTGTGAGAAGGAGCAATTTTGGGGTGGAAATCAGATTCTGGGGACAGGGCCCAAAGCGGGTGTTTGCATGAGTCATCTCAACACATTTACCGCTTAGATCAGGCTCTTCGTTTCACCAACAAGTTCCGTGCCAACAATAGCTGTCCCTTTTAATACCGACCTAACGGGACGGTACATTAATGTACTCAGTCAACCTCTGTTTCAAGCCCCCATCAATGAGGGCTCCGTTCAAATGTTGATTTTTCATACATTTTTGGATGTTTTGGTTCGGTTATCAGAATGATTCATACAACCTTAGTTTGATTCATTAAATTAACTTTTGATTCATACAAATTTCGATTTGGAGTTTTCCTCATTCCTACCCGTTTATTAGGTTGAATATGATGGTTATTAGGTCGGAAATGACTTTCTATCTAAAAACATTCTTCTGGATTGAAACATGAAAATATAAGAAAACTGACAAAACAACATTTCCTTGATTCCTTGAAACGCCGTAGCTCGAACACATCCAACAGAATGGCATATCGTTTTTATTATGTTTTTAAACTGATTCCGAATTTTAGGATTTTTTGAGACCACCCACAGCGCAGTACGTCCAGGGACTCGTTCACAGTGCCCTGAAGTCTGAACCGAAAAGCTTCGTCAAATAAATGTGAGTAGCACAGCAACATAAGTCCAGCTCAGATATCACGGCCAAACATAATATTAGGAATAGGCGTTTCAGTTACTTTTGCATAATGCTAATAAATGTTACTTTAAAAAAATAACAGTTCAAAATAACAGTTACAACATAACTGCTCAAAATTTAATAGCATGGAGGAATGGGAGAAACGAATTCGGTAAGGTTATTTGGTTGCAAGGTTTGGTTAACAGATGAAACCTTGGATCAAAACGATTACAAAAATAATAGATAAACGTTACAAAGCGTTTCAGAGGTTACAAAAATGCCATAGCGACTGTTACCATGGTGAAAGTTTCTTCTACCTTTGTTGATACGCTCTGTATTTCTGCGCCCCTTAATTGTAACAACTACATTGGTTTTTTTTTCAGTAAAAGCTAATTTGCAATGCTTCCTAGACATATGCTTCACTGTTTTAGCTCATTGAAGCAGTGTTTAACTGTCATGTCAACTTTGTACTTTTCACATTAGTTTTTATGTATAGTCTGTAGCAGTCATTAGTAACTCCTGAATAATTGTACCAATACGGAGAAGGTACATTCTGAACATAAATACCTAGTATCCAGCAAATGGCACGAGTTTTTTAATAACTACATATGGTTAACTATTGATGACTGAAGATATGAATTCTGGAGTTCCATTATTCTTTTATATTTTTGGTGGACTTTTCTTATGTCAAGTGCAAAAGAACATGTACTTACTCAATATAACAACCAATGACGTTTTACAATAAAACTTTACCATTACTATTACAAGCTATTTCCAACGCAATTTCCACTCCATTACTAATGATTCTATTACAGAATAATTTCACGGTACCTAATTCATTTATGCAACTTAGTTTGGATAGTAAGTGAATTAAGTAGGTTTGTCCTAACCTTGAGTTTTTGGAATCTTTCCAGATTCAGAGCGCCGATGGGCTTGGACAGGTCTCTGAACGTCCTGGGGTTGTTGAGATCAAGCTGAGGAGAGGTGTAGTCTGATATTACCCATGGAAAGACCGGGTATTGCGTCAAGTCGTTGAAAGTCCGATCAGCTTGGCTACACAGATGAAAAACACTTCAGCTCTCCACAAAATAACAGGGTCCTGACGTGGAGGCCTTGCAAGGTTAGTTTTGCAAGGCACTACTTCACTACTTCAAACCTACTTGATATTGTTTGAATTCTGGAATTATTACGAACTATTGACAGTAAAGATCTTATTACATTTAACACTACTCTTATTACTGCAGAAGATTGAGGATTCCCTCAAGTAGTGTTATAGAAACATTTAGGTATAATAATAAACTGTTGATTTACACACCTGTTGAGGTATAAAAGATAATCATAGTTCGAAATAGCACCATTCTGCCATTGCAACGTCATGATTTCTTGCTCTGGTTCACTCAGTTTCAAACATGGCTGATCAAGAAGGCACTGACATAAGGTATCACGATCCGATCTTGTTTTGAGCGACAAATATAGGTGAGTGTCTTTGTAACTAATTTCTAGACCCTGGAACAATAATATAACCTTTTAGTATGGCCAGTAATTATGAGTTTGAATCATGTAGGTGGTAAGCTATATACCACATATTTATGCAAAAAGAATAAGCAGGTACGTTACTCACAACGTGTTGGAGGAGGAACCGACGTTTAGTGATGTGTTTGATATCTGGAAGACTGATTTTCAAAATGTGGTACTGAAAATAAAAATTACATGGCAATAAAACGACCTTATGAACTCTTAACATTATCACAGAAAGTTACAGTTCTAGTATCAATAATTTATTTATACACGCAGTTCAGAACCAGCTGTGAACTGGAACAAAATCAAGAAAGGGACATTCACATGTCTTTCAAACTTTGTGACAGGAAACAACATTAGGTTAGGCCCATGAAGCTGCAGCATGGCGTAACTCGATTTTTGACAAAAATGAGTTAGGTATCACTTGCTGAATTTTAATGGCATAACTCGAGTCACTGACAATAAGGCACAACTCACTGTTTACAACGGCGTTTCAAGCCACCGGCAATTCCCAGGTCAGTTATTTGCCCATGTAATTGTGTATATTTTGATCGTATTAACACTGAATGTGATAAGTAGACTGATGGTAGTAACCAATAACTATTCGTTTAATCACAAATATTTGTAATAAAGTTTTAGCCACCCAAATGAAAGATTGATTTCATGTTTTGAGTTATCGGTACTTATGAGTTCGACTTTTAAAATTTTTTTCGTAAGTACCCCGAAGGACACACCTGATATTTTAGTAGTTTCCAGAACTTCCAATTTAATGTGTTCCTCCAGCAACATTCTTAAAAACAGTTTATACAAAAACCAATTTTACTGTTCTCTGATCGTTTAATTTATTATCAGCACACTATTATAAAGATGGTATTGAATATTTTAACCATTCAGTACTTTTTTTGGGAGAGGGTTCTTGACCGCTTAGATAATATAAAAAGTTTGAGTCTTGAGAGTCGGTCGGTCGGAATAAAAAGTCAGTCGTCATTCCAACGTTTCATGTGTATTTACACGCCATCACCGTCATGTTTAGTGAATCCGTATGTTGGTGTCCTACCTAGTTTCTATACTTATGTTTTTTGGCTCCTTCCTTGTCGATAGTCCTGAATGATGGCGTATAAATACATAACAAACGTTGGCATGACCGGGTTTTTATTCCTCCCACCCGACTCAAGATTCAGCTAAACTTTGGTACTTTTTATTGATCATTTATTATTGTGCACTAAGAGAGACCAACTACTTCTTTTTTGAAAATCAATTATAGTTCATTCCTTCAGTTCTTAGCAAGATTATATGAAAGACTAATGTGATTATACATTTTCTTTCGCCTTCACGGCCTCTTCAGGTATATGTTGACTAGTTGATAAAGTGATGATGGTCCTCCAGTAAAGCAGTGTAGGGTTTTTATATAGCATGTAGCGTTATCACAGATTCCAAGCTAAAAGTGGGCAGTGCTAATGTAAAAATGTATTTATATATATTTTATAATCAATATATTTATTATATCAAGAACACAACAACTGAGGTCAACAGGTCCATCAAGTTAATTCACATTCATACCTAATAATTGAAAATGGTAATAAATGACAATATGAAATATTAGTACTGTGTAGTTATCCCACATGTGGCACATGTTGAAAGAGGAACAGGATCCTGTTCTTTCTTCGAATAATTAATCATAATATATGAGGGGAAAACAGTTTTCTTTTTTTTTGCTCTCCTGAAAAGGTGGGAAAACGAAGTTATGCCATGCTGCAGTTCAGCGATTTCGGTAACAAGAATACACGCTCGTTGAGGGAACAGGTACAGAAATCATGGGTTTCGTGAGTTCAGCCTTGAATACATCAATTCAGTGCCAAATAGAGAAAATCATATATCAGAAAATAATGGAGCAGGTTATGTTCCTAAGGTGTGGAGTTCCAAGCAATCCTGGGTAGGAAATTCTGGAAAGGGTTTGTATTAGAGGATGCTATCTTAGCCGTCCATATACATGCGATATTCGGCAAACATTTCGCCGAGTATGCGGATGTGTGACTGGACACTCGCCTACACGGTATTCGCCAAGTACGGTTTGTTCGTGCTTCCCGACCGTTGTCAGTAAATTGCCCGAGTCAAAGGAGACGAATATTCGCCGAATATGGATCACCTGCCAGAGTCACACATTCCTGGAATCCCCCCAGTGTATTTATTTCTTTACAGGGGCGTTTTGTCCACAAGGCCACTGCCGCGGCAACCGAAAACGCTAGGAGTAAAAAAAAAACTCCAACCATTGTTCTGTTGACATTTGAATTTCCCCCTGTACACTGTACCTAGCATTTTTCACGAAGTTCAACAGTGACTCACCGGATTTCTCTGGCTATGGATATTCAATATTCTAGTAGAGCATCCATGGTGGGCTCCATAGACCAAACATGTTATTGGAATAAAGAGACAGTAATCGACGTCCTGCAATCGAAATCGAAACGTAGACTCCTGAAACTGGTAGGTAGATCCTGGGTCCTAGGGCCTAGTGTTCCCATGGCAACTGAGAAAAGTGGCCCGTACGCAAATGCTCAGTCAAGTAAAAATGTTGTTTGCCACACCCACTTTGGGCCCTGTACCAAAATCTGATTTCTACTCCAAAATCGTTCCTTTTCACAATCGATTCGATCCCTTCGATTCAATTTGTCATCTTGATACGAGATGCTTCTTCGTCTTCTGATTTGCTTTTGTTGCTCGTGAATTATATTCGCTTTCTCTGTTGAGTCTGTTGTCAGTTTTTAATTTTTTGCGTCCAAAATTGTGTGCATTTTGCGTTTGGTCCCGTTCTGATAACATATTTGTATTCACGGTACTACGCGCATTTTGTCCTGTTTGCTGTTTGTGGTCTTGTGGATTGGTCGTTGTCCTAACACACTGATAACTACCTAGCTACAAGTCAATAGCTTCTCCATTCAAGTAGGTACCGTCCGACGGGTCACTGTTTTATATTTTAGTTTACTGTATTTTTATAACACATGAATTCGGTGGCTGATTTGCAGTAGAATTTTTTTCATACGACGATAGAGTGTTGATTAAAAGATATAAGCCTTTGCTGAATATCACTCAATCAGTAAATAAGGGAAGGGTGTTGTTGCCTTGGGATATTTTGTAGACAAATCTGTTGGTTTTGTGTTCTGGTTTGGTACCCCCCCATTTTCAGAGCCCACGCACCGCTACTGTTTCTTTCTTCTGTGTGTTCCGCGGTACATGCCACGCAAAAAATAGCAAATTATAGGGGTAAAAGTGGTGTAAGTGCTAAACGATATTTTGCCACATTATCATAATTTTCGTGAGCGATTATTGGTTTCTTTTGTCGTTTATGCTACCAAATAATTAGAAATATTTATTTGGAAATACAGATAAGCGAGCTGAGATCTCGAGATCTGAAATATCTGAAATTCAGTGGAAGTACGACCTTCGATCTGGTTTTAAGGTGGGAGCCCATCCACCATCATCTCCTTCGCTCTTTCTTGGTCTTTAGTAGCAGCTACCCAGCGCTGAAGACGATGAAAGCAGCAGCAGCCACTAAGACTTTGGGTGCACACGTGCTCACTACTACATGCTCACCGTTCCTGAGGCGAACACGATGCTCAATGAACACAGCATGTGTGACTGCCCATGCTTGCCACTTGGCAAGTATCGAGGCGAGCTACTCAGGATTCAACGAATAATCGGTACTCAGCCAATACCTCATGTGTATGCCCGGCTTTAGAAAAAGGGCACTTATTTCAGCTGCCCCCTCAATTTTAAACGGCTTCAACTGGTTCAGAACAGTTGGGCTAGTTCATCAGCACATTGATCTAATAGTAAGGGATGTGTCAGAACTGGTTCTGATACTATGACAGTAGCCAAAAGGTGGCGAAGTCAGATCTGAGCAGCTAGAAGCTGCTTGTCCAAGGTTCGGACAGTGAACAATTCTAAGACCCGCATCGGACAGATGGGATTTTGGAATTAGTAGGCGCCACTGATTCAAATGCAGCTGTGCAATAGAATTTGTTGGAACTGCCATCGGGTATAAGGGAAGGAGGAGCCTTTTGAGGAAACTGAGTGGTTGATAAGTTGAAAAGAAAAAAGGTTGAAGAAACATTGCAGACACGGTCAGGAGTCAGCAGGTCACCTGTCGGATCATTTGTGAAAAGTAAGCTCACTGGTTCAATTTTGTTGAATGGTTGGTAGTAAAGCGTAGTGGTAGACAGGACAACACGGCCATGATTCATGACGAGCGGCGTGACCTTGTGACCCGTAGTCTCAATGACAATCTTCTCATCAAGATCATGGAGCCAAAGCGGGTCGAATTTAACTAAATTTTGACGGGACCGTTCGATGGATGCCACCTGAGAAATAGTACAACCAATCAGTTGATCAGCAAAATAAAATTATTTACCATTAAATTGATTTATCAACAGAATACAAACCATTTGGTTTTGCTCTGCAGCAGGCAAAGTGGAGGCTCTATACAGCTGACTCACCAATGGCAAACAGTCCTTGATATGCGCGTAGTTCAATGAGAACAGAAAAGTGCGCTTGACCTACAACAATTATTAATATCATTTCTACAAAGAACGCAGAAAAATCGGAAGTTCTTCAGAATAGCGCCGAACGAAATTGAGAAAAACACCTATTTTCAGGGAACTTATAACGCACTGCAAACTCAGCAGTTACAGCATAGGTACTTTGAATATAACTTTCGTATCAAGTTCGGTTATCAAAACGACCGTAACTCCCTCAATTTTCACTGTAAATTCAAAATTGATGATACCGTTGGAAAGCGCTTAAATTCCTATCTTGCTGATGCTAAACCAAAATTTCTGGAGCGGATTTAATTAGTGAAAACCAGACCAGGTCTAACTACAAATGTTTAGAATTTTACAGAACTTAACTTTTCTTTGACCCGTTTTGCCAATTCAAATTCCTACCTACCATATTTATGCTCAGTCGTTTGTAGGAACGGTAGAACATATATATTTTAACAGCTTTCCAACGGAATAAGCAAATATAATTTTGCTGTGCTAATTGGGGGTGAAAATGAAGTTTGAATGCCGGAAAACGTGGCATTTTCGTGTAAACTGAGTGTTTTTTGGAAAGTTTTGTTTTGAGAATTTTCTATAAAATATGAAAAGGAGTGCTTACGTTATTCTTCTTAAATTTTACAGCGCATCTGAGTTTATAGTTTTCTCAATTTTTTGATGAAAAATAAATTGTCAGTAATAAGCACTTACGTTTTCCTCGTATTAGTTATCCTGTTTCGCATTTCGTCTACTTACAAGAACCAGCTTTCCTGGTGGCATAAGAGCAATATCTGACCCCCACAACAAGTCTTCAAGGGCTGCAGCTGCATTCCTACTTTATACTGGGACACCCTGTATATAAATTAGGCAAGTACTCACATTTTTGAACTTGTAAGGAGCGAGAACGTTGCCTTCAAATATTTCTGCATGTTGCTTACATTCAACTTGAAGAACATTCGTGTTAGACTCATTTCTGGAAACCGAAAAATTGAATCAGTCACTAGTTCATAAGTCTACAGCATTTTTGTGCGGCGTATCTAGCTATCTAATACTTAAACTGAAATAATGTTGAATATGTGTGAGATCGAGCAGTGAACTTACCCTATCAGTCAGTAGCACAATCTATAAAATGTTTCAGTTAATGTTAATATTCCCAGTCAACCCCGAGAGAAAATAAGGGAATGTAGGGGTGTTTATATTCTAGTTTATATACCTACTAGTAATTATTTCAAGTTCTGTCACACCAGTGAATACATTTGAAATCTAATTGGTAATGGGCCCAGAATAGAAACAACCCCTTTAAAGGGAATATAGAATAGTTGAATGGGCGATTTCCGTGTGAAGGAATTTTTTATTTTTTATCTCAGAACGGATTTAGCACCCTTGAAAACCCCCCACTGTCAATTTTCATCTCGGAACTCCGAATAGCTTGGGCAACAAACGGATAGAAAGAAAACGAAATGACGTTGTAAGTGGATGGCTTTGAGGGTTCCCCCCAGATGGACGCGGGGTGAGGGCCTTTACCTATGACGTCATTTCGCTTTCTTTCCACTGGCTTATCACCCACTTTCCGTCATCGGATACCCCTCATATAGCACCTTTTTGAAAAGCTCTCGCTGAGATCTTTTACGAAAATAAAACAGGTGAAATTGCCCACTGTGAGGGCCTATAGAGCGATCCAGTGACAGTGACTGCGAACTTCAATCCTCAGATTTGAAGCGTTGGCAGGGGAACTGATCAATCGATCCAGCTTAGACACTCAGCTGATAGATCAGTCTGTGGCTCTTGTGTGTCATTTCCATGTTCAATGCTACCAAAGTGGATCGCACCTACAGCCATTTGGTGCGATTAAATTCAAAGTTATGGGGAAGATATTCAATGCACTTTGAACTCCCACCAACATCAGTAACACACACCACAATCCCAGTTCAATGTCCTCTCCCGTGGTGCGTATTTGAAAACGTCCTTTCTCACAAAAGAGAACTTGATGCACGGAAAGTGTGGTCCAGCTGAACATGAAGCTGGTGTTCTATTACACCACTGCGAGTAAAACATATTACAAGAAAATTGAATTACCCGGCTTGGAAATCGGGAACGTAGCCTTGCACAATCGTGAGGTAACCAGGTCTATGTGGAGTGGACGTTCTGAAATCGTAAACGCCAAGAATAAAAAGTGATATGAAATGGCAGACATCAATCATTACATTAAGTAACTACATTGATTAAGGCCAAGTTGCAGAAGGAGAACAAGAAAATGCTTACTCATTTGTTTGGTCCTGGTATCTGTCAATCGCAGTGCATTCTTTAAGAAGTACTTTGATAATTGCCCTGTGGTGGTCCTGCGGGTCAAAGACGATGGACTTTGAACAGACTTTAAGGCGACCAATTACAGATGGGAGGGTTGAGGTTCCACTAGCCTCTTCGCCTTCATCGCTGACAACCTGCAGGTGGACGCTAAAATCTTCGAAATAGATCTCACCAGGCTCCAATAACAGCAACGAGAACCTGCCCGCAACAAGAAGTTTAGACCACAAAGTAGTGGTAGACGCAAAAAAAAAAGTTCGTCATGCAGGCTATAACAGCGAATTTTCAAAGAAATATTCGTGCTGTGGTGTAAAAAGATGATATAGCGAGAACCCACACCACATTTCTTAAGATTATACCATTTTTACGTGGTGTTAGCCATTTTTACCGAGTTTTGACACAAAGTCAAATCTGACCCACTCTTTTTTGAGAAAAATATTTTTATAATCGAAATAGTCCCTCCGGCCGTGAATCACCATCCCACAAAACGTCAGGTGAATTAATATTAATTTTATTCCTTAATAGCAATTTTTTAAATATATGTAAGATTCAGGATTGAAGAATGGGTCATCTGGTCTTTTTTTTTGAAGTTTTTATTCCTTTTCTTCAAAAACAAATGACTAGTCGGGGCATTCTTCAATCCTGAATCTTATCAACCTAGTCATCAAATTCAACTTCTATACATATATACATTTTTGTTAAAATCTAGGGATGTATTCAGGATGCTCTGAAACGGATTTACCTTTTAAAAAAATCAAAAATTCATGTTCTCACAATTTTGGACCCATTGCAATGGCTTCATTTTCTTTGAAAATTCTCTAAAATATTTTTTATCATTTTACAGACTCAAAATAAGTTTGGTATTCCAGTGGGAATGAGAAGAATCCAATGAAAATGACGCTAGAGGAGTTGGGAGTGAAGGAGGATCTGAAGCTAAATCCTGCTGGCCCGACATGCCGAAATTAGAAGTGGGGAATCTGTGGGAGTGGTGGACAGGAATGAATTGGTAGGATGCAGAGCTATAACAAGTTAGCTGTAGGTACAAAATGTGCCTAAGACTTCAAAATTTATGAATAGTTGGGTATACAGACCTATACCTACAATAATTTTAGTGACCCTTCTGTTGGTATGATAAATACGACATAGGGAACAAAAAGCTCCAAAAGCTCCAAACGTTAATGTTGTGTGTTGGTAAATGTTTTAAGAAATACCACTCTATACTACAACTGGTTATGAGTTGGCACAACGCAAAATAATGCATTGCTGTAAAATTAATAAATTAAATTATAGCATTTTACTCCACTCATACTGCGTAGATAAAGGTAAGATAATAAAAGCAAAAAGACAGGTCAAGATTTAATAGTTTAAAATAAAGTTTTCGTGTTTCAAAGAAAGGTAATTTTATCCAGTTATATTTATTATATTTCGGGCCAACGGAGGGGGCTCAAGCCCACATAGCCCGTCTCTGGATCCGCCACTGGCTGCCAACTTTCTTCGAGAACACAATGTACCATTATCACAGTGAACAATCAAAGATAACACCAATATATGTGATAAACTTTTCTTAGGTCCACATAATTCAAGCAATTCGTAAAACTGAAGAAGTCAAGGGGCATCAATTAGGTACTCATACTTGGATGAGAAAGTAATAATTTGTTTAACTCGATACAGAACCTGTGTATTCAACCTTCAGGATGTACGTGTCAATATGTTGTACTTACCGGTGCTTGTCCATTGTTTCCTCGCAAGTTCAGCTCGTCATTCTGCCTGACGAATGTTAACTGGAATTCAACCGACAGAAGAAACTCCTACGAAGCAACAAGTTCCCGTTAAATTTGTGTATTATGTAGAGAAATATAAATTAAAGCACGGTACATATAAAACACAAGACAATACATTGAAGGTTTTCTGGCGGTTTCATTTCAACTTCTAACCTTCATTGGCTAGATCAGCTGACAAGTAATCATTGAGAAGTTATTACTGCTACTTCAGCTGACAAGTAACCATTGAGAAGTTTTACTAGCTATCGTTTTTATTTCCCACTTTTTTTCTCCGGTGTTCAAATAAACAGATTTCTAGGCGGATTTTATAAGCGGAGGTTGATATTATATGAGATTGACTAGTTGTAGTGGGTAGGAAGAAGGATGGGAGAAAGCATTCAAGACAAGCTTTCGAATCCTTCCGTGGTGAATCCTTCGTGATGAAACGTTTATCCAGGCAGAAGAGTTCCACAACAACTTTAACATCCATAGTGATATAGATCATGGATAAAGATAAATCCATATTACCCGCGGCTGCTTTCTCGTGTAGTTTTGATGGCTGTTTCATATTTATTTTGCACTATTTTACTGCTCCATTGAGTTCAAATACATTTCAACTTTTGGAATTTGCTGGAAAAACTCAAGTGAAATCTTAGTTCGACCAGCGTTCTCGCGGAAATGTCCGGTTTCGTCAAGTTATTGAACGTTAACGACAGTTTGAAGTTCGTGAATACACACGTGGGTGTACTCTGAGAACATATTCCGGCTAGTTTCATATCGAGGTTATCATTTTCTTCTTTGTATTTAGCCAATCATGGAGAGAAATTTTATCGTTTTCTCGGACTGCGGGGAAAATTTGGCCTACTGTGGTGCCGATGGGAAACTGACTGTTTGGGATGTGAACACGGGGGTGCTGAAGCAAGAGTACGTCCCCAGTCTTCACCTCAGGTCCCCTTGCTCATCCTTGTCATGGATCAGCTTGAACACTAACGTGGTGAGATCACATACCTACATAAATGATACATAAGTATTTCGTATTATTTAGGGCCATGTTTATTACATTATCAGTATGACGTTTGAATAATAACTGCCTTCCTGAAACTTGGTTGCTGATTTGATGTTGCTTCTACGGATGCGATTGACGTAGCCAGTTACCGTGTACTGTATTACCACAACCCGAGCTTAAATTAAAAGTCGCACATACTAATTACATGGGAGAAAAGTTGTCCTTCTTGGGGATGTCACTGCGTCATGTTTTATTGACGAAACATTTCAGGATTGTTTTGTTTAGTGCCATTAGAAATCAAATATTTTGTCAATGAAGGTGAAATCATTCGAATTGTTAACGTATCTTGCCGTTAATACATTTCTCCCACTAAAAAAGCTTGATTAAGACTCGGTATAATGAAATTAGGAAAGACGTCAACTAAAGAATTAACCTGTATTTTGCCGGACGTCAGTGACCCGAGCGAAATTCGCGAGTATACGTATGTGTGCTACACGCAGCAGTTGAGTATTTGGACTTGTTGAGCCTCCCGAATTTGCCTTATAATTTTTGGTTTCTCGAAGAGACGCCATGGCGCCGAGAGTGACGCCGCGAGAGACAAAACAGGTAATGGGTCCAACACATAACATTTTCAGTGTATACTCGTAAGACGCTCAGAAATTGCTGTACACATTTTGGTACTATGACGGCGTCAGTTGCCGGTAGTGGCGCCGTAAAATCCAAAAACAGTTAATTTGGTGTAGGTACACGTTGTATTCGTTTTACCAGAGATACGTATGGCTGCTGGTAAGCGGACCCACCGGTTGATAAGTAGGTACCTACTTGTTAACAGAAAATGGCTTTATAACTAAGGCATTTAGAATCAAAACTAATATTATCAGTTATAAAATTAGTATAACCCATCCCGGAACGTTAACTAGAGTTAGCGCAGAAAGTTTTGGCCCAAATGAACGAGCGGTAAAGAGGAGAATCTTCTATTGGACCATGTTCATTTCCAAACTTATGCTGTGCCAGCCTTCTCTAACTAACGCCAACAAAGAAGTTTTGACAGTACGAGTCAGTCCTTGAATTATGAATTTAGTACAAAGTGACTCTGCTATTATTAAAAAAATGGAAAGTAGGAATCAATTCCAAGTTTTTACCAAATGATTCTTCTTTTCTTTTATTATTTTTTGTAGTTCTTGGATTTTGTAGTTTGGAGATGGTTGGTCATGGTGGGGGGTGGGGTAAATGACTTCGAAGATTAAGTTGCTTCATTGAAATGTATTTATGGTACCTAGCGTCAATACAGTAATTTCTGCGCTAGGCAATCTATATAATTAATAGTTTCATATTATTATTGTGTTGTTTCAGTGAACTTATCTTCATTGCGCTTGACAGTTCATTCGAGTGCTATTGAATTTTTCAGGTGAATAACGCGTGGAAGTCAAGAAAACGGAAATTGGATTCGAACGTGAAAAACTTGGTTGTGATTGGCACGTCTAACGGCACAATCGCACTCTACAGCATCGCTGAAGGCAAAGTAGTCTCAACTTTACAAGGCGGTCACTCGACTTCCGTCAATAGTACGTCTTGGTCTGCAGAGAAAGGCCTGTTTTCTGCAAGTGAAAAGCACGTTGTTCAGTGGGACACCGGAAGCAAAGAAGTGAAATTGTAAGTAACGTTCTCTGTCATGAAAGTCTCCTACTCCTCCCACTACTCCTTTAACTGACTGCTGTACCGTTGCCGGTTTTTCAGTTTTCTAAGCAGTAATAACCCTCTAACCTACCATTTGGTCTTAGTCGTCGTTCTTTCGCACATAGGCTCAATTTGCGTCCTAGTTGTGCTCCGAAGGCTCAATTTGCGTCCTAGTTGTGCTCCGAAGCTCGGCAGCCCAATCGGAATACACCCAGGAGTGTTGTGGGTGAAAGATAAGTGTAAAACTAGGGCTTTTCGAGGTTTTGTTAGAGATTTTAGTGAACATGAGCTTGTGAGATATATTTTTCCATGTTTTTTAGGCGAAAAGACCGAATGTGAAGTTGATTTTGACCAAAGACTGAAGAATTGGGGTTGTAAAGAAGGTTCAGCTCCCATCATTCAATTTTTACGAGTAAAAAACCTGGGTAATGGTCTGAAATCACCATCAATTTGTATAATAACACTACAAGTAGAATTAACAGGTGCAGTTTAATGGCACTGGCAATAATCAAAGATAATTTGTCAAAAATAGGAGCCTAATTCGTGTTTTTAGGGTCAAAAATTTGTGGAAACCATAAAAATAGCTATGTCAGTTATTGCACTTGAAAGAAACCATAAGTGAACAGCCAGCATTTCTGTAATCTCTGTAATATCATTTCTGTAATAGCATAATAAACCCATGTGACAGGGACTTGGCAGCGTTTTTTTCCTGTCACTATGCTTCTCGGTGAATTCACCATGTGCTCTTGAGCAGCCCATTATTTTCCAGCTTGACGACCTTTCATCGTGTAGAGATCTCGTCTACACTGGCGGTTTGGCACGGGGAGCAAACTCGGATGCTGGCGCTGGTGTCTGTTGTGCTCAATTTGAATGATGTGAACCTATTGGTAAATTCGCCACAAATTTCGATGGAGAGATAGATGGTTTCACCCAATAGCCACACAAAATCTGGGAGCATTGTTGACTGCCATTCAAAAATCTTGGGCAGGGGCAGGGACGGATACTGGCCAGGGCACAGGAGCACGTGCATCCCTAATTAGGAGGGAAGGAGAGTTGCATTTCAAACTTCCAGCTCTACTAAATGTGTAGGACTAATTTGGTAGGTACGTCGTCATTCAAGTTTGTGAAAGGGCTTCTAGCTGCCGAGGTTGACGCACGGGGAGCATCAATACGCGGAAGCCATGGAAACCCACAAACAAGCAGCACAGCAGATCTGTGCTCCCGATTTAAATGTCTTTAAAGGGTCATTGTGAATGGACAATAGGGACTGGCGACACGAGACAGATTTCCACCAATGAGATACCATCTTGTATAGTGAAAAATGAATTTCCGGTTGTTGGAGAGCACACTGCTACCGTCTGCTCCAAGCACTGCCTGCTGTGAGTGAAGTAAACCATGAATATTCATGGATATTTTCTCACTTGAGTGTGTGTGTGTGTGTGAATTCTCTCTTTATGTGCCTTTGGTTTTCAAGCCATGCGAGGCATAATTAGGTCGATATTCTTCCAGGTGCTGCTGTTTTTCCTTGAGGGATGACGACGTTGTTCGTATCTTCTTGTTTGATATTATTATGACTTGCTGCAGATGGTTTTGCGAGTGGAGAATGAATAGGAATGTGAGTGGGAGTGTTTTTCGGGAATGTGAATCTCGCTTGAGATTTTTTTCTCTTCATAATTCCATCACAACACTGTTTTATCACAAGTGAACCAGTTTTGGGTTTTTTCGGTTTTGACACGGACTTTATGGCTTTCTCACTCGTTTCCTTTGATTTCTACCCTCGCTGTGTACTCAGCTTTCGTTCTGTTTTGCCTTCCTGATCTCGACTCTCGCTTTGTAGGTACTCTGCTTTCCTTCCCAGTGTCGACCCTCGCTTTGTAGGTACTCTGCGTTCCTTCCCGATGTCTACCCCTGCTTTGTAGGTACCCTCTCATAATGCGTCGCTCCCTAATAGCTGGCTAACACGTATTACGAGTACCATTTCTCGTTGGTGTCTCATTTGATTATATTTCTGTGTCTAGTTAATTTATTGTATTTATAACCAGTTCTGAGCGCAGGTGCTGTTTCTCGTTAACATTTGTAGAGGCTCAGTAATAATATCGCTCATTAAAAATTCTACTGAAACCTGATGATCATATTGCCTTCGTCGCCTCAATAATAATGATCAATTAAAAAGAATTGTGATAATTCTCCTCGATTTTTTACTTGTGAACTTTATTTCCAGGAAATGGAAATGCGGTAAAGGAAGAACTACATGTCTGGCAGTTTCTGACAAAGGAGATTTGTGTGTCACAGCCAGCCGGGAACTGAGGCTTTGGGACGTCGAAACACAGAAGCTTTTGAGGAAGTTCACAGGGCATAGCAGTGAGGTCATTTGTCTTCGATTCATCAGATCACAATACGTTTTGTCTTGTGCATCCAACGATCGCCATATTTCCACTTGGTATGAATAAAAACTTGTGTTTTTTCTTCTTTTTTTCGATTTTTTCAATATTGTTAGGTAGAGCTCAGAATCACCTGGACACCAATCCTGGCGCATTTTAATAAATTTCCCACTGGATATTGGTGGTTGATCGTTGTCCTGTAGACGTCGCTCACTAGAGCCAGGCATTAAAGATCCGGCTCCTACTAGGAGCGTCACAGCTTTTCCAAGCAGGCCTCCTGGCATTTATCATTCAACTTTTTGGTTTATTATTCTCTGAATGATACACCCATGTATTTGGTTCGAAAACATTTTTTTAACACCCTCAACATTTTTTCTTTTACGTTTCAAGAGAGTTAACTAAGTGCGGCTCAGACAAGTTACGTGTGATCTGGAAGTGATAGTAGAAATGTATAAACATTTTGAAAAACAAATCTAATACACACAAAAAATGCTCTCGTTTTCTATGACGCGATTTTGGTTGATTATTTTAATTATTATTTTCGGTTGATTTTGGTTATTTCTGTGAATAATACACCCATGTATTAGTTCGAACATTTTTTTGAACACCCCCTCAATTTTTTTTCTTTTACATTCCAAAAATGCTATGACCTTCCGCCGTGTCATCAATATCTACCTTAACTTTCGGTCTAAACAAATCGTTCTTTCCCACACATGCTTCATGTGAGCCCTAAATCTCGGCAGCCCGATCGGAAAACACCCAGGGATGTTATGGGTGAAAAATTGGTGCAAAATTAGGTATTTTTAAGGTTTTAGTGTACTTGGGCTTGTGAGGTATCGTTTTCCCTGGTTTTTTAAGGGTGGGAAGACCAAATATGAAGTCGATTTTTGACCACTGCATGAAGGACTGAGGTTCTAACGAAGTGTTAACTCCGATAATTCAATACTTATGGGTATCACCAAAAGGCCAAAAATCTGTGAAAGGGGCTGTAGTCACCAGAAATTTGTATAATAATAAATAACACAGGAGGTAGTATTAAAAGGTAACCTAATATTGAAACCGTCAAATATAGCTTTGTGGGACTCTCACTGAGGTTCCAATCGTGCCGTGCTTAGTCGAGAATAATAAACCCATGTGACAAGGACTTCTTTTTAAATTTAAGATGCTGGTTTTATTGCTTACATTCACCATAAGACGTCTTGTTTGTGCGTCCTGAGGGGCTAGCAACCTAGAAATCTGGGTAGCACGTGGGAAATCAGTTGGAAAAAAGTCTTCTGATTTGTTGAATTCTGCCGTGAACAGCAAGCTTGTACCTATCAACAAGTAGGTAGAAAAATTATCATCTTCCTTCAAATGAAATAATATCACGGAACAACACACACCATTTCAATCAGCCCTATGAGATTATAATCCGCTATTCCCTATCAGTGATGGTCTGGGCTGGAGTTTTGTATACCTTATGATTAACACTCATGTTTATGAGCCTTTCCGGTTCAAACTTTAGGGCCTTACCGCTAGCTTACTCCGGATGGTCTCAAAAAGTTCGGAATCAGTTGAAAAACTAATAAAACCATAGTATTATGTTGACAGTTTTCGAGCTTAATTAGACGTTTTGAAATTTTCAACCCCTATTTTTCACCCATGGAGATGATTGACACTAACCCCGAGTTTCGAGGACCAACTAGACCCCCAATTGGGACCAACAAACCGAATTTCATTAATTTTGGTTCATGCGGTAATTTACGGAAAGTGCAGCCTACGGTGGACGGGCATGAGGACGAAAGAAAGACGGGTTTTAAGTTTGTTCAAAGGTAATTTTTTACCTGTTTATTGGTAGGTACAAGTTTGTTGTTTTGGCCAAACCAATTATCCAAATTAGATAAAAATAATAAACCGATGTGTAATAATTTGCAGTGTTTTTGGTCTCATTTCGAACGTAGTCACTGATATTGCGTTATCGTTTGGTACCTTTTCTAATTTTCCAGTCATTTCCTCCTGTAAAATATTCGTGATCAACAGTTTAATATGATTACGCCCGAGTTACTGCCAGATGCCAAAAACCCTCAATTCTTCGCTGTTTGAAAATGTGAGATTTTTGGCTCAAGAGGTTTGAAAGATTTGTATGAATGTTTCAGTTAGAGAAGAAATCAGTAACCTCATAAACTAATCAATAGCCACAACTAACCAATAACCACAAACTCATACTGTTCCGCCATTGCATGTCTAAGAACGGACCACCTTCTGACCAACCAATACTTACACCGTATTGATTTTGAAGATTCCAATGAATGTTCAACTTGCCCCGGTGTTGCTGAAACCGCAGAACATAATTTTGTCCTGTCAAACACTACGGCCGTGCACGAGTGAAGCTCTGTTGGATGACAGTGGATAATCCTTATAACCCGGTGACTGATTGCTTCAAGTAACATCCCAATTTATGAGAAGATTATTACATGGATTCGTCAGACACCAGAAGATATAGAAGTTGCCTGGATCTTTTATTGTTATTACACTTATTAAAACAGAAGAAGCGTAATTACTTTAATATCGCCAACGAAATGGAATTATTGTGGATCGGTTTCACTACCTAAGGCCGGATTTAGAATTTTACGATGGCAATTTTTTTTTTTAAATTAAAATCGGTGAAATTCATCCAAAGTTACTTGGATTAATTGGTAACCTCTTCCAGTCGTCAAATAAATGTCTCTCTAAAATAATAATAATGTTTTTGAAAAAGGAAGGCTGACCTATCGATGGTAAGCGAGTGACAAACGGTAATTTTTTTGCCAAAATCAGGTTTTCTACCAGTAAACTCGTTTAGTGGTGGGGGGGGTCTAGCGATTTTGACGCTCATAGTGGTGTCACCTCTCAGTTTTTCCACGTCTCCAAAGGTGGAACGAAATGGTTGGATTTTCCGAGCAAGAAGTTGTGACTTCCGTTATTCACCGTATTATTGACGTCATTTCTAGTTCCAGAGACGGTAGGTATGTTGGGGATTTTCCTCGTTGTGTGAGGAAAGTGTTCTTTTTGTTTCCACACTACCGAGGGTAGGAGGGAAGCCTTGGATTCGTGATTGAGTGAAAAAAAAATGTATGTCCTCCAAAATGAAAATTTCCACTACCATTTTGCGTTTCAAACATCGAGGAACATTTTTGGTTCCGTGTCTGTCTGTGGTAATTCCCTGTAACGCCCATAACTAACCGAAATAATGGACGAAATGGGCTGAAATGTGATGGGTAGGTGCGGGTTGGTTCACAGATGGTCCCATACCAAAATCATCGAAAAAGTACTGGAACTTCCCTCTGCACATGCGCAAACATGAAATACTTGGAACGCCTATAACTACCCTAAATATCATTGAAATGAGTTCAAACTTGGAGGATCGATCAGGTACTTCGATAGTTCCAAATTAATTTCATTGGAATCTTACTGTAACTTTCGTCTGCGCATGCGCGAACATGAAATGTTGACCATTTCCTTGTAACGCTTCCAACTACGCGAATAATAGTCGTAGAGAGCTGAAATTTTGAGGGTACACGTGGGTTGGATCGCAGATGGTCCCGTATGAAAACGAACCTACCAAAAAATTCTACACGTTCATGTGATTCAAGTGAGGAAGCTATACTGCCTACTCGAATTAGCAGACGTTTTCCAAATCATTCATATCCTGCTGATATTTGAGCATACAGTAGGCCGATTCCCTTGCGAACAGGAACAATTAGTTGAGGTCTAATCCACTGTCTAGTGATCTCTTGATTAGAGATAGGGTTGTCTCATCAGAAGTCACAAACCGAGTGGTGAATTGTGTGATTTTACATAATTATTATTATGACACCTTGATTTTCAGTAGGGTTTGCCTTTTGAATAGCCCGTTTTTGATCAGTAATTTGAAACGTTTATCACGACCATTAATCATCTTGGAGATTGTGAATTTAGGATAATTTATTGAATCACATGATAAACCAAGCTAGAGAGGAACTGGATGGATAACAGGACCAGTAGTTGTACGAATTTGATGTGTGCAGTTGGCCGTGTTATTTTATTTATTTTTATTTTTTTGCTGTCCTGTAAAGTAATGTTTTGGTCTCTCCTCCACCGTCACTATCTGCGTTAAGTAAGAGACCTCGAAAATCGACCTCGTCGTCAAACACTCTTATTTTTCTATAAGGTCATTTACTCATACCTAGGTACCGTAATTTACATCGTAGTTTTCCTCGTCTTTTCAAGTGGAAGAATTATTATTTGATTATAAATCACGTCCAACAACCTGTGATTTGCAATAATGATACTGGAGGGAAGGAACGTTGTTGCACCGATAGTAACTAATGAGCAGTACCCATGACTTCTGTTTATATTAATTTCCTATTTTTTATGAAAGTAGGTTAATTCTAAGAATTTTGAAACCAACCGCACCTAGGTACAATGAATAGTTATTTTTCAATGAGCTTTCAAATTTTCGTCCGAACTTTTATTCAAAAATATAAACAGAAGTCATGGGTACTCATTGGATTCACTGGTACCACACTGCGCCAAGTTCTCAATGCCCTTCACAAAGGAGGAGGAGGGGGCTGTTGTGTCTTACTGAACGTTTGAAATGTGCTATTCTTACTTCGTTATGCACCTGCTTCTTACTTCCTTTTCGTCTCACAGGAGTACTGCTGGAGAAAGTGAAGAACCAGTCGTAAGGTACGGCTTGAGTGATTGTCTCACTGGTGAGATCTCCGCAGTTGAATCTGAGGGCTCGCTTCGCTTCACCGCAGCCTCTAAATCTGGTGTCCTTCATTACTTCCAGCATCAGCTCAACGGGTACTAAATGATCAAATGATGTGATTCCCCTAATTCCTGCTTTTATTTTTTTAAAGACTTTCTGTGGGTGACGTATAGGTGGTACATCTGTGTGACATCATGATAGTAGTGGCAAGGCCAGCAGGAGGTAGGTAACAGCTGATCCTAGGACAGCCGCCATGTTGTACTGGGTCAGCTTTGTTTTTCAGCCGTCAGCCTTGATTTGAGTTTCTATTAAGAAACAAACGAATTTCGAGCAAATCTTCTCGTTTTGTGATGTGTTAACGCGATGCCCATTTGCGCAATGTACAACAGTTGGAGAAAATGGCAGCAGCACGGGAGTGGGAGACTGTTTGGCTTGCCGTTGATCAAAAATCTTTTGTGCAATTGAACAAAAACGTTGTCTGCTAAGGCTGGGCGTCCTGTGGAAAAATGTTCGTGCGAATATACGCAAAATCGCGTGAACAGTTCACCTCCGTTCAAACACGAGGACTCTGGGATCCAGTCCACTGCATGTGCCCTATTTCATGCAAATTTGCCTATATTCACACGGAATTGCGTCCACTGGATGACCGGCCTACAAGCAAAGAGCTCTCAAGCACTAAGAGTACTGAAAATGAAAAACATTCAAGTCAGCAGAGTAGATACCTATAAAATAAATGAAAAAAGGAAGAAGGCTGGTTGGTGGGGATCGGATAGCAGGAATTCTTCTCTGTGGAGACTATTTTCCAACTGAGGATTCTGTTCAGTATTTTCCTAGGCATTCTAGATTCGACTATTTTCCTAGGAGTTCTGACTTCTAACTCAAAAATCAAATGCGACCTTGGATCTCTACAATGTGATGAATCCAATCTGATATACACAAATGTTACGGCGTTCCTGCTTTCAGACACGTCGCCAAACCCATCAAACCTGCCCGATCTATTGAAGTGGTGAACGACGATAAAGCCGCCGACTCCACTTTATTGCCAGTGCAATGCGCTCTTTTAACATCCCCTTCCACGATTCGGCTTTGTTATGGCCATACTCCAGATTTCCGTTTTGATTCTGTTGTAAGTACTACCAAAATTATTATCGAGTTTGGGTTGATGTTGTCTAGCTCACATACATGGGCTCCAGCTCAGTTGAGAACCTAAAATAGTACTAGGTACCCAGTAAAGTGATTAATTACCGTTTATTATTATTGTTGTTATTATTATTATTATATTGTTAATCTTTTTTACCCTACGAAGAGTTGAAAATACCCGGTTTTTCTCGTTCAGGACCTCGATAATGTCAAGGACAAGACCATCAGACTGGTACGACCACCTCCTGCGACTAAACCAATCCTCATTTTAGCCAACAAGGTACAGTTTAATAGGATGACTAGAGGTGTAAAGTATTTATCGATCTGTGAGTTGTTTTCCAAACTCAGCATTCCGTTCTTTATTATTTAGTGGGTATTCGTGTTTTTAGGTAGGTAGTGAAGCGACCGATGCTACAGAATATGTCGACCGGGGAACAGCTCTCAAGAGGAAGAACGCTGCATCCACTGGTGTCAATGACGTACCGATGGAAGAGCGGTTGGGCAATCTTTCGCTTGCTCAGAAGGACCCTTCAGGTGCACCTATCGGTACCAAATCCAGCCCTTACAACCTCTCACAGCTCCTTATTCAGGTTCGTACCTACTTCTTGATACGAACTCTTACGAACTACCTCTTCGAAGCGCCGTATTTCTGTGGTATCTTTTGTGTAACTCGTAAATTCGAACTGTCGACTGATTACACGACGTGTAAAACGTGGAAAAAGTCCATTTTTCAAAAGTGGGAATTTCAATTATTCAGTACACGTTTATTATAGTAAATTAGCTGTCGGGTCAATATAATATATGATAACTGTTTATCGGTGACAATATGATTGAATTTTGATAATTGGTAAAATAATGGGTATTTTCCACTAGTTCCCGTTCATACTCTGCTTTAACTGGTTTTGCTGTTTTTGCCATGGAAATGTGAATGGATTGATGTGAATGCATTGTTTGGGATGGAGTAGTAGAATGTGATGTTTTGAAAACACAATTTTTTGAAATTTTGTTTTTGTTTTTACTCCGACTCTTTTAAAAAAGGTTCATTGAGCTCCAACGTGGCATTGTAATTTTTCGAATCTAGATACCTTAAAGTAACTTCTACATTAATTTCAGCCTCGAGTACCATCGAATCCGGCTTGTTTTTATCAGTTACCTGGTGTAGTTACATACCTGTATCATATTTTTATGAGGAAATATTTTATGTTAATTCACAATTTTTCTTCTTAAATAAAAGCCCTTTTCATTCACACTACGGAGGAACAATTTTTTTCCGCTCAATAGTACATAATATGTACTGTAAATATAATAGGTTATACAACAATAGAAACGTCACTTTCAAACCTAGGTCTAAGACCTAAATATATATTTAAAAGAAAAAATAGTCTCTTCACAATGAAGGGATGCCATTATTATAATTCATCATCACTTCTACACACCTGAAGGACTAGCGATACTTTATTGGAAGCAGAATTAGAATTAGTATCGATTACAATTAGGGTCTGATAAATCCCTACTCGACTTTTAGAATTGATTTGTGGACTGTGGAGAACAGTCCACAAATCAATTCTAAAAGTAATAAAAACACAAGAAACAAAGTAACACAAGAAACCCGAAGATATTCAACCACAAATTTATACAAACTCAAAAGTTTCCCCTTGCGGCAGCTCTATATAAAATCCGTATTAATGTACAACTACTAGCACCCTACCTCCTTCCTGAAACTCTGGCCACTCGTGCTTATAACGTCCGTCGGACAGCTTTAGCCGTAATACCTATACCGAAATTCTGTTTTCTATTGGCCGGTTTATTTGTATTAATCCTATCACATATTCAAGTAAAGTAATAATATTATAGGAGCAATGTTCATTATAATTTATTGAGAAATTGAGACTCCCCTCATACCGTCATAGTGTTGAGGGAATCGAACCCAACGCCAACACTCATAGTTAGCTGCTATTTGCTATTAGTAGACACAAGCCATCGACCGTCTTATCACCCTCATTCTTCTTCTGTTATTCTTATCTGTTTTTCTATAATATATTGTGCGTTCGTTCTCCGAGTATTCCGGCTTTGATATTTCTTTTCCCTTCGGCAAATCCTTCAGGTTATGCGCCCGTAACGTTTTCTATGCGTCAAACGCGTCGCGAACCATCTATAATGGCCAGCGGTTCGACCCACAGTGTCGAAAAATTGATCGGTCGGGAGAATTACGCAACATGGAAGTTCGAGATGCAAGCTGCCCTCACCATGGACGATCTGTGGGACTCCGTCCTTGGGACGGAAAAGGACGATAAGAAAATCGCGAAAGCCCTATCAAAAATCGTTTTATGCGTCGATAAACTAAATTTTCCGCACATTCGATCGGCTACGACGGCAAAAGATGCTTGGGAGAACCTCGCTAAAGCCTTTGAAGATTCTGGTCTAACCAGGAAAATCGGCCTTCTTCGCAAACTTGTTACGACAAGGCTTGAAACTTCGGGTAAGGTCGAAGAGTATTGCAATACAATACTTACGCTTTCCCAACAGCTGAACGACTTGGACCTTAAAGTTCCTGACGAGTGGGTTGGCTGTCTTTTGCTCGCCGGTCTTCCAGAGGAATACAAGCCGATGATAATGGGTTTGGAAAGCAGTGGAACGAAAATCACAGGGGATGGGATAAAGGTAAAGCTTTTACAAGATGTACAAGATCCTGATTCCGCTAAATCGAAATCAGACGAGTCTGCCTTTTATTCCAAGAAGCATAACAAAACCCCGTATTGCACAGTGTGCAAAAAATCGAACCACTATAGTTCCCAATGTCGTTTCAAAAACAAAAATGGCAATAATCAAAATCCCAATAATGGAAAGGAGGGGAAGAATAAGCAGCAAGGTGGAAATTCATCAGCCCAAGGGAACAATAAAAATTGTCAAACGCACAACAACAAAACTAAGAAAGCATTTTTAGCTTGTTTGTCGTCCAAAGTAAAAGGTCCTGACAATGCTTTCTATTTAGACAGTTGCGCCTCGGAGCATATTGTGCGGAATAAAGATATTTTTGTGCCTGTACACGAAAAAACCATGAAAATCACCACGATTGACAATAGTGGCATGGTAAGCCAAGCAAGCGGCAAAGTAAACTTGAATGTTTTTGTCGGCAATAATGCTACTGAAATCGAGGTAAACAATGCTTTATACATGCCTACTGCTGCCGTAAATTTACTTTCCATTAATAAAATTGTGAGCAAGGGAAATACAGTCGTGTTTGATAAGGAAGGCGGCCGAATTTATGACGATTCAGGCGATCTTTTTGCTACTGCCCAAATCGAAAATGGCATTTACCGCCTAAACACAGATGGTGATAATGGTGTGTGTCATCTGGCAAAATCAGAAAGTGCTACACTTTGGCATAGAAGAATGGGCCACCTCAATGCCAAAGGCCTAGAAATTCTTGCAAGAAATGCCATAGGTGTACCAACCAACCTAAAATTTGATGAACACTGCCAGCCCTGTGCCGAGGGGAAACAAGCTCGACTACCATTTAAATCCAGAGGCCGCAGATCATCGAGTGTGTTAACTCTCATACACAGTGACTTGTGTGGAAAAATGGAAACTAAATCGATCGGAGGAAGCCAATACTTCATGACCTTAATCGACGATTTTTCCCGTTACGTCACCGTCTACTTTCTAAAACAAAAGAGTGAAGTACACCAAATTCTAGCCGAGTTCATTGCTGAAGTTGAGCGTCAAAAAGATGCGAAACTTATGAAGTTCAAGTCAGACCGAGGTACGGAATACCTTAACCAGAAAGTTGAACGATTGTTCAAGGAAAAAGGTATTGTTCATCTAAAAACCTGCCGCCACTCCCCAGCTCAAAATGGTCTCGCTGAAAGAGTGGGGAGGTCTCTGACTGAACGTGCTCGCGCCATGCTTGCTGATGCAAATTTAGGTACAGAGTACTGGGCTGAGGCCATTAACATGAGCTGTTGGATTTTAAATCGATCGCCAGCTCGAGCACTTGGCGGAAAAACTCCACACGAACTCTGGGAAGGTGAGAAACCAGACCTATCGAACCTCAGAATATTTGGCTGTCCGGCCATGGTCCATGTTCCAGATGCCCTCAGACGAAAATGGGATAAGAAGTCCGTCAAAAAGACTTTTGTCGGCTATTGCTCTGGCACGAAGGGATATCGGCTGATAGACCCGGTCACAAAGAAAATAACTATTAGCAGAGACGTCACATTCTTCGAAACAACGACAAATCATCCTTCGACAACTGTCACAAGCTTCGAAACTCCTAACAAAGAGGAAAATCCCGTCAGTGATGTCAAGGACGAATCCGACTCAAGTGAATATGAATATGCTTCTGATGAAGAGTCACAAGCCTCAGACGAAGACGAGGAGCATTACGAGGACAGTCTAGTGGAGACAGATGTACATAATAGCGCCCTCAATGCCAAAACCGACGTTCCTCTAGTGGAGACAGAACTCCTACCTACTCCAACACCAGTCAATGACGGAGAGATTCTCCGACGTTCCAGCAGGGTACCCAAACCTAAAGTTTGGCCTGATCACGTCACCTACCTCGCGGGAAATTTCCAAGGTGATGAGCCTTTCACCTATAAGCAGGCTATGGAGGGGAGTCACAGCTCTGAATGGTCGAACGCCATGAAGGAGGAGTTCTCTTCACTTCAAAAAACTAAAACGTTCTCCGTAGTGGATCTACCACAAGGAAAGAGAGCGCTGACCACCAAGTGGGTCTACCGGGTCAAAGGGAACGAGAACAACATCAAGTTTAAAGCAAGGTTAGTCGTACGCGGCTGTTCCCAAGTAGAGGGGGAAGATTTTTTCGAGACATATTCACCCGTCGTCAAATATGCCTCAATCCGATACCTAATCTCATTCGCTGTCCAGCGAAACCTAATAATTTCTCATTGGGACGTCAGAACCGCATACTTGTTTGCTGATCTTCAGGAAGAAATTTATGTCAAGCCACCCCCTGAACTTCTAAAACCCGACGAAAAGGGGAAAGTATGGCGTCTTCATAAAAGTATGTATGGTTTACGTCAATCTGGTCGCTGTTGGCACACGAAAATCGACAACGTGCTAAAAAAATTTAACCTCAAACCATCCAACGCGGATCCCTGCATTTACCACTATATCAACGGCTCAGAAATCATAATTCTAGCACTATTCGTTGATGACGTAATTATTCTCACCAGTGATGACTCACTCAAGCGAAAAATACAGAAGAAACTCGAGCATGAGTTTGAAATGCGGGACCTCGGCGAAATAAAAAACTGCCTTGGAATGGACATTACTCGCGACAGGGAATCAGGAAAACTATGGATATCCCAGGAAAACTACATCGAAGCTGTCCTGGAAAGGTTCAACATGTCAAAATGTATCCCGGCAAGTACTCCCATGAACACCAAGGTCGACGAACTGGCCGTGAAGGAGGGGGACAAAACTGAAGCCTTCAACAAGAACGTACCCTACCAGGAAGCTGTGGGTTGTCTCCTGTACATCTCCCAAATCTCCAGACCCGACATCACATTCGCAGTAAACGTGGTTAGCAGATTTTGTCATAATTACAAAAAATGTCATTGGAACGCAGTCAAACAAATTTTAAGATATTTGAAAGGAACCATAAATTTAAAACTAGAGTTTTCTAGGAGTTCAAATTATAAAATAAATTCATATTCTGATTCCGATTGGGGCAATAAAATTAACAACAGATACTCCGTAGGGGGAAGCTGTATAAAAGTGGGAAATAATATGATTATTTGGTCATCCAAAAAACAAAGAACTGTAGCAATTTCATCCTGCGAAGCAGAATATTATGCCTTAGGCCAAAATGTTCAAGATGTAATATGGATAAGAAGACTTATTTCCGAATTTGAACCTAATATTACCAAAGATCCTACAACTATTTACTGCGACAACCAGGGAGCGATTGATTGGGCTAACAATGAAATTGTTAACAACAGAACGAAGCACATAGACATAAAATATCACTTTATTCGGGATAACATTCGAGAACGAATTTGCGAAATTAAATATTTGCCTACTGAGGAAATGGTAGCAGATGGCCTCACTAAGCCATTGGGCAAAGTGAAACATGAAAACTCCTTAAACCATCTAAGTGTTAAAAAATGAACTCAAGTGCTGTGTAGATATTTTGAGCGAACATGTCGGTGTGGTATAAAAATATTGAATACTTACATTCTATTTATATTTTGAACATTGCTTTACAATATTTTTTAATGCTATGTACATTATTTACGAATTTGTTTTTCGAGCCTTGATCTCATGTACCTATATGACCTATTTAACAAAATTGGTGTAATCAAATTTACCATTCATGTCTATTTCATAATAACACTTGCGTATTTATGATGCTTGATCCAGAAATGTACAAGTAAATTTTGATCTTGTCTTATCGGATGTAAACTATTCTAATGTTTGGTTCGTGGAGGGGTGTTGAGGGAATCGAACCCAACGCCAACACTCATAGTTAGCTGCTATTTGCTATTAGTAGACACAAGCCATCGACCGTCTTATCACCCTCATTCTTCTTCTGTTATTCTTATCTGTTTTTCTATAATATATTGTGCGTTCGTTCTCCGAGTATTCCGGCTTTGATATTTCTTTTCCCTTCGGCAAATCCTTCACATAGAGCTGTGCTCCATATCATTAGGGATCGTTCCTGTTTATGTAAGGTATTTAAACTCCATTATAGCTACAGAGGAAATGGTTATTTTGAATTTGAATTTAATTAAAATCGGAATGACGCTTTCCTCTCATAAGATCAACTGATTCGCAAGGTTGGTTGGTTCATAGATATTCCTTGTAAATTTCAAAGCTATAATATTATGGATACATGGAAAATGTGAGAAAATAGTTTTTATTGCCAGTTCTGCATTTAATAACATGCACTGCTAATATTTCAAGCTTTCTACATGAGAACGAATAATATTATTATAGTACTCAGTGGTTTACTGTTTTTGGAGTAAATGTTTGTGTGGTGTTGTAAACATTTTCACCGTTCACACTAATGGATTCGGAGAGAAACCCTGTCGCATTGTGTAGGAATGGCTGCACGACATTGATCCCTGTCACGTTCGGACTGAGGTTCAAAATGTCAAACATGTTCAAACACGAAGTTCCGTTGTTGTTGTCAGGAAGACACAGAACAATGGGATAGTTGCAGCATTCCATCGACCCTTCGGAGCACTGGAAAAAAAAAATCAGCATGATTATAGTAGTGCACAATTAATGAGATGATGAGCACGTGATAAGGTGATTGGTTGAATGTTGAGTGTTGTAGGTGGCATTTTATTCAACAATTAGCTCACCACCGTCATGAGCGGCTACCTAACTACGACTAAAAAGATTTGGTGATCTATAGCTGTATGGTGACCCGATTTTTTCCGTCGTAGAAAGAAGGACCTAGTACTTAACTACCTATCAAATCAACATAAGCTGAATATTATCAATGCGGGGATGAAGAGGAATATAAGACCAGAACATGTCGCGCAAACTATATATGTATCAACTAGAAAAACTTTTGGCTCAAATTAATCATAACATAGGTATGAATATTTCCGTAATTATGTTTTCCATCTGTAATTGAAAATACACCAATGCTGCATCTGTGGCTGGTGTGTTGGGTTTTTTCTCCCGCCATTTTCAAATAGATTCTTGAAAAATATAACTAACGTTGTGGATGAACCACAGGCATGCCTCACCGCAAGGGTTTTCAAAAAATTCGTTGAGACTGTCGGACTGGTTCAATATATATATAGTAAATATTCTCTGAGGGCCTGGAACATTTGCAAAATCCATTCCGTAGATGGCATTTAACTTGAAAACGCTGCAGTCATTATCACTTGGGTTTATTATTCTCGACTGTGAATAGTTTATTACTGTGGGATATCAGTGAAGAGACCCACAAAGCTAATTTGACGGTTTTAAACTCATATATTAGTTAGCTATTTGTGACAAATTATTTTCATTGGTGAAATTTTCATTGAATTGTCTTGATCCACCTGGTGATGCTACTCCTGTGTTATAATTATACAAATTTGTGCATTTTCACAGGTTTTTGACATAGAAATATTGAATTTTGAAAATTAAAACTTCGTTAGAAACTCAGTCCTTCATTCAGTAGTCAAAATCCACTTCATATTTGGTCCCCCTCCCAACATGGAAGACGAAAGAACGCGAACGATTTTTTTTTTTTTTTTTTTAGACCTAAAATTAAGGTCGATGTCGATGATACGGCGGACGGACATTGCATTTTTGGAATCTACACACCTTGAAACGTAAAAAAACAAATTTGTAGGCGGTGTTAAAATAAAAAATAAAATAAAAATCGAACCGAATACTTGGGAGTATCATTCAGAGAATAATCAACCAAAATCGCGTCCTAGAAAACGAGAACATTTTTTGTATTCGATTTTAGCGTTTTCGCATATTTTCTTGGGGGAAGTCACTGTGACAGTGACTATAAAAATGTTCATATATTTTTACTACTATAACTCCCAGAACAACGCGTAACTTATCTGAGTCGTACTCTTAGGTAGGTACCTATCTTGTTAAAATGTAGTACCTACCTCAAGGGACCATGAGGCGGAAAGTAGTACTAATCTACATTCATCTACTTTTTACTTTCATTAATAACAATAAACATTTGAAAGAAGGACCTCTGTTCACCGCCTCTACAGGCTGTTCAGCTACATATTCGTCCATGGTTCTGAAAATCGTGCTTTTATTATTTTCTAAATGAAAGTAGATTCCGTCCTGAGAATTTTGGGACCAACCGCACTCCTACGATAAGTAGTTTTTCTATGATTTTTAGAAGTTTCCTGCGCTAGTGACGTCACACCTGGCGAGTGGGTTCCGCCCAGGTGTGGGGTGCAATGACGGTGTTAGAAACTGAAAAATCATAGAATAAAAACGTTACATAGTCCTTGGTCACTTGGGTTTATTATTCTACCGGACATACCCTATAGAAATGTTGGCTGTTCATTTATTGTTTCTTTCATGTGCAATTATTGAAATAGTTATTTTCGATGGTTTCCACCAATTTTGGCCCCCAAAAACACAAATTAGATTCCGTTTTTTCCCCCTTACAGATTGTTTTTGATCATTGGTATTACCTGTCTTGATTCACCTGCTGATACTACTTCCAGTGGTGTTATAAAAATTTATGGTCAGACAATTTCCCATGTTTTTGACTCATAGAAAATGTATTTTGGGAGCTGAACCTCGTTTCAACCTCAGTTCTTCACTCTTTGTTCAAAATCAACTCCATATTCTATTTTATTCGGTATTCGGTAGAAAACATGGAAAACGATAGGTACCTCACAAGCTCATGTTCACTAAAACTTCAGAAAAAACTCTCGAAACCCCTATTTTCACACCCATTTTTCCCCTATAACACCCCTGAGTGTATTCCGGTCGGGCTGCCGAGATTCGAGCACAACTAGGACTCATGTGTTCCCAAATGGGGACCCAAACTATGTGCGGAAGAACGACGATTTTAGACCAAAATTTAACGTAAATTTAAGACTGAACCTTCGTTAGAACCTCAATTTTCCACTCTTTGGTCAAAGTCGACTTCAGATTCGGTCTTCTCGTCCCAAAAAACATGGAAAACGATACCTCAAAAGCTCATGTTACTAAAACACCAAAAATACCTGTTTTTATACCCACTTTTTCACCCTGAACACTTTTGGGTATAAAAATACGTATTTTTATACCCATTTTTCATCCATAACACCTTTGGGTACATTCCGATCGGGCTACAAAGTTTCGGGACACAACTAGGAACCAAATGGAGCCTGTGTGCGAAAGAACGAATTTTTATACCTGAAAATGAAGCCGGTATGCGTGATACGGCGGACGGACATTGCATTTTCTGAATCTACTCACCTTGAAACGTAAAAGAACAAATTTTGAGGGGGTGTTATAAAAATTGTTTGCTGAGCGAACTAGTTATTGTAGGAGAATAAAAACGCTGCAAAGTCCTTGTCACATGGGTTTATTATTCTATTATTTTATTGGTCTACAGAAATGCCGGCTGTTTATTTATTGTTTCTTTCATGTCAATTAATTGAAATAGCTATTTCTGGTGGTTTCCACAAATTTTGGCCCCCAGAACTTGAATTAGGTACTACGCTCCTTTTTTTTTCTTCAAATTACCCTTGATCATTGATTGTACCATTTAATCGTCTTGATCCACGTGTTGACACTTTTTCTAGTGTTATTATACAAATTGATGGTGATTTCAGACGATTTCGCAGGTTTTTGACTCATAAAAAATCAATTTTGGGAGCTGAACATCTGGAGCAACCTCAATTTTCCACTCCTTGGTCAAAATCGACTTCATATTCGGTCTTCTCGTCCCCAAAAACATGGAATACAATACCTCAAAAGCTCATTTTACTAACATGTTACTAAAACGCAAAAAGTGCCTATTTTTATACACATTTTCACTCATAACTCCCCTGGATATATTCCGATCGGGCTGAAAAGTTTCGGGACACAACTAGGGCCCAAATGGAGCATGTGTGCGAAAGAACGATTTTTTTAGACCGAAAATGAAGCCTGTAGACGTGATACGCCGTACGGCGGACGGCGGACGGACATTGCGTTTTTGGAATCTACACACCTTGAAACGGAAAAGAAAAAATTTTGAGGGGGTGTTATAAAAATTTTTTGCTGAGCGAATACATAGGTGTATTATTCACAGAATAATAAACCAAAACCAGTTGTTGTAGGAAAGTGCGGCTGGTGTCAAAATTCTCAGGATGGAATCCACGCCCGTTTAAGATGCGTGGGCAACTATCATTCATTGTAAAAAAAATAAAATAATAAAAAATAAATAAAAAGCACACAACCTTATTGATTCCCAGGCTAGTTCCCCCAAAACTCAATAATATATAAATAATATATCTCTTCACTGATGGTGAAGGGAAATGCAACTACAAAGGGGTAAATGAGGAAGGGGGCAATACTTCTTAACATTGCAATTATTTTAACCCAGTTATAAGTGAATTATAGACGGCTTACCGGGGCCAAATAGGAGAGGCAAGTGTCGTTCTGGGTTGAGACGAGAGCCGCCGCTGCCAAAAATATTGCAAAACACTGGGTGATGTGTCCCATAGTTAGCCTTAATCGTTACTCGGTCAGCTCAATAATCGACTGGATTTCCAGCTTTCGCAAGCCTTCTTTTGCAACTACCTGATTAGCATATCTTGCTCAACCACAGCTCGAAACCACAACCAAATTTATGTATAAGTCACCTCTTATCTTCTGACGTGTTCCTACCGCTTCGAATTATTTGTTTCAGGATTTTCCACAGCCTTAAAGCTCTAGGTTTCGACTAGTTTGAGTCCAGAATGGTCTTCTGATATTTTGCACTTCCTTCATCTTCGTTCAGGCCGTTTTTCATATCAATAGATCCTGAGCTTATTGATGATGTTGTCAGTGAGCAAAACACTGACTTGAGCTGAGGATATAATAGATCCTCAGCTCAAGTTAGTGTTTTGCTCTCATGCAGATCAATTGAGTATGAGTAGGTAATTTAATTTACACGTCATAGTTACAATTTAATCGTTTGAATATTTATTATAATTGACTACATTCATCTATTACTACGTAGGGAGTAATCAGGATGGGATAAAATGGGAATATTCCATATGGGAAAAGGAATCTGTTCTGGTATCAGTGAGGCCTCCACTCTTGTTTTAGATAATGAATTACTATTCTCCTTAATTAAGTAGAACTGTGTATGGCGGATGATGCCGAATGGGCTGTGCGCATGATTTGCATGGGTATTTTTTTATTGATAGAGAACAGCGTCAAAGTTGTAAAAAAGGGGCTTCTCCAAAAAAAACGTCGAGCTTCGAGGACCAACTAGACGCCGAACGGAACCTATAACCCGAATTTCATCAATTTTTTTTCATGGTAACTAAGAAAAGTGGCCCGTACGGCGTACGGCGGACAGACAGAAATATTTTTATTGCAGTTTTGGATTCTACATACCTTGAAACTTTTTGAAAATTTTGAAAATTTGAAAAATTTTGAGGGGGGGGTAAGAATTTTTTTTTCATGCTCGATTCCAATGGTTCATTATCGAAAATAATAAACCAATAGCGCTTCTCGATTTTTTGAATGAAATAAAATTGAGATATTTGAAGAAAAGGCACATTGGGTCGTGTGATTTGCTGAAGCTTCTGATTGGTTGGAGCACACCACGCTGTGAACTTGCAAACCCTCTACTGGTTAACAGTATCCATACGAAAATAACTGACCAATCCGAGGCTAGTCAAGGAAACGAAAATAGGGAAAACACTAAAAATGGAAGTGGAAATTTTATTGAACTCACCACTCAAGCAAAATTTACTGCTAGATTTCGCCATATGTTCGATTAGCTGATGGCGTTGCCATGTGCTCGATTTCAGGGAGAACCTCATGTGACTCGGTTGTGGGATGGCGTATGGTTGTGTGATTATGTATTACAGCTACTAAAATAACATAATTCATGACGTTTTTATTTTCATGCGCATACCCCCCCCCCCCCCCCCCCTGGTGTTTTTGAAATCGATCTACCGATTTTACTTTATACCCTTATGAATTTCAGGGATTGGAGAGCAAAGACAAGACTATACTCACGAGCGTTTTAACGAAGATAGACCCTCAGATCATCAACGAGACAGTTACCAGGTTACCCATCCAAATGCTCAGCCCTCTTATACACGAGCTCATCAACAGAATGCAAGGCAGAAAGTTGCTGTAAGTTGTAGAAGCGGATATTTCAGTTTGGTTGCACGTTTCACATTTCATAGTTGCATCTTGATTAAGAGTTATTAGATACCTATCTTATAGATTGGTATCTTGATAAGGTCATAACTAGATACGGTCCTAATGTACACATTAGAGAGTTCCTGGGAGGTGCCGTTGCTCAGATGCGTCGGCCCATATGTCTCGGAAAATTGTTCTGCACGTGTGTCATAATGGTTGACGTATTTGGCCGTATATATGTACGGCCCAGCCTCTCGATCCCGTCAAACGTTTTTTGCAGCTGGCCTACTCAGTTGAAAACAATGATTTTAAGAGCTGATGGTGGTTTCTTTCATGTCTTGAGTGTAGCTCTTTTGTCTTTCAAGATGGAAGGGGGTAGAATTCACGGTACTTCAAGATACAGTCAGGAATTGAAGTCACTGAGATACCGTCTATCACGCTCGGTTGTCTCGTAACCCATGGCAACGGAGTAGTGTCCATGTTGTTAGCCCTATCTCCCAGTGGCTGTATTGATATGACCGTATCTCCTAGGAATTCTCTAATATATCGTCTGTAACACCCTGTGACAACTACCACCGGCTCTGTCAGTAGAGATCAATATCGCTCTATCCCGTAGGAAGTCTCTATAACTGGTTCAGGGGTTGAGGATGAGGAGATTGTAGATCGGCTTGTTCCTCATAAATATTCAGTTAATCCAAGCACTCGCCTATTACGGCCTCTTGAAAAAACATTTTCTTAATTACAAGGACATCATACACCTTATAGCCAGAGGTGGGTCTGTCTATCTTAGGAACAGTGTTTACTTACATATTATTTACAAGTTCCCTGAAAACCAGTTCACCGAGTGGCTATTGCCAATACAGTATGTTTCTATCAGGACGAAGTATCTTGATGAGTTTGTGGTTTTACAGGGTGGTCCAGGCAGCGTCGTGGATGAAGGCTGTACTACGAATACACTCGTCTCAGTTGTTGTCTGACGCCACAGCAGGTGACTTGTTGGCTTCGGTGCAGCCTGTCATCGAGGCCAGACTGAACCTTTTGGGGCCCCTAAGCAGCCTGTCGGGCCGTTTGGACCACGTTCTTTATCAAATGGACACAACACAAAGCGCGTCCTTAGCACACGTTGAGCCTACAGTCATATTTCGTGATGAAGGTCTGTATCGTTTACCAAGTGCATAACGTTGTCGTAGTGAATAATCCTTCCAACACATGGAGATAATCACACGAATTGTAGGGACTTACATAATAAATTAGTACCTACTTACTTACTCTCCAGCAGTACAACAGGACTGTGTGCCCTTGGCTTGACAAACCACTTAACTCAATCGTTCATGATTTTTCACGACTTCTCGCCAGTTCCTTACTTCTGGTCGGCGCCCGTTCCTGTCCACATCGTCTCCCCCTTCTTCTTGTGCCTTCCATCCTCGCCTCTTCTGCCACCAGTGGCATCATTCCATCCGGCATTCTTCATATGTGGCCTGATATTCTCTTTCTTCCAAACTGCCTCTATCTCACATTTGTACGGATGCGCCACCTCCTTCCACCGGTTCGCATCTGTGGAGGTCAAGCACAGGGTTTCTGACCCGTAACAGACCACAAGTCTGACCGAGGTCAGACCTCAAGATTGCTGACAAGAGGCAGGGAATTTTCATTTTCCTGCCTCTTGTCCTCAGTCTTGAGGTGAAAAGCCGAAGGTCCGCGTAGAAGGTTCTGTTGCCAGCCTTGGCGCGTTAGGGACTTCATCTGTTACCAAAAAGTTGTTTAAGGATGGTCCAAGGTAGGTGAAACATGGGGCACTATCGAAATCGAGGTCAGTATTACCTAGTCGCACTTTCAGGGTGCCGGTATTTCTCCGATTTTTCCTTGGGGGGGGGGGGGGGGGGGATCACCATATATTTGGTATTTTTCTCATTTGCCTGTAGGCCAACTTCCATAATTGGCCCAGGCAAATTGGCCAATGACGGACCAACAAAAGGCCGTGCCGTTTGGCCCTTTTTTGGTTATAACATCTGAATGGTGCAACTTACAGAAAATGTTACTCACACCAATGTTAAAGAGCATTAAATTCTGCGTCAAATGACTTCCTTTTAACATTACAATATTTGGTTGAGCCGCTTGGTCGGAATCGGCAGAAAAGTGTGTTGTGCTCAGTTTCATACGCCTAAGGTCTTGAAATAATTACCTAATTGAAAAAAAACACATTAAAACCTAATTTGCCTGGACTACATTAGTGTTTCAGCAGAATCGTGAAAGCCTAGTGCAGACTGCAATCGTATTTTCATGGATACGGTTAAAGAAAGTGGTATCATTGTGAGAAGGCGGATGTATGTAAACTCTTGAATTTACAGTGGTTTCCACTGTTTATTTTTTATGTAGGTATTGTCGGGGTTCAGCAGCCACTTGGGAAAGAAGCAAGAACCTCGCATTTCCTTCATAATTTATTATTTCACAACGTTGACTTGACTCATCTTCAGATGGTCTTTCGGTTTATTATTCTACACGGAAAATGTTTTGCTACATTATTCTACATGGAAAATTTGGGTGTCACCGTTCAAAGTTTTTTCGAAATCGATCTATATTGTTGTGACTCCTGTATATTGATGAACACCCCCCTCAACATTTTTCCTTTTACATTTCAACGTGCGTAGATTCCAAAAATGCAATGGCCGTCCGCTGTGCGTACGCCGTATCATAATCTACTTCATTTTCGCCAAAAAAAAAAAAAAAAAAAAATCGTTCTTCCTCACGCAGGTTCTATTTTTGGTTTCTAGTTGTGTCCCGTAACTGCAGTCCGATCGGAATATACCCGAGGGTGATATGTGTGTAAAAATAGGGTTATTAGGTGTTAACTTGAGCTTGTAAGGTATCGTTTTCCACGTTTTTTAGGACAAGGAGACAGAATATGGAATCGATTTTGACTAACGAGCGAAGAATTGAGGTTCTAACAAAGTTTCAGCCTTAAATTTGGTCTAAAATTGTCGTTTTTCCGCACAAAGTTTGGGTCTCCATTTGGGAACTCATTTCGATCCTAGTTGTGCTCCAAAAGCTCGGCAACCCGATCGGAATACACCCAGTGGTTTTATGGGGGAGAAAATGGGTGTAAAAATAGGGTTTGTCGAGATTTTAGTGAACATCAGCTTGTGAGAGGTATCGCGTTCCATATGTTTTAGGGCGAGAAGACCGAATATAAAGTTGACCAAAGAGTGAAGAACTGAGGTCGTAACGAGGATTCAGCTGTCAAAATTAATTTAATGAGTCTCAAGTTACCATACATTTGTATAATAACTCCAGAAGTCGGGTCAGCAGGTGAATGAAGACAATTAAATGGCACTGTCAATGATCAAAGATAATTTGTGGGGGGAAAAAAAGAGCCTAATTCGTGTTTTTGGGGGCCAGAATTGGTGGAAACCATCAATAATAGCTATTTCAATTATTGCACATGAAAGAAAATAAATGAACAGCCAACATTTCTGTAGGTATGTCCAATAGAATAATAAACCCATGTGACAAGAACTTGCAGCGTTTTCTAATTGAGATGGGTAGGTTTACACGATTTAGTTTATAGTGTTTCCCAGTCATATGGACTTTTATAACCTAATAAAACCTCTTTTTTTTTAAAGGAAATTAAAATTTTTCGAACAAAGGTAAATTGTTATTCCTGAAAAGGCTTGAATAAGGTTTCATTCTGTTGAAAAAATGTTCCATCAACTTGAAGAAGGTTTTACTTGGTTGAAAAAAGGTTTCATTTGGTTGGGTAAAAGTTTCGTATTACTGGAAAATGTCGTTGAGGTGTGTTGCAGAATAATTAGCAAGTAAATGTTACATTTCCTCCAGATTCGTCAGACGAAGGGGACAGCCTGGTTATTGACACAGATGGCAACGAGTCTGAGGACAAATGGGACGAGCTTTCTGATTTGCAAGACAGCGAAGACCCTTCGACGTAATCATATTTTGTTTTTATTACTAATGAAAAAAGAAAAAAAAGAATTTATTCTCTCACCCGGTTTGGTTCTTTTCCCCGCCCCATCTCTGATTCTAGAACCTCCGAGTAAATCCGTTGGAATGTGGCAATCCACGTTAATTTATTTGTATATTTATTTCAAGTATAACGGTCAAATGATGGAAAGGTAGATGATTCGAATAAACGAGAGAACAAGATAAACTTCGAAAAATTGTATTGGATAATAAATAAATAACTGGAATTGCTCATAAGCATCACAATCACAAGAAAACCGACGAACTTATGAAGAATATCAATATAAACCTCGATGAAACAAACAATTACAACTCCGATAAATTACTCAGTACCGGACATACAATCAATATGGCCAAAAACCAACGAAATTGATTTTAACAACGTAATAAATTATGTCACGAGCGAAATTTAAAATTTCAACTTGACGTATTCCTTAGATTGAACATCAAAAGCACCTGTCTGAATCAAAACAAATCGATTTACGATTTTATTAACAAACACCTTACCAAAATGTTCAAATCAAATCTCAAATCTTTCAATGTTTGGGGACATAAAGCAATCACACGAAAAAGTGAAGTGAAGTTTGGTAATTATTAGGCCTCGAGTTAGATTCTCATTACTGGTGAAGCTATGACCTGTTAATATCTGTGGTCTAAATTACCCAATTATAAAAGGCGATTCAAAATGAATCAGTGAATTCACGACGCTAAATTTATTGTCTATAATAATAATGTGTTTACAAGATTTGATTTATTTTTAATCTTACCCTAATTTACAATTATACAGTCCTCGTTAAAGTCTGTGTGTTACATGATCGACAGATAAGTTTTCATGATGTAAAATCCTGGTAACAGAGTTATCGCGGGAAAGCTTGGTATTTTTGGCATGTTCAGTACTCGTAAATGTGCAACTAACAGTACTTATCCTCCGATTCCCTTCTTTCACTTGATTGGGGTTTTTAGATACAGAACACGTCCCGACACATAGACATTCGACCTGCTCGTGAAACCTCAACGGTTTATTCGAGGGATCAAGCTGCAAACCGGGTGTTGGGTTGTCGAAAGAAGGCAAACAAAATACAGCAGCTAATTCCTCCAAACCAGGACAGCCAACTTTTGCATTCGTCAAACGACCCTAGGCCTTTTCAAAGCTTAGTAAGTGGAAAACAACTTATTCGAAGTTAATACGTTAGGTCAAAACCCCGTGGTCATGTTACATAAATACGGGGGATTTGACACAAAGCTCATATTCTAACATTTTTTCTAAACACTAATGTGATCACTTTCGTCAAAGAAAGTGGAAAAATGTGGTTCACCGATTCACCATTTTTGGATCGTCAGTTTGGATCACTAATAATTTATTGAAGATGTGTTCAACTTGTGGCCTTCAGGACAATGTCTGTCCAACATCAACTACAGATAAAACTAGGACATTCAAGAATTTGGATCATCAAAAATAAACAAATATAAATCAGATCATTAGGCGAAAGACGATGATTTAACCGATATGTTCTTGGTAGTTGATATCAGGACTACATTTCTGGATTCGAATGTAAATAATCAGAATTTGATGAATAGGACTAGTTTTGCAACGTGAACAGATTAGTGTGATAACATACTGGCATGAGACATGCTGATATAACAACAATACAAGTGTTTAAAATATGCGGAAATACAACATTACAGGAAAACGTGACAACATATTGAAATTTTCAAATCAACTACCAACAAATCAATTTTAGTATAATACATGGGATAATTAAAGTAAGTATTGAGATCTTTGAATTCATTCGGTATTATCACTGATTCTGGAAACAACATGCAAAGCTGTAAGTTCGTAATTCGAATGTTAGGTATCCAATGTTAGAATTTTAGGGTCCAATTTCGACGTGTAACTGACAGAATATTTTTGTTCACTGTGAATAATTGACAGTTGTTATTGACTAGCTAATACTAATTTTCATTTCAAACTTATTTTTCATGGCTGTTGAAAATTGTGATACCGTTGGAAATGTAGTTACTGAATTATAAAACAGATGCATCCAAGTATTTACACCAAGATTCAAATGAATAGGAGGAATTTTGTAAAATCAAGACCCAAGTGAACACACCCGTTCTACAAAGACTAACTAACAATACTAGGTAATGTTGATATGTGGTCTCGAGGAGTGTATGATTCCCCGAGGCACAGCCGACTCCCAATCACTCAGTACCATTGACAACCGCTAGAGCGCAGTCCGTTCGTCATACACCACAACAGCTTCGTTGTCCACAAGGGAGTCCGTGTCTTTGTGGAGGAATTGACTCCGTGATTTGCTCAGCGCTATGATGGCAGCCTCGTCATTTCGCATCCGGTTTTTACGCTTTTTGCTGAAATTCACCTGAAAACAAGGACACCACCTCGAACGTCATGAATGGCCACAGAGACTAGCTTCAAACAACTGATATGGTTGGATTCCACTTGACTACCTTGGCATAGAGTTCAGACACGTCATCAGCAGTGGAAAGGGGACGTGTCTTATTGCGAACACAAGCCGGGAGGCTCTGTGTCTTCATCATGAGGCCTCCATTAAATGGGGACAAGTACATCTCTTTGTTACCACCACTCGTTTCTTCTAGAACTGAAAAACGATTACGGTGAGATTTTCCTTTCTCTTCAGGACCATTGCAGAAGGTGTTAACTTGAGTTATAACATCGTCAAACCTATTGATCATGGGGGTGAGTTTGAAAAAAAGGAAAGAGCTATTTCCTAGACTTGTATACATTCCATATATGTATACTATTTATGTCGGTAATGCAAACTTATCTAATTATTAATCAGATTATCATAGTAGTACAGTAAACTTTCTATTATAGAAGATCACCATCATGATTATTACAATGGGTACATTGTAGAACTCGGATATGTATACACTTGGGAACTACAGAATAGGCCTACAATATTTTGAACAGATACTATTTTGAATAGTGCTATGTAGATCACAATACGTGGGTGTCCCCCACTGCACTCCCTAACCGTCCCAAATGAATTCTGCGGGTTATGCAGTGCTATGAAGTAGATTTTGGATAATACCAAGTCTAGCCATAAATTCTTACACAGTTTTCAAGGAAACGCTAAACACAAAAATGCCTTTGAAAGAAAGTGCTTATTTTTTGAATATGGAAGTACCTGGGAGTAGGAAAAAATTAAATTCACTCAAAATGTCCACCATTTGACTTAACACCTCTTGCTTAACCCCTCTTGGCCAGTCGTCAATCGCGGCACACACCTTATCCATAGGTATCTCTTTGACTGCTTTCGGAAGTGCTTGTTTGAGGGAATCGACATTAGGGTGAGCTCTTCTGTAGGCCATAGCCTCTAATTCCGACCATAATTTATAATCCAATGAATTAAGGTCTTGGCTAGCCGAGGGCCACTCGTCAGCACTAATTAATTCAGGCACATTCTCTGCTAACCAAGCTTGCGTGGTTCTGGCCTTGTGAGCTGGCACGGAATCTTGTTGAAACACCCATTGCTCTCCATCGAACAGTTTTTCATTGAGGGCAAGCAACAGGGCTTTTAAGACGCTGTCTTTATACACTTTTGCAGTGGGTTTTACGTCTTTTTCACAAAAATGAAGTTTTGTCATACCTTTCCAGGAAACTCCCAACCAAACCATCACACTCGCCGGATGGTGTCCTCTTCGAACTCTCGGGACCACTTCTGAAGTTCTGAAGGTTCTCGAGAACTTATCGTTTTGGCAGTTAAATTTTTCTTCTATGGTGAACATTTTCTTGTCTGTGAAGAGAACTAAACAATGAGTTTCATCGGCGTACCGGCTGAGGAGCGCTTTGCTTCTTTCCTTTCTCATTTTTTTCAAACGTGGAGTTAAGGTATGTCTAGTGTGCATACGCTACATTCCGAGTCCTAGGTCTTCTCTGAGGAGTCGGGAAAGAGAACGAGCAGACATATTCATTTCTCATGAAATCACACTTTGCTTACGCAAAGGATTTCTCAAAATCGGATTTCTTATTGCTTTGATTCTCGCTGCTGTCAGAACCGACTTTGGGCGACCCTTCCGAAGCCCGTCTTCGATCCCCTGGTCTCACTGAACCGATCAATGGTCCTATAAATGAACGGCGATTGAATCCTGATGATTTCAGCAATTTGAAAATCTCCTGCTGACTTACCTTCACAGTAAAGAGCAATAACTGCAGCGCGATCTTCTTTGATTAATTTTCCCATTGCACAGATACAATATGAACTCATGAATGGCTCATGTTTCAAAATTAGATGGAGCGTGGTAATCAAAGATAAAAGAGAGCAGGGTCTATCCCGCTTTTCGGGCCAACAGATCAAGGTCAAACTTGTGACAGAACTTATGGTCAGACTTGGTATAAAGATTATGGTGGGTTATCTAATAAAAATGTGACTTCTATTTACTGAGATGTACGATGACAGAAGGTGAGCATCAAAATTACATCATTGAAACTTACTCTGAAAACCAATACAAAATTGGGATTCGGATAGGGAACATAAGTTGGGTGTACATTTATTTAGTAATAAAATGGTAAATTTGTTTGTGCAACAATGAACCAGCTACTTCAAGATCCCTAGAAGAATTATTATTCATGCCCTGATGGGTAGGAGCAAGGCAACACTAACCACACGGTTCCAGCACAACCAGTGGCTCCCCATTCGTGATTGCAAAGCAATGCACTAATTCACAGAACGAAATGTGGTGAGCTCAGTACCTAGTGCTTTATTAGAGAAAGGGTAAAAAAGTACTTCTTGGTCGACTGAACTACGGAGATGCGAAGTTGTTGACTGAACCAGATGTGATAAGAACTACTTGAGGATGGGCAAAACAGTTTTAAATTACAATTAATTATGCAAATCGACTACCTGTAGGAATCAGTGAAGGAGCCGGTAGGATGTAGGAGGGGGATTGGGACCATGTAGGTCCAACCGGGACGGTCTATAAGCCTCGTGTACACTACTGTCCTACTAGGATCATCAGATCAACATAGGACCTACACATCGGACTGTGAATGGCTGGCTTAACTGTCCACCAGGTTCGAATTACCGGGGAGGGGGGGGGGGATTACGATCACAGCTGGGGTAGCCAGCCCTCTCGTCCCAGTGGTTGTGTGATATGGGCTTTGGTCTTGTACAAAGCAATCTGCTCTAACCATCGACTCAACAAAAAATCAAATAAAGAGGGCTTCTGCTGCCACTTACTAGTGGTGGAGGCTGCCATACTGAAGTGTGGAGGGCTGAACTCGGAGATCTGGGGGAGGGAGCAAGGCTCATCAACAGCTGGTGACCTGCTCACAACACGACTGGTCCCCAGATCCGGTGACAGCGAAGATGGCTGGCTGTGAGGACGTGGTGGTCGAGGTTCTGGACCCTAATAATGGCGTTAATTGCATAATCGTAAATAACAGAGTTCTCAACAACATGGCTCTCCCTGCACGGCTGGGGAGTTGGAGTTCAACTAACTTAATAGTAGATACGACATTAACCTCATCTGCAAAGTGTAATAAAGAGGGTCTGATTCAAACTAGTGACCATCACTACATTTACTAACCTGATATTAACCACAAGTGGTGTCCCAGGATGAAGTGCATCTATTTCAGGGATCGACTCTTCGTGTGCCTTGTGGCAATCGTGTGTGTAGCTCCCTCAATTTTCACTGTTCAAATTCAAAACTGAGGATGTGGTTGGAAAGCGCGTTACATTTCGAATCACCCAGATCCAAACCAAATTTTCTGACATTTTTGAATTTTACAAAAGCTGACTTTCTTGTTGAATCTGGACCTCTACAATGAATGATCTTGAAGCGCCGAAGTACCCATCAAACCTTTCGATCTAAACAAAGGTTTCGAAAATGCCTCACTTGTCTTTGTTGAATCTGACCTCTACAATGAATGATCTTGAAGCGCCGAAGTACCCATAAAACCTTTCGATCTAAACAAAGGTTTCGAAAATGCCTCACTTGTCTATCTAGGAGGTCTGAGTGAAAAACTGTGCAGACGTCGAAACCCCTCCTCAGCTCTAGTGAGGGTAATAAAACATCCAAAAACACCCAATTTACAATAAAATTCCGTGTTTTTCGGCATTCAAACTTCATTTTCTCCACCAATTAGCACAGCTAAATTAAATATTATTATACCGTTGGAAAGCTGACAAAATGTATTTGGTTTGTCGTTCTTGCAAACGACTGAGAGCATAAATAAGGTGGTATCTGAAGTGGGAAAACGGGTAGAAAAAAAGTTAAGTTCTGTAAAAATTAGTAGTTTGACCTGATATTTCACTTACTGAATCCACTCAAACAATTTTGGTTTGGCATCAGAGAGATAAGACATTTACACGATATCCCCAATTTTGAATTTACAGCAAAAATTGAGAGAGCTACGGTCATTTCGTCGACACAAGGTCAAAAAAACACAAAAAATCGGAAAATAAGCAAATTTGATTTCTAAGTTTACGCTTTTTGCAGCAAATTGGTTGTAGAATCGATCCCTAAAATTAATGTACCTACTTTATCCTGGAACACCCTGTATTTTTCAATGAAATAGGAAAAAAATGCAATCAGTTGTAGTACACACCATGAAATGGAAAAACAATAAGCGAATGTGGAAAACATACCTTACGATGTGTGGGAACCGTAATGGATCTGGGGAGCACCGGACATCTGTCTAGAGCCGCAGGATCAAGGAGGCGGTTGTTGTAGAACCAGTGGCTGCCGCTGACTCCTGTATAGGAACTCCCGCCAGGGAGCACTTCAAGGACACGAGAGCTGACGCTCCACTGCCCACTTTTGGGATCCAAGTAAACGGCAGACTCACTGTTATCAGATTAAAAAACGTCATGGATTTTCATAATGGCTATTGTGAAGGCTAGTATTAGTCACTAATGGGGTATTCCAGTGAGTAAAAATAAGATGATTTTGGGAATATTTTAGGTCAAGCAACTGTGAAAAGGAAATGGTGTAATATAAGAAAATGAGAAATAAAGATATCGAAGGTTGAAAATTCACAAGTCCTACATCTACATCACGGATGTGTGTTGTGTGTGTGTGTAAAATTGGTAAGGTATTATAGTATCCATAGGGATCCTGAAAATCAAGGTCTCCACTGATTTTGTCACATATGACTTTATCTTTCAAGAATGGTCAAGTAACGTTAGAGGAAACTAGAGTTATTATATTATTTCCATCTCGTATTATTTCCACCCGGTCGGTTTAATATGTCCCCAATACTAGCACGATGTGAAATATCTGTACGTCATGGCCCACCTTTTCTACTCACTCCCAACTTCTATTTGCTTCTCTAATTTTATGTTGACATTTTTTCTACGAACAGACCCGATTTTCGCAATATACTCTGGAAAAAAATTGAACTAAATAAATGAAATGAAAATAGAAAAATGACTGGAATACCCCATTAGTGCCAACTCGATGAACCAGATTATACGGAGCACATACCTCGGTAGTACAGGTACAACAGGCCTGGTTGGAGATGGAACATTCTCAATTTTCACTCCTGAAAACAATTTCATGAGACATTAGAGGCCAACAAAAAACGTGGCAATATGGCTTCAAGTGAAAAGTGTAGGTAGATGTGCCATAGTGGAAGCCCATAATTAGAGTGACCAGACAACAACAAAAGAAGTACAAAAAAACCAGTCATGCAGCATGACTTAATGAGCGAATTTTCAAAGAAATATTCGAATTAATGGCTATGGTTTTGAATAAAGGAAAACTTCTTCCTCCTACTGTTAGTACCTAAATTGAATAATTTGAAATAGATTTTTTCTTTCGTCTTCCTTCTAGTAATACGTGGGCCGGTACTTGTCTATCTATGAAGGTATCATAACAATTATATGTCAAATGGGAAATTCAAGGAGTTGTACTAATCGTTTGCCTCCCCCTTTTTTGCTTCGAACTCTCGTCTTCAATTAATACTTCTCACATTTTTCAATCTGACCACTCTAAGGGGGTGGGGGGGGGGGGGGTAAGAGTTTAAAGATTATCCTAGTTTTGGGTAATTTTTGCGCACTTTAAATGCTCTAATTTAAGAACGGATTTAGATATCTAAAATCCGATTTCACCATCGTGTTCAGCGTGCAAAAACCTTTAAAATGAGGGGTCACTTGTTAGAAAATAACATTTTGGGGATTTTTGGGTAATTTTTGCGCACTTTAAATGCTCTAATTTGAGAACGGATCAAGATATCTAAAATCCGATTCCACCATCGTGTTCAGCGTGCAAAAACCTTTAAAATGAGGGGTCACTTGTTGGAAAATAACATTTTGGGGATTTTTGGGTAATTTTTGCGCACTTTAAATGCGCCAAAACCCTCCTTAGAGTAGGCCAATTTCGCCCATCTTCGAACTTAGCCTTTCGATTGCCAAGATAGATTTTTTGTGCAAATTTGAGCTGTTTATCTCAATTCTATCGAGAGTTATCGTCTGGAGTGACACATATATAAATATATATATACATATAAAAAAGTGTTAAATTTCAGGAATCGTTTTAGAATGGTCTGAAACGGATTTCTATGAAGAACATTTCCAAAAATTTATATTATTTAAATTTCGAAGCCATTGCAATAGCTTCATTTTCTTTGAAAATTCGCTAAAACGTAGCAAGTTTAGTTCACTGATGTTGTGGATGTGCCAAAACAACGTAAGACTCTTCTCCCTGTCTTCTCAGAAAACCGGGTATGTTCCTCACTGTTAACAGACGTATTATAGGTTTGATCGCAGTGACCATCTGACAGTTATCTGGCTTTCAGAAAGGCATTGGGCCGTTCGCAGTGATTCTTGGACTCTTTTCTGACTGTTTGGTATCCATGAACGGCTGTTTGCAGTGTTTTCCTGACTATCCAAAGGCAGTTTTCTGATCATTTTCATTCCATTACACAGGAAATACGGCGGATGAGAAACAAATGACCATGCACTGCCTTCTCGATTCCCAACCATTATCAAACTCAAACCCTTCTGAAACGCTTATCCAGATGTATTGGATCATGGATGGTTTCTTATGGTTTTCTAGCAGTCAGCTAACCGTAAGGAAAAGCCAGTTCGAACAAACTGAATAGGTGCTAGCTATCCACGTATGTGTTGATCCATTGATTTTTACAGAGCTCCAAGCCGTTCTTTTTTTAAATTACTATTGTGCGAAGTATTTCTGCCAACTGTTTACTGTGCACAGATACTGTAACGAGCTTTTGTTTGCACTACTGCCTAGAAAGAGGAAGGATTTACAAGATTTTCCTATGCACCAAAATGTGAATAACTGGTCGTTGAGTTTGCTGGACACGTACATGACACCTATGTCACTGACAATGCACTGTTCCCACTGGTGATGTCAAACTATTGATAGTCTCGATACTATCGGGCAAAAAACTATCGATAATCAATAGTGTTCGGATTTTTATCATGATTCTGTGGCACTGAACCACAATAATCAACTGTCTAAGTATTAATTCAACAAAATACGTTGTTGTATAAGGCTCCGTGTTCGTATAATAATAGAGAAACAACCAAATGAAAGATCTTCTCATGGGGATGGGAAGGAAAATGCAAGAAATAAAGAAAAAATCTGTCATACCATAAAGGATGGTAGGTAATATGGATGATGGTGTCAGACTATGGGGGTAAGAATAATTAGATAATTGCTTTACTCCATGTCCATGACTCCTCTCGATAGATGGAATGCTCCATCTATCAGCCTCCATCTGCATGCTATGGCATGACCATCCTTCAGACATCCAACATCCACAATACCATCTAGGGCACATCTGCATGGCTGATAGGTAGAAGTTATGGTAGGCTTAAAAATAAGTTTTTGGTTTCCGACAGTACTATCGATAGTTTGACATCAACAGTTCCCACCAAAACTATGGTCGTGTCAACCGGCAGGTCTCACCAAGAGTACTAATGCTTGCAAGTCCTTCCATTCATTATTAATAAGGATTTCGAATCACTGCACCCCAACATCTACATTTTTTTATGTATGAAACACTGGAGATCCAAGCAGAAGTTTATTCAAAGATCAAATTCCTGGAGATTACTGAAACGAGGCGACTAAAACAAGGACAGCACTGGATCGAAAAATGCATTCAGAAGAAGCAAGATGGATTTCCATCAGATAATATGTCAAAAAGTTATCCGCAAAATTCCGGCATCACTTTGATGATTAGGAGCTTTTTTTTTTAATGATACCTATTTAATGCAATATGCATTACATGGCACAGATGAAACACAGATTTTTAACCACACCTCCACTTTTAGTGGTGACAGTCCGTGAAATCTGTGAAAGTGGGAAGGAGAATTTGTTGACAAGCTGGTTGCCGAACAAAGTGCACCCAGGCGGGTGCCTAACGTATAAGTTAATTTTCGAATGTGTTGGGTGCCCAGAGTAACACTTTCACGCGCCTCAGCACCATTTGGGTCGGATTTGAGAGGTTCTACTGTAAATCCTATTGTAGCTGTCATTTCAGGTCCATTAAGAATTTGCATTAGAATGAATATTTACCTCGATGTACTGCATTTATAAAATGGTTTATAAGTACATATTTTTCAGAATCGAATAGAGAAAACTGTATGACAAGAGTAATCGCTAATTTCTCATGAGGTATCTACTTAGGATCTATGGAGTAATGTTAAGGGGGGACCGGAGGCTTCCGAAAGATTCCTGGTTGCGGTTGCATTTCGGTCGAGAATTACTGCATACAATAAAGTGAACTTCACGGCGCGCCTATCAGAAAGCAATGCCCACTAACGTTCAGGGCTCTATTCAGGGCTACGAGTGTTGGCTGACGTAAACACAGGTGGTGCGCGTAGGGGTGCGGGGTCATCAACCGGCCCGCACGAGGCTACTGGCATCTAGCGTCAGACGCGTGAACCCCGTTCATCCACAACTACATGGGCTGGTCATTCCCACCACAAGAAATTCCCCAGCAGAATTTCCAACTTTTCTCTGGCAATAATCAGTCGATTTTGGTGGTTCTTGTGGCATTCTTCCTATTTTTATACGTTTCAGGGCAATGCACCAAGGGAATTCCAAACGTAAATTTCAATATTGTACCTAAATTTGAAAATTTTTGAAATTTGAAATTTCAAGAGTTCACTGCCCGAGAGAATGGAAAAATAGGAAGAATGCCGCAAGAATCATCAAAATCGACCGATTATTGCTGGAGAAAAGTTGGAAAAACCGTTTTATACACCGTCCTGCACCCCCTTAAGTCTACGAGTCACTTCATTTCAAATGCTATTTTTTAGTTAGAATTTCAACATACCACATTTTTGCTTCAGATTTAAGAAACATCGACTTACTATAATCCTTGTTCCGATGCGGTGCAACACAGAATCTCCAGAGAACGGCTGCAATAACAAGGAGAATGATGAGGGCTCCTCCGGTGAAGATAGCGATGATGAGGGGAAGCTGTTCTGTAGGCATCCGCCAGGGCCAAGACGTTCTACCACTCGCACTAGCTGTTCCATTTTCCTTTCGAAATAATGCAATATTATAAGCAGGCGCAATCTTGATGATTCTCCAGTTTATTGAACGGTAACAGGAATCGAGAATCAACACGCAATTCTCAACTGTTCCTGCCATTTTGCCAATGCAGAAAATTTACTATTCAAATCGAAGAAGTCTGCGCCAGCATCTTCACGATGATATATATCTTTGTTCCGAGTACATAGATAAAATAGGTGGATTAACAACAAAACATCGCCTGCATGAGAATAATTCTATCATTATCAGATATTTCGCAGGAGGTTACAATGACATGATTGTGAGGTATACTGTTGACATAATACGAGTATTATGCGGAGTAAATCATAAGCTTCTCAACATTAAATTGACATCAACGCATGGAGTAGGCAGTGGTACGTAGGTAACTTTCCATTATCCATTATTTCTATTAATTCGCTATCTACGCATATTGACACCTAACTAAAGTTGAAGGTTAGAAACACGATCGTGAATCACCCTTGTGCGATTAACATTGACAATGGTAAAGTATAAAGGTATAAAGGAAGGTAGGAGCTGCAGAGGTGTAAAAAGGTAGTGGGACAGAGAGTGTTAGAGACTATAAACACTGTAAGACATATCCATGATCGAATATTTTTTCCGTAAGTGATTTCTTTATAATTATACATGTTTTAAATAATTGTAAAATTGATTGTAGAGGATATAATTTGTCATTCCTGACAACTACTAGAGCTATGAACACAAAGCTTAATTAATTCCCTACAAATTTGTTGGGCTATCAAGTAAGTTAGCGGTTAATTGATTCAACACTCACTTGTGGCCACATTTTCGCTGTCAATGTGACGGACTGTTGAAAAACTTGACTTTGATCCATGCTAACACTGTTTCCCACGACATCACCATCTGAAATTGAGAAGGAAGGATAATTCTTAAGCTATTGGTAGATGACTCAAATGGGTCGAGTACTGAACGAAAGCACCTAAATGTTTGTGTGTTTGAAATATTTCAGTGAACCACCATTGGCAGTTTTAGAACAGAAACATCCGAGATAGGTAACAGTTTCATTTTTGGGTATTCTTTAGTAAAATTTAAAAAAATTAAATTCCAAAATTTTAATAAAACTAAGGAGTGCTCTGGGTGCTTTGACTTGTCTTTCTAGTCACCCGGTCTATTTTCAGCAAATTCAACAACTGCTACGTGAATTTTTTAATTAAAAAGTTGGAGGGGGGGGGGGGGGGGAGAGAGAGAATCAACAACTTTCTCTTGCGTAAATCTTTAGAGTGAGTTCAAAGATGAACAATTTTCAAAAATTCTAAGGGATCAAATTTGAGTATATAGGGGCTTAAGAATCGGTAAAATGGCTACAATCGCAAACAACTGATATAATTTCACCGAAAGTGGTATAGAAGGGTGATTAAATACGGAAAAATACCATTTTGGTTGTTTTTCATACAGAATAGGGACCAAACTTGAATTTGTAGGTGTCAAAAATTGGTATTAAGGGCTAATATCAATATTAATTCACGTGAAATTGTGTGGGATGGTGATTCAAGATGGAGGGACTTTCGATGATAAAAATATTTTTCTCATAAATGAGTGGGTCAAATTCGACTTTATAAGGGTAAAAAATCTGTGAAAATCACGAAAACATATAATTTTACGAAGAGTGTGGTTTCTCGCTTCATCATCTTTTTACACAATAGCACGACTATTTCTTTGAAAATTCGCTCTTATTGCCATGCTGCATGACAGCCACGTATCATGTACATTACGGAAAAACTTTGCCCCCCCCCCCCCCACTTCTACTTGTTACAAAAATTCTACTTGTTTACAAATGATCTGGCTAGAAATGGATTTAATGACCAGAAAGACGGAAGTTCAAAGTTTCCAAAACACTCCTTATTTTTGTTTAAATTTTGGAATTTAAGCGATTTTTTTTAATGGGGCAGAACTAAAAGAATACCTTCATTTCTTATTCCAACTGTGAGAGGATTATTAGATCATGACTAAGTGTGAACGCTGTCCTCACATACCTACCTACCAAACAAATACACGCAAAATGCAAGTACGGAAGGCTGTAACTACTACTTTCGTAAACACAGCAATAATAACAGACAAAGTACTGCTTTATTCAGCAGTAGACTCACTGCTCGTGGGCTGCTTCAAAACGACTTTGAGGAATTTCACGTCACTGAGATGTTGACAAGTGTACCCACAATACACCATGGCATCATCCTAAACGCACCACCTGATCACAATACTAATGTTCGCACATCGAAATCCACTTTGACTGTGATGTTAAGGGCTAAGGAACACTCTCACTTGGACAAGATTTGCAGAGCAGGGTGTCCAGGAAGTGAGAGTCGTTGAACGAGTTTGTTGAGTTTTGGAAATGGCAGGAGAAACGCTTCCTGTTCAGCCTCCAAGGAACGGGTTTTTCAATATTTTGAAACGATCCGTCCACTATGATGTCAATGAGTTTGGCGATTATAAATGGAATAACTCACCACTCCGTTGCGATGAACGATAATCTCAGGGTGATTCAGTACATCTCCAGTGGGATATCCCACTGCGTCGTTTTTCGCTCGTTCGCTACACAGAAAAACCAACCACAAGGTTACAAAAACCAACCATTCAACAAACAATTGCCGATGCACTGTGAAAATGAGAGATCTTAATGACAAAAAAAATTATTAAAACGAACCTGTCAAACCAATTATGGTAAAATGTCAACTCAAAAAGAGAAATTTGTTTGTCAAAAGAGGTTAGTCTCTGTTGTGTTAGTTACATTGGCCTTGTTGTTGTTGCCTTTTCGACTGATTGATTTTCGAAGTTACGAGATTCGACTGTAGCACACTTGACTACTGCAGTTATTGCACTCCACGGAGGAAGAAGTCACGACACATCGAAAGCTTGATCTAACTACGCTTTTTTATTTCGTATAATGACAAATTGCAGGTACGGTTGTGAAGATGTTTAGCGTCCTGCTGAATAAGAATAAATTATGTTATGTACTAAAGAAAATAAGTATTTATCGGCCTGCTAAAAGCCTACACCCTCTAAACCCTGGTACATAATTTCAAACTGTGTTTAGGCACCTTGGTAACCTGGCACCAGACGGATTTTGACTGTCAACATCATAAATTAACATGTCCTACCTACCTGACTACTGGTGGGCTGGAACAGCGGTTGTCAACCATGGTTACACTCGGTTCGTTGGCTGGAACAGAGGTTGATGAGTAAAGCACTACTGCGCATGCTCGGTGCAACCGCATTGACTGGCTGGAACAAAGCTATTATTATCACCTAAAATGTTAGTACCTAAGTATATACTTACCTGTACTTATAGCTAAAAGGATATCGACCTCACCTGTAGCCGTTCTTAAGGGTGAGGGACGTGGATTAATTGAACATATAAATTAAATAATTATTGCAACACAAGTAAAAGTTTAAAATGAATATATTCAGAGCGCAGCTTCAAACAATGATACCAATGTGAGTGATTCAGATGATGGGAGCAGCAGCACACCACACAGGTGCAGTGCTGCTCTCAGCAACACGTCAGCGAGTGCCAACCTCATGATGCTGAATATTGTTTGACATGTTCTTTGACAATAGCTTTTTTGTTCCAAAGGAAGGAAACGAGTAGGAAAGGGCTTTCCTTTCCTCAACAAGGTGAATAAGTGAAAACGTCAAATTCATGAATCGGAATACGATTTTAGGTTCATTAGGGTATGTTCGGACAAGCAGTTCTGAACTGTTCGTAACTGACCACGCCCATCTTCGGCTGTTGGATACATCAGAACTAGTTCTGGATGATTCCGAACTATTATAAGTTCGATGTTCGGACGTAGTAGTTTGTAACCATTCAGAACCAGTTCGAGAGGTTCGGGATTTTCTTCAGAACTTGTGGTTCGGGGAATGCCAAGAAGTCGTTTTCACATCTATATGCTCTGCCTGTGGGGTCTGCTATCATTTTGTTTTCTTATTGCTCATGTTGTTATTACGAAGTAGGTATAGGTAGGTATTCTATGGTTATTGCTATTGCTTAGAAGTTGAAGTTTGCCTGTTTAACTACCATTCAGTTGCATCGAGAGGA
>OX940975.1:69108365-69245287 GCA_954871275.1 Leptopterna dolabrata
TGAATTCATTCCCATGATCAAAATTCAAAAATTTTGACCTGACGAGCCGTGGCAAACGTTTAAACTTTTTGAATATGCAGCTAACTTCAGGGCTTGAATATTACCATTTCAAGGTCGAATTTCGAAAATCCGGAAGATATACCATCGAGAGGAGAATATATACTAACAGAATTTGAAATCAGAACATCAAATATGTCATTGATAAGGTCAGGGCAAACGTTTAAAGTTGGGCAAAATTTTAAAATTTTGGATCAAAATTTCGAAATTCTAAAAGGTATACCTCCTAGCATTTGAGTAGCTGAATTCATTCCCATGATCAAAATTCAAAAATTTTGACCTGACGAGCCGTGGCAAACGTTTAAAGTTTTCGATTTTGAATATGCAGCTAACTTCAGGGCAGTGAATAATAAACCAAAATGACTTACCGCTGATTCTTCCGTGGATTTTCTGTAGCCCACCCTTCACTATCCTTAATGCTTCCGTGCCCTTCCTTCAGTGATCCCTGATTGTTCCGCAACATATTTGACAGACGGTCGAGGGGATCACGGCGGATGGTTAACGGACAGGCTAAGGAAGCGCAACCCTCCATTGCCTTTCCGTTGAGGATGCCCCCATAGAAGCATTCGGGCCCTTTATGAACGAGCAACGGAGAGACGCGTACTACCTTCACCTCCCCGTCAACCGGTTCACGGAGACGTCGAGGCAGTGGACGTCTCTCCGTCATCCTCCTCCGTCATCGTCCGTAAAGGGTACGTAACCATCTACAGAGCACCCTTTACGGACGACCTACTGAGGATGACTGAGAGACGTCCGCTGCCTCAATGGCTCCCACTAACCGGTTGTCGGAGCGGTAGAGGAAGCGCACGTCTCTCCGTCGCTCGTCAGTCAGGGATCCGTAGCCTCGGCCTACCGAGTAGCTCAGCCGAGTAGTCGGTGGAGTACTCGGCCGAGCTACTTCGATGGGGAAAGTGGGTGATTACATTTCAGCTGGGCAGAGACGAGACGGCTGCGTTGTGTAGTGTTCCGCGTTAACAGCGCGCACAGCGATGTAAAACGTTGCAAAGTCCTTGTCACATGGGTTTATTATTCTATTGGAGTTCTAGAGATTCTTGTTGGCTGTTAAATTTATTGTTTCTTTCATGTGGAATGATTGAAATAGCTATTTATGATGATTTCCACCAATTTTGGCCCCCAAAACATGAAATAAGTACGCTTTTTTTCCAGATCATCTTTGATCATTGGTAGTGCCATTTAATGGTCTTGATTCACATGTTTACACATTTTCTAATGTTATTATACACATTGATGGTGATTTCAGACAGTTTTCCAGGTTTTTGACTCATAAAAAAACCATTTTGGGAGCTGAACCTTTGGTAAAACCTCAATTTCCGCGTCTTTGGTCAAAATCGACTTCATATTCGGTCTTCTCGTCCCCAAAAACATGGAAAACGATACTTCAAAACCTCATGTTACCAACATGTTGCTAAAACGCAAAAAGTACCTTATTTTTATACACATTTTCACTCATAACACCCCTGGGTATATTCCGATCGGGCTGAAAAGTTTCGGGACACAACTAGGGCCCAAATGGAGCATGTGTGCGAAAGAACGATTTTTTTAGGCCGAAAATGAAGCCTGTACACGTGATACGGCGGACGGCGTACGGCGGACGGACATTGCATTTTTGGAATCTACGTACCTTGAAACGGAAAAGAAAAATTTTGAGGGGGTGTTATAAAAATTTTTTGCTGAGCGATTACATAGGTGTACATATTATTCACAGAATAATAAACCAAAGAGAAAAACGCTGCAAAGTCCTGGTCACAATGGGTTTATTATTCTACTGGACTTACCTACAAGAAATGTTGGCTGTTCATTTGTTGTTTCCCAAGAACACAAATTAGGCTCCCTTTTTTTTACAAAAAATTATCTTTTATCATAGATAGTGCCATTTAATTGCGTTGATTCACCTGTAACACTACTTTTAGTATTATTATACAAGTTTATGGTCATTTCAGACAATTAGGTACATAGGATTTTGACCCATAAACAATTAATATTGGGTGCTGAACCTTCGTTACGACCTCAATTCTTCACTCTTTGGTCAAAATCAACTTCACATTCGGTCTTCTCACCCTAAAGAACATGTATAACGATAACTATTTTTACAAACATTTTTCCCCCATAACACCCCTGGGTGTATTCCGATCGGGCGGCAGAGGTTCGGAGCACAACTACGGCCCAAATGGAGCCTGTGTGCGAAAGAACGAATTTTTTAGAGAGATAATGAAGTAGATACCTATATACATGATACGGTGGACGGACACTGCATTTTAGGAATCTACGTACCTTGAAACGTAAAAGAGAAAAATTTGTGGGAGTGTTATTATAGTTTTTGCTGAGCGAATACATAGGTGTATTATTCACAGAATAATAAACAAAAATGCGCGCTAGCCCGCCGGGTGGGTATCATAAGCGCTAATTCCCTTGGAATGCGTTTTGAAAAGCGCAAATTTTTTGATGTTTAAAAAGCGTGAGGTTCCCTGCTAGTATTTAGATTGAAAAGCGCGAGCCACTATAGCAGAAGCAGAAAGTAGCAGTTCTTGAAGCAGATAACGCCTTTCCTAGGCTCCTATCGCTGATCGTCGCCGAACTGAGGAGTCGCGACTTTTGACCAAGACCCAGGCCTCTGTTCATTGAAATGTTTACCTACTCAGTTTATTTACATAACTCCCACTTACACGCACACTGTCAGTGTTCCTGGGTTTATCGTTTAGTATTCATCCTCCGCTCAGTGCGTTTGCGCTGATACTTTTGGTATTTCAAATTTCTTTCAATATATACCTAACAACTTTATATTTGATAGGGTAAAAACATGAACCTAATCTTTCTTCTCGAATTCGAGCTTTTGATACAAAAAATTTTAGGTGTTTTTGGACCACCTCGCGCTTTTGACAACCACCGCCTTTGACGGGAGACACCTTCACCCTCGTCCATGACGACAAGTGGCTCTTATGGGCACACTACGGACGGCGTTCCTACGGTGGGAGCCACATTTATACCCCCTCCGTTATAACAACGGTCAACCACGGATGCGCTATGGACGGCGTTCCTTCGACGGGAGCCACCATGCCCGTCCATGACGATACGCCGTCTATGGACACTGTGGACGGTGTTCCCACAATGGAAGCCAAATTTTTATACCCCTCCTTAATAACAACTGTCAACCACGGACACACACTAGACGACATTCCAGGAGGGACACCACAATTACACCCCTCCTCAATGACAACGATTCACCAAGGACGGATTACGAGCGACGTTCCAACGACGGAAGCCACCTTTATGCCCCTCCGTAATGACAACAAGATCCTACGGACACACTACGGACGATGAACAAACAACGGATGCCCCTCATACCCGTCCTTTGTCATAACCGTTGGTTGACGGAACGACGGCGCTCCCCTAGATGAGTGGCTCCGTGATCCTGACGGATGGTTGTCGTTACGGATCCCACCACGGAGTACATCCGTCGTGTTCACTAGCGCGCACGGAACGCGAAGGAACGTCATCGCCTCACGGACACCAAAGGCGCCTCCGTGAAAGCCGACGTCCCGTTTAAACCATGGCCTTAACTGATGGTCACGGGTCGCTACGGATGGTCAAAATGCCGGCCCAGGAAGGTCATTTTTGAAGGAACGTCTACGGATGGACGACCATCAGTGATGGTCTCCGTCTTTCCATCTCCACATTCGATTATTATTCTGTGAATAATACACAGCTATGTTATCGCTCCGCAAAAAATTTTTATAACACCCCCTCAAAATTTTTTCTTTTCGTTTCAAGGTGCGTAGATTCCAAAAACGCTGCAAAAGTCCTTGTCACATGGGTTTATTATTCTACTGGACATACCTACAGAAATGTTGGCTTTTCATTTATTGTTTCTTTCACGCGTAATAATCAAAATAGCTATTTCTGATGGTTTCCATTAATGTTGGCCCCTAAAACACAAATTAGGTACCTACGCTCGTGTTATTTTATTTTTTTATTTTTTTTTAAACTATGTTTGATCATTGGTATTGCCATTTAATCCTCTTGATCCACGTGTTGACACTTTTTCCAGTGCTATTATCTAAACTGATGGTGATTTCAGACGATTTTCCAGGTTTTTGACTCATAAAAAATCAATTTTGGGAGCTGAACATTTGGTAGAACTGAATTTTCCACTCTTTGGTCAAAATCTACTTCATATTCGGTCTTCTCGTCCCGAAAAACATGGAAAAAGATATATCAGAAGCTCATCTTACCAACATGTTGCTAAAACGCAAAAAGTACCTATTTTTACACACATTTTGACTCATAACACCCGTGGGTATATTCGATCGGGCTGAAAAGTTTCGGGACACAACTAGGGCCCAAATGGAGCATGTGTGCGAAAGAACGACTTTTTTAGACCAAAAATGAAGCCTGTACACGTGATACGGCGGACGGCGGACGGCGTACGGCGGACGGACATTGCATCTTTGTAATCTACGTACCTTGAAACGAAAAAGAAAAAAGTTTGAGGGGGTGTTATAAAATTTTTTGCTGAGCGAATACATAGGTGTATTATTCACAGAATAATAAACCAAAATGCAATGTCCGTCCGCCGTATCACGTGTACCGGCCTCATTTTCTGTCTAAAAAATCCGTTCTTTCGCACACTTACACGCTCTATTTGGGCCCTAGTTGTGTCCCGAAACTTTCAGCCCGATCGGAATATACCCAGGGGTGTTATGAGTGAAAATGTGTATAAAAATAGTTACTTTTTGTGTTTCAGTGACTTTTGAGGTATCGTTTTCCATGTTTTTGGGACGAGAAGACCGAATATGAAGTCGATTTTGACCAAAGAGTGGAAAATTGTGGTTCTACCAAATGTTCAGCTCCCAAAATTGATTTTTCATGAGTCAAAAACCTGGGAAATCGTCTGAAATCGCCATCAATTTGTATAATAATACTAGAAAAAGTTTTAACACGTGGATCAAGACGATTAATTGCACTATCAATGATCAGAGATAATTTGAAAAAAAGGAGCGTATCTAATTCGTGGTTTTGGGGGCCAAAATAGGTGGAAAACATCAGAAATATCTATTTCAATTATTTTACATGAAAGAAACGATAAATTAAAAACCCAACTTTCTGTAGGTATGTCCATTAGAATAATAAACCCATGTGACCGGAACTTTGCAGCGTTTTTTGATTTATTATTTTCAATAATGAAGCTTTGAAATCGACCATGAAAAAAAGTTTAATCCCCCCATCAAAATTGCATGGTTTGCGTTTCAAGGGACGTAGAAAACGAATAATGGAATAAAATATTTCCGTCCGTCTGCTGTCCGCGGCTTTTTCGTTAGTTAACATGAACCAAAACATACGAAATTTGGTATATGAGTCCCTTTCGGGCTCTAGTTGTTCCTCGAAGCTCGGCGTTATTGTCACTCAACTCTAAGGGGTGGGAAATAGGGGTTGAATATCCTGAGTATCCTCATCTCGGAAAATTTATTTTGAGGTGTGGGTTTTTTTCGAATTTTTAAATAGTTTCATTTTTCTGAATTTTTTAGACCACACATTCTGCGGTGTTTCCATAAAATTTGCTATGATACAATTTGCCGTACAGAGCAGGGTGAACGCAGGCATCAAGCTGAGTTGAGAATGCACACCGCTGCCTCTCGGCCAGGCGTGGGCTGTAGGCAGTGGGCTAAGTGGCGGACTGTAACGCCAAAGTTCCTGAGATCGAAACCCTACCGGGACTGAATATTTTTCACTCCACATCAACAATCTCCCTTCAGAATTTCATTTGTGTTTCTTTTTGCCATTTTAGCAACTGTTTGTCATTGATACACTAAATTTTAGCAACATTTAACACGTGATTTAGGTAGGTACCTAGCAACGAGTACGGGGTTAGGCACTCAGTTACGGAGGGTCTGTGATCTATATAGAAGGGTTATCTAGACAGAGAAGTGTGATCGATAACAGAAGGGTTGCGCCATTTGACGGTTTGCGCCATTTCTCATCAACATTTTTCACAGATAAACATTGGTTTGAGCCGTTTTGGTACAAAAGTTGAGGCGTTTTACCTTCAACACAGCGTAGATGAGGCGTTTCTCCTCCAAAATGACTGATTTTCTTGTTTTGGTGGTCGGAATTACCCCCACTTCCGAATCGAATTGTGAAATTTTGACTTTGTCATCGAAAAGAGCAGGTCGAAAATGGTTGGGGGGGGGGGGGGGATGTACGTGAAAATCAGAATTTCGTCTGCAAATCGCCTGACGTTCTTCCGTCAGGGCAGTAACAGTGGACGTCCCTTATTGTGGTATATCCACTCTAACTCATTGCAGATCGTCTGGAAGTATAATATATGAGTAACTGATCTATGATGATGATGAATTCATTGTGCAATTTAATTACCTAATTTTGTGACTAGTGACGCGATATGAACAGCTTACGTATGACTACTCATATTAGAGTAGATGATGTTATCATCATAACAATGCCCCAAGAATGTTATGAAGAAATTGACTTATTGATCTAAGGTTAGGTTGGTTGATTAGGTTGATATACCTATGTCGTATGGCAGCTGGTAGCTCCAGAGGTTGAGGATACGGGAAGCTGACACAAGATCTGCAGAAAATCCCGCCGAACGGGCGTCACGGATGTGATTGGTTGTCCTCCTACAAGGATCAGAATTTGATCCGATCATTTCACTCGAGGCTACCCATTGCCTCAACGCCCTAATTTGGGCCAGGGGCGTTGAGATTCGAACCAACGGACCACAGTCGCCGTCCCAATCCTAGCCGCCAAGTGACAGACCGCTCGGCTACCTAGCCACCACCTTGTTCCTTATATTACGCGACAGACGCTGCAAATTATTACACAAGGATGTAGTATTTTGAGCATAGATGCCCGTTCTACGTAGATCACTATTTTCTGTGGTCAGTACCAACCCTCACGCTTCCCCCAGGGGAGCCCTAAGTCGAGTACTGGAGCCGGCGGGACAATTACAATCTAAATATGTGTTGGATTCAAGGATTTAACCAAATTTGTTGATGGCTACAAAACTAACCATCAACATAATCAAAAATAACTAAGAACGAACTCCTTTCATAATGCCCTATGGGATTATAATAAAAAATGTTTCCTATCAATATACGGGCTGGAGTTATGTATACATATTGTCATGGTAACCTCCCGGAATACCACTCAACATGTACACACTAACATTGTCCTAAATAAACTGAACGAATGGAGGGCCTACGTGACTCAAGTGGGATAGGTATCCTCTCCCTCCATCAATCCACCAACGCTCCTAACGACCGTCGGATGACCGGGGGAGGGTGGAAGAGCTCCTATAAAACCCTCTCTTCTCACCCAGCTCGCCATTCTACGCTCAAACCTCAAAGTCGATGACTTCTCTCTCTCTTTCCTCATACCTCTTACCTTTCTCGCCTCAAAGAACTCAGATTGGTGGAACCAGTCTGATAACCGACGTGGTGGAACTGTCTGGACATTACCCCTAGCGTTTCTAGTGGTGGTAACCTCCCTAGCTTCGCCATAGGAGTAACCTTTCAAACGCTAGCTATCCAACCTTAAATTTTCACATCTCAACCTCAACTATCCAAGCCAACCCTCATTCTTCTATCACCACACATATGATTTTCAGATATCAAAATTTCGATTGACATGAATAGTCTTGCTCATTTCCCTATGATATATTTGTATAACCTAGCGATAGAATAACCAGGGAGTCGTCAATTACTGGTATCCTTTTGATATTTACAACACCCAAACTGGATATTTCTTTATGGTGAGCTAAACCAGGATAAGCCAAAAAAACCACGTTCTGCTCAACAGCAAAAGAAAAAGTGGAATAAGTTTCGATGGATGACAGAGTACACGTTCCACAGTCAAGAATCCACAGACTCAGAAATACCCCGGATTACGAAAGCTTTTTTCCTGGACCTGATTATGGAAATCGTCAATCCGACTGTTGAATGGAAAATCCCAACGGATAGATTGAGCGGGGAGGGGAAGACTTGGCGGTAGGAGCAAAATATTGACAGGTGGCCATTAGGTTATGGAAATGAAGGGAAGTGAGCGAGAGGAATGAAGATAGCATGAAGGGATGGAGTTCGCGGGTCGTCAGACCTAATCCTAATCTAATCCCCTTTTCCCAGACTTAACGAGAAGAGCGGCCGGCCAAGAAAAACATTTTCCTTGGTTATCAATAGCTGGGGACGAGTTAGCTATGCGAATCTGATTGGGAAAAATAATCAGCGGTTTTTTCTCGTTTCCTCTTCTTTTACGTGGACCACTAAAGAAAATGATTTCGCATAAAAGTATAATTCTAATGTATTGTTATCGGTAACTATATTTCCTTTGAATTTTGACTTTTTTACACTGAACATGGAGTACATTTAACAGTGTATCTTGAGGGGAATGAATTTTACCACCCTTGGGTTCAAGATACATTCGATGAGGAGGTATGATTGGATCCAAATCAACGGCACTTTTTTCTATGGCTCCAACAATCAATCGCAATTTCAGATAAATTAAAGCCCTGGACACTTTTTAAATGGAAATTCAAACACTCGCATAACACAGTTTATGCTGCATAAAATATTTTATGCTGCATAACATGGTTTACGTCACATAGCATACATGTCGAACATGTTGAAACTAAAAACGCTTCGAATTTTTTCCCAGTGGGTTTATCTATACATAAAATTTTGTCTAGATCACTGTTCTGAACGCAACACATGTAAAATCTGACAAATATGCAAACTATACAAAAGGTCGAGGTCAATTAATGAGATTAATATATAGGGTTGGTACCACATGAAACTAATCATTATTCATTTGTAAGACTTCATCTGATGTTCAAAGGTTTCCTTGAAAAACCTAGGTACTCCACGAACAAATTCAGAGAGTAGTTGGGAACTGGCTGACTGGTTAGCTCATTGAATTTCTAGCAATGTGACAAAATTTTCAAAATACACCGACGCAACCATTCTAACTTAAACGAAATACCTACTAGTTGTTATATTGTTGTTTACTTCCTTCTAATGGTGCTCTTGTAATTTATTTCGCCCGCCACATATAACATATACGAAACTGTCGAGAAAGAATTTAGAAAGAGGAAACAAGAGATGCTTAATTGTCCGCGAAGAAAATACAGTACAGCTTGGTTTTAATTACCAGACGTAATTTTTAAGTTTCCGCGGCATCTTCTATCGCTCTTTCCGTGAAAAGAATGCCGCACTTCTGTGCCCGTTATTTATTTCTCGCCTGAACTGGTTTTATTATTAAAATTCTTCCATGGTCTTTAGAGCTTGGGGGAAAAAGCTAGTGTAAGCATCTGGGGATGAGCAAAAAACCGGTGGCTCCACGATCGACCCGGAGCGGCCGAAGAAAAGTCCTTGTCATTGGAACGAAATAACGGCGCCAGGGCTTGCAGCAGTGTTCTGGAAGCGCTTCCCAGGAACGAACTCGTTTCCCCTCCACCCGCCGAACACCGAACTCTTTGTTTTTCCCTCCCAACTATCTGGTCCAGGGAGGAAGGTTTTTTTAATGCTTCCCAACTGCCGGCACTTCCCTTAACGGTCTTTCCTCCTTCTGATATTAAAAGAGCATTAGTCCGCGTAAATCTGCGCCAGCTGACACCTGGCAGGAGTCGGGGGTTCGCCGTGGAGCCAAGCTTGGAAATTGAGGTGGAAAGGTCCCATCCTGAAGCAGAAGTCGTGAAAAGTATCCGAACACATTGCGGGAAACGTGTCAGGAATCGCTTGGAGTTGAAATGGCGGCATCGCACAGCGGCAGATGGAATGGCAGCTGTTTAATCCTGGAATAGTTGTTAGTTTTCAAGTGGGTCTTCCTGAGTTTCGTTAGGTTGAGACGGGCATTCACTGTGGAAAGATAATTAATTGGCTGTATAAAAAACGCTGCAAACTATTACACGACGGTTTATTATTTACCTGTATAACGCCCCTTCACTGTTATCTGTGGTCAATACCCTCGTGCTCCCCCCAAGAAAGCCCTAAATCGAGTAGTGGAATTAAATGTCCCTGGAATTAAATGTTCATAAAAATGCGCGGCATTCAATAACTCATTAATTATTTTTTGTTATTTATGAAGCATAATGTAAATAATAAACCGTTGTGTAATAATTTACCTAAATAGATGGCACTGGGTGGACAATAACGACCTACTTAGAGATCACAGGAATAGGAACAACGTACAGTAACTAATAGGCACAGCGGGCTCTTGAGGCTTCGGTTGGGACCGGCTCCGTAGACTTAGAAGACTAGGAAGAACTAGGAAGACTCCACCTTATGGTCTCTTATGGCTGGGGATCAGCCAGAAATGTTCGTTAAGCAAGGAAATGCCGAAAAATTGGCAAACTCGAACTTTTGATGTCATTTACCACGAAGATAATAATTAGCGTTTTCCCGCAGCCCGATAGTTCCAACTTAGATTCTAACCGTCTCTCATGAATTTCCACATCAACGTCTCTGTTGATTATAAAATAATATTTAATAGCAATGATACCTTATATCCATTGTCAAGAAAATGCGCAATTTCATCAGGCTATTTTCAAGAACAAGGAAACTCTTAGGCATTTCCCTATATCCTGAGAGCGCATGAGTTCCAAAATCTTCGTTGTATCGGACTACCTATAATATTCGTGAATTCCATTTGAATTTTTCGGGAATATCTATTATAACATAGTTCTAATACTTTAACGTGCCTCTGAATCGACTCAGTTATTACGTTGTTTTCTGGGTTGCTAAAGGAGTTTCCTCTTTTCTGGGGAAAAGGCATTTGGGAAAACGTTAAAAGATAATATTGATAAGAAGATAAGCACTCAAATATAATTCAGAGCTACTCCTCTCGATATCCATTCAGGGCAAAGCAAAAATGACAGAAACATACAGATTTTGTTCGTGACCTTAAGTGCACATTAGATTTTAATTTGAAAAAAGGGAGAAAAATGTAATTTTGCCAGTGAATGCCATTTTAAAGAAAACGCAACCCCCACTCAAGAACCGTTCAGTATAATTTTGCTATCATTTCGTTTTGTAATGTAAATGCGCTTATTCCTGATTTAGCAGATTTTGCTAATCGGTAAAGTAACATTTCCAAAGCTTTTATTCCGCGATGTTCCAACAAGGAAGTTCATTCATATAAAATTTCATCTCAAGTTGTTGACCTCTTATTTCGTCCTGTCTTGATAAAATGCTGCTGTTTTCAACAATGATATGATGTTCCATTCAAGACAAAAATAGGAAGTTAAAGAGGGGGTGTCAACTCTAGCACAGTAGGGCGCAAATAAATTGTGTTGTAAGGCACTGATGTAAGGATCCAATCTAAGGTATTAATACGCATAATTTCATCTAGAAATGTCGGATTTATGAGAGTCTGAAGTAAATCAAGTTTGCTCATAGATAAACATGAAAGTTCCAGCGGGGTTTCGATTGAATAGGTTTGAAAACATTCGTGGCGGCGGTTGTTGCTAATCGTGCCCCCCCCCCCCCCCCCCCCCTTTCAACAAAAGGTTAGGTATATATTTGATATAATATCAATAAAAACGGAGCATTTAGGTCCATCACACATTACAAATCGAGGGGATTTGTAATGCTGGAGTACGTAGATTTTTTTAGTTATTCAGTTGCATTCAAGATGACATCAATACGAGGCAACCCTACATTCTCGAAGCAACTACAAGGTACCTGCGTCAACCAAATACATCAAACATCAAACATCATACATGAAACTGCATATGAATGACGATGATGATGAATTTCCAGTGCTTACTTACGTTTATTATAATCATAAATAGAACTAACAAATATTATTTCAATGATGTTTACGTCTTACTTCTGAATCGGTTCACCGAACCGTCAAACCCTAACCTACCCCACCACGCTAGCGCCGTTACAGGATAACTGAGGACACAAGATACGAATAGCCGGTTTGCGGAGTCGAAACTTAGGAAAACATGTTTACCACTCAGCGGGAAACGACAGGACGCACTGCTCCGTTTGTCACGAGAACTTGTTATTATGTGACGACGTTATTTACTTGGACGTTATTTACTTTCTTCAGTATACCGCGTGGGGGCCTAAACGCGGTCTTCACCGACCTCTTTTCTGTCAAGGGTTTCCGTATTGTATCACTTCCTCCTTCTCAGTCCTAATTAGGAAAAAGTTATCTAAATTGTTTGCAGAATATTTCAATTTATGTTTTTACTAGAAAAAACCATGACTAACGTTTATTATTCTATTGTTTTGTGAAAGTACGCATAATTTTGCTTCTCAGTCTCCGTTATACAATCTATGAGTGGATACCTTGTTACCACCTTTTAGAGCAGTAAAAATTGATGCTATACTCGTATTTTGCGTTCTGACTCGGCCATTCAGAAGCGGATGAACCTATACATTCTTACCATCCCCCATTATGGTTAATTATTCTGTGAATAATACACCTATGTATTCGCTCAGCAAAGAATTTTTATAACACCCCCTCAAAAATTTTTCTTTTCCGTTTCAAGGTGCGTAGATTCAGAAAATGCAATGTCCGTCCGCCGTCCGCCGTATCACGTGTACCGGCTTCATTTTAGGTCTAAAAAAGTCGTTCTTTCCAACGCATGCTCCATTTGGGCCCTAGTTGTGTCCCGAAACTTTTCAGCCCGATCGGAATATACCCAGGGGTGTTAAGAGTGAAAATGATTGTAAAAATAGGTACTTTTTGTGTTTTAGTAGCATGTTAGTAACATAAGCTTTTGCGGTATCGTTTTCCATGTTTTTTGCGACGAGAAGACCGAATATGAAGTCGATTTTGACCAAAGAGTGGAAAATTGAGGTTCTGCCACATGTTCAGCTCCCAAAATTGATTTTTTATGGGTCAAAAACCTGGTAAATCGTCTGAAATTACCATAAATTTGTATAATAACACTAGAAAAAGTGGATCAAGACTATTACACGGCACTAACAATGATCAAAGGTAATTTGAAAAAAAAAGGAGCCATTCGTGTTTTGGGGGCCAGAATTGGTAGAAACCATCATAAATAGCTATTTTAATTATTTCACATTAAAGAAACAATAAATGAACAGCCAACATAATAGTAGATGTGTCCAATAGAATAATAAACCCATGTGACAAGGACTTTGCAGCGTTTTTCCTTTTACGTTTCAAGGTGCTTATATTCCAAAAATGCAATGTCCGTCCGCCGTATCATCCATATCTACATTTACTGTCAGTCTAAATAATTCTTTCTTTCGCCCACAGGCTCCATTTGGGCCCTAGTTGTGTCTCGACATTTTGCAGCCCGATCGGAATATACCGAAAGGTGTTATGGGTGAAAAGATGGGTGTAAAAATAGGGGTTTTGTGTTCTAGTAAAATAAGCTTGTGGTGTATCGTTTCCCATGTTTTTTTTTAGGGCGAGGAGACCGAAAATGGAGTCGATTTTGATCAGCGACTGAAGAACTGAGGTTCTAATAAAGTTTCAGCCTCAAATTTACGTTAAATTTTGGTGTAAAATCGTCAATCCTCCGCACACAGGCTCCATTTTGGTCCTAGTTGTGCTCCGAAGCTTAGTAGCCCGATCGGAATGCACCCAGGGGTGTTATGGGTGAAATATTTGTGCAAAATTGGATGTTTTCAAAGTCTTTGTAAACTTCGGCTTGGAGACCGGATATGAAGTTGCTTCTGACTAGAGAGTGAAAAACGCTGCAAAGTCCTTGTCACATGGGTTTATTATTCCATTGGACATACCTACAGAGATGTTGGCTGTTTATTTATTGTTTCTTTCATATAAAATAATTGAAATAGCTATCTCTGGTGGTTTCCACCAATTTTGGCCCCCAAAACTCGAATAAACTACGCTCCTTTTTTTTAAAATAAATTATCTCTGATCATTGGTAGTGCCATTTAATCGTCTTGATCCACCTGTTGACACTTTTTCCAGTGTTATATACAAATTGATGGTGATTTCAAACGATTTCCCAGGTTTTTGACTCATGAAAAATCAATTTCGGGAGCTGAACATCTGGTAGAACCTCAATTTTCTATTCTTTGGTCAAAATCGACTTCATATTTGGTCTTCTCGTCCCCAAAAACATGAAAAACGATACCTTAAAAGCTCATGTTACCAACCTATTTTTATACACATTTTCACTCATAACACCCCTGGGTATATTCCGATCGGGCTGAAAAGTTTCGGGACACAACTAGGGCCCAAATGGAGCATGTGTGCGAAAGAACGAATTTTTTAGACCGAAAATGAAGCCTGTACACGTGATACGGCGGACGGCGGACGGCGTACGGCGGACGGACATTGCATTTTTGGAATCTACGTACCTTGAAACGGAAAAGAAAAAATTTTGAGGGGGTGTTATAAAAATTTTTTGCTGAGCGATTACATAGGTGTATTATTCACAGAATAATAAACCAAAACGGAGGTTCTAACGAAGTTTCAGCTCCCAGAATCCCTTTTTTATGAGCCAAAAAACCAGGGAAATAGTCTCAAATCACCATAAATCTGCATAATAGCACTAGAAGTAGTACTAAAAGGTGAATCAGACAGTGAAATGGCACTATGAATGATCAATGAAAATGTGTGAAAAATAGGAGCCTAATTCGAGTTATTGGGTGCCAAAATTTGTAGGAACCATTAAAAATAGCTATTTCAATTATTTCACACGAATGAAACATTAAATGATCAGCCAAAATTTCTGTAGTCTTATGTCCAGTAGAATAATATGTGGCAAAGACTGCAGCGTTTTGGTTTATTATTCTGTGAATAATACACCTATGTATTCGCTCAGCAAAAAATTTTTATACCACCCCCTCAAAATTTTTTCTTTTCCGTTTCAAGGTGCGTAGATTCCAAAAATGCAATGTCCGTCCGCCGTACGCCGTACGCCGTCCGCCGTATCACGTGTACAGGCTTCATTTTCGGTCTAAAAAAAAATTTCTTTCGCACACATGCTCCATTTGGGCCCTAGTTGTGTCCCGAAACGTTTCAGCCCGATCGGAATATACCCAGGGGTGTTATGAGTGAAAATATGTGTAAAAATAGGTACTTTTTGCGTTTTAGCAACATGTTAGTAACATGAGCTTTTAAGGTATCGTTTTTCATGTTTTTGGGGACGAGAAGACCGAATATGAAGTCGATTTTGACCAAAGAATAGAAAATTGAGGTTGTACCAGATGTTCAGCTCCCAAAATTGATTTTTTATGAGCCAAAAACCTGGGAAATCGTCTGAAATCACCATCAATTTGTGGAATAACACTGGAAAAAGTGTCAACAGGTGGATCAAGACGATTAAATTGTACTATTAATGATCAGAGATAATTTATAATAAAAAAAGGAGCGTACTTTATTCGTGTTTTGGGGCTACAATTTGTGGAAACCACCAGAGATAGCTATTTCAATTATTTTATATGAAAGAAACAATAAATAAACAGCCAACATCTCTGTAGGTATGTCTAATGTAATAATAAACCCATGTGACAAGGACTTTGCAGCGTTTTTAACGTATCAGCACTTCATTGTAGTAGGTAACCTACTTCGTTGGTTCAGTATTATTGGTATCGGATATTAGTACATATTTTCTTATTCTCCTATCCAAGATCTCGTATTAGACCGCGGCGAAATTGTTGAAGTGCACACAATTGTTTCACTCCTCGGCTGCATCGTGAGTTATATCCCGTTTTATGTACTAGCCCTTAAAGTCTGGGTCTGGCAATAAAAATCGAACAAGAGGTCTTCCGACGGTATTTTTATAACAGTGCTCGGGCACGCTGTGAGGCTCGTGCACTATTGGTGTGTGGTAGATGATGCATTACTGGTGATGGTGCCAGCCAAAATCCCGTAAACTTACGATTCGGCTGAGTTATGAGCTAGGCCAGGTCACCTCTAGAACAGTTCCTTCCCCCGATGAATCATTTATGAAGGCGTCTCCAGAATATTTTTTCCAATACTCGCCTCCATAGTTGATTCATGGGTAGTGCAACTCCGAAAATGGTCCTCTGGAATTTACTGGTATTGCGCTATCGCCATATTTTGGTTCGTGTCGGGGGTCATAAAAAAAACGTGCTGTGTTGCGAAAATTTGGGGTTCTCTCCGTTAATCAATAGGACGATTCGCCTTCTACCGGTGGAGCAGGTACACCAACCTCCTACAGACAAGTCAAGGGGATTGTATCCGAGCATCTCAGCATTTCGAAACAATGAATGTATATAATACCAACGAACAGGAAATGGCCGGCAGAGACTGTTGAGCTTTAATGGCCAAAACGTTGGTCGGATTCCGCTGATGAGTCCCAAACGACGAAGGAGGCAAATAATACTACCAAGTGGAAACAATGGCGCGATAGCAAGAGGCTTAACTAAGCAACCCGTATACCCCTCACCCGTGCCCATCGTACCATTACCATTTCTCCCCACACTTAATGGGACATGGGGAAATGATAACGATCAGAGTGAATGGGTTGGTGAACGGGAGTGGGGAGGAGCCTACCCTCCAAGTTTTCGCTAAGTGATGACGCTGGCCCTTCCTAACTGCGGCCAATAACTACCCTAATATCACTTAAGACCGCCCGAGAGGGGGGTCTCCCTGTTTTTCATTTCTTCGGTAAATTATGCTCGAAAGATCTTTTTTTTTGCGAAGATAAGAAAGCAAAAATTATGGAAGCAAACGCCATCGTGAGGGTATCGCAAAAACGTCAAGAGTTGAAACAGTAACACGAAACGTTGGAAATTATGCAAAGTAAACTACTGAGTCAATAAGCATAAAACTGACGCTACATACACTACGATTACCTGTGTAATTTGTAATTAATAATTTAAAAAAGCTACGTTTGCGTTTTGAACCGAATTCCAACAAATTATTTGGATTAAATTGTCGCACGTAAGCATCCCTGGTAGATATTTTTCTTATAATTATTAAGGATGTCCCAGTTCATTCTGGAGAAACTCAGCTCATTTTACTAATATGTTACTAAAACACAAAAAGTACCTATTTTTATACACATTTTCACTCATACCACCCCTGCATAAATTCCGATCAGGCTGAAAAGTTTCGGGACACAACTAGGGCCCAAATGGAGCATGTGTGCGAAAGAAAGAATTTTTTAGACCGAAAGTGAAGCCGGTACACGTGATTTGGCGGACGGCGGACGGACATTGCATTTTTGGAATCTACGCACCTTGAAACGGAAAATAAAAAATTTTGAGGGGGGTGTTATAAATTTTTTTGCTGAGCGAATACATAGGTGTATTATTCACAGAATAATAAACCAAAATGGAGTGTCGTTCAGTACATGATGCCACTCGGATCAGGGTGGAATTCAGGGTCGGATATCAGCCAGAGCAGTGAAATTAATTTCATCGTCCTGGCATTTCTCTCGATAGAAGCTCCACAGCATCCCAACTCCGCAGTCCCCTCATCTTCATCCCTTCGGAAGACGGCTGAATGCTCCAACTTCCTTTCGTTCGTCGGCACTCTTTCATTCCAAGCCGTTGAAAAGGGATGTCTGGGAAGTTATGGTAGTTGATTACGACGGAGCCCTCTTGCTCTTCCCCTTCTCAACCCTCGCCTAACAACCCCTCACCTTCGGGTACCACGACGCGACGTCTCGTTGCCCCGACCTAACTGTTCGGTTCCGAACCTGTCAAACTCAGTTGGCAGATTCCTCTCTTCCGGACTCCTCCATACAACCCAGTCCAATTCGAAGTTTCCCCGGCGCCTGTCAGAACAGACTTAGGTTCCTCCCTGAGAAACTTGTTATTTCTCCATTGATCAGGGACGCAATAAAAACTACTGCATGAGGTATATTCGATTGTGTTATGAAGTGTTTTTCGATAGACGATCAGCTGAATCCAAGAGTACCTACGTTAAAAAAAAATAAAAATAAATAAACAACCGGGCACTTCTCTGAATCGAATCAGCATAGACCATTTTTATGAGTGAACCAATAACGCCTAGGGGAAGCCGAATAAGGAAAGGCCATTACCAGTGCCAGGACGCCGCACATCGGTCCAAAACCTCCTAAAAACGGCCCAAAACATCTAGCCATCGGAAAAATTGGCTGAAACTTGGTATACCCCCGTTTCTTGGGTGCTGAATTCAAATTTGACGTCAGTTGAGCTCAAAATTACTTGCATATCATGCACATAATTTTCAGAAAAAAAACTGTTAAACCTACTTTTCGTAACTTTAACCGATTTTTAGCCATTTTTGCCCCTAAAAACATGTTTTTTGGACCCCTAAAAACATGTTTTTTGGACCTCTAAAAACATACAAATTTGCTGGCCTTTGAACTCCTCTTTTTGTTAGTAATTGTATCGGCATTTTGGATCAAACGTGTGTTTTTAGCCTGTTTTCAATCATTATTCCAGGTACTGAACTCATCATTCAACCAGAGACATGTTTCAGTAAGAATTCAATAAACACGACTGGGGGGCGGATTGTACCAGCTAATTTCAGTCTCGCTGTTTAAGTCGGGCTTATTGTTATTTCAAGATGACGATCTAGTTACACGCAAAACTAATAAGTGGTCATTATTATTCTGATAAAATGTTACATATTTAGTAACATAGTCTCAGATATGTACCTACCAACTGAATTTACTAAGGGAAGAAACTTTTTTTAAATATTTTTTTTCTCTCTCTTATTTAGTATGGCATGTTCTATTCAACTATTCTAGAAGTGGATACAATAGTTAAATAACATTTGTTTGAAATTGTGACAGAGTGTGACAGTGCACCCTCGAGAGTCCCCCTCCTAGACCAGGGAGACCAGAGAGATTATCACCGTTTAAGAAAGAATATCGATTAGGCTTCCACCAATCGACCCTGTCGTGGTATCCTCCCAGATAAACACAGATGTGGGGACGGAAGACGCAGGAGAGCCAAGGAACCTAGTGGGTAGGATGGAGGGAGAAAGCCCTAAGGGCTATATAAACTCGCCTCCTTCGCCTTTCCAACCGATCTACACTTCCTCAAGTCACTGACTACTCATTCTCCTCACTCCTCCTCTCGCTCTCCTCATCTAAAAGATCCCGGGCATGGTGGTAGCCTCCCAGCTGTAACCAAACCGGGCAAAGCCTCCTAAAAGATCCTGGGCATGGTGGTAGCCTCGCGCTATAACCAAACCAGGCACAGCTCCGTAAAAGATCCTGGGCATGGTGGTAGCCTCCCAGCTATAACCAAACCAGGTACATACCTAAAAGATCCTGGGCATGGTGGTAGACTCTGCACTATAACCAAACCAGGCAACGCCTCCAAAAATATCCTGGGCATGGTGGTAGACTCTGCACTATAACCAAACCAGGTACATACCTAAAAGATACCGGGCATGGTGGTAGTCTCGCACTAAAACCAAACCGGGCACAACCTATCCTCATACCTCCAGTAGTGAATTTACGTCACCTATGCATTCACTACAGACACCATCTTCACCGGAACAATAAACGACTCGAGAACAGCCACACTGTCACAAACTTGAAAATTTAAGGGGTATCGGCCACCTCTGGACCACTGTGCGCCGTCGCTAGGGACGGCTGATTTACGACGAAATGGGTATTCAGGAAATGAAATAATAAGTTATGTTCCTTCCCAGCCCAAATTCAAGCATTTTGTACCAAAAAAAGTCGAAATCCGTCATGTTTTATCATTTTATATATTACGTATATTGTATGTAGGATGTGTCTCAGGTTGGAGAGCCGCCGAGCCTGAATTCTGGCTGAGGGCTGGTATTGGTTTCGTCTACAAGTATGAACTTACAGATGAAACTTTCAGAAATCTCTGTGCAGAGACGAGATCGTTTTAACTGAACATTTGCAACCTGGGAATAGACAAGTTGAAATGGACAAAGCGACCGAAAATTTGATGAAATTATCAAGTTGTTACAGTACGGCTTTCCTCGAGAATGGGAAATGAGAGGAAAGCCGGAAATTGTGTTATCAAATTCCATCGGTTACGTAACTCGGTCGAAGGGGAAACTGCTTAATTCAAAGGTAGGGAACTCCCGGATTCGTTAGCGCGATTGGGAGACAGTGGGTTGGGTGAGGGGATCAGATTGGATTACAGAATTGTGACGTTGGAAGGTAGCAGACAGAGAGAGAGAGAATAAGGGTGAGGCGAGGGACTGGCATCCGAAGGTACACAGTTGGAACAGGTCGGTTGAGTGAGGCCGTTGATTTGATTTGGCGGCTCCTAACTCTCCGGACCTCTTCCCTTCTCATCATCGCGTCGAAATTTCTCTCTCAAATACCTCGTCCATCCCTCCCCTGTCCACCAAGCTACCATGACAAATCATAGACGGCAGCTCTTGGGAGTTTCCAATACATATATATGGATCTTCTACTTTCCTTCAAACATTTTGCTCGGTATCGATCCTACTTCCCTCCTCGTCCTGACTGCTTCTTACATCGGACCTACCTGTATAATTCCTTCTCCGCCGACCCTGGCAACCTGATCAACCCTCAGTATCCTCGCAGTATAACTTTCCACAGGATGTAGTGATTCCTTATATATATAGGAATGATCGGTGGGGTATGGGTGAGGTTTCCTTCTGGTTTATTATTCTGTGAATAATACACCTATGTATTCGCTCAGCAAAAAATTTTTATAACACCCCCCTCAAAATTTTTTCTTTTCCGTTTCAAGGTGCTTAGATTCCAAAAATGCAATGTCCGTCCGCCGTCCGCCGTATCACGTGTACCGGCTTCATTTTCCGTCCAAAAAACTCGTTCTTTCGCCCACAAGCTCCATTTGGGCCCTAGTTGTGTCCCGAAACTTTGCAGCCCGATCGGAATACACCCAGAGGTGTTATGAGTGAAAATGAGTGTAAAAATAGGTACCTACTTTTTGTGTTTTAGTAACATGTGAGTAACATGAGCTTTTGAGGTATCGTTTTCTATTTTTTGCGACCAGAAGACCGAATATGAAGTCGACTTTGATCAAAGAGTGGAAAATTGAGGTTCTACCACATGTTCAGCTCCCAAAATTGATTTTTATGAGTAAAAAACCTGGTAAATCGTCTGAAATCACCATCAGTTTGTATAATAACACTAGAAAAAGTGTCAAAACGTGGATCAAGACGATTAAATGGCACTACCAATGATCAAAGATAATTTGAAACAGAAGGAGCGTACCTAATTCGTGTTTTGGGGGCCAAAATTGGTGGAAATCATCAGAAATAGCTATTTAAATTATTTCACATGAAAGAAACAAAAATGGACAGCCAACATTTCTGTACGCATGTCCAATAGAATCATAAACCCATGTGACAAGGACTTTGCAGCGTTTTTGCTTCCTAGTCTGCAAGGCAGCGGATGCTTTGTTTTCACCTTCGAAATATTTTAACAGCTGATATTTAGCCAGTGGGAATTAGTTACGGTATCATTTTTAAAGAAAACTACTCAACAGATTGTTAAGAATCAATTTTTGAATCCTGCAGTTCTGGATTTATGAATTCTATTAGTTAATAACTATTCTTTCCAATATTCATTTCGTTTTGCGAAACAATGAATCTGCAACAGGAATGTATTATTTTAATTCCTAAGCCCTAGTCATTATAAGCTTCAATGGATCTGCATTTGAGATAGGTAGATACCTATAATTTTGGACAGTAATCTCAATTAATTGAGCATTCTAAAAATTATGGCCATGATTATTCCATGTTCCATCACCATGGTACATTAATCAATTTTATTGAAATTATCAAGTGTACTTTTGTGTAGTGTTTGATTATTAGAACTACCAAAATTACGGTTCGTTACATAATTTGGATATTTTATGTGAATTCCTGTGATCAACGGATTTTTGTTTTGAATCTAGCACGTTTGGTGGTTGGGCTGCCGATAAATGGAGCCAAGGGGTTGGAAACTGTAATTCTACAATAGTATTTTATAAATTATATTAGGTTTGATTCTGGATGTGGCTACATTAATTTGTCCATATTCAAATGTAGAAAATATTCTTGTTCAAGTGCAATTTTATGTAGTTGTTACGTTTTTGGCACAGTTGTACTCGATAGGACCAAGGCTTATCCGTTCATGTTATTAATTTGTATTGTCTCTCTGAATGATCATGAGTGGAGTAACTGATCCAAACGGATTGACTTGTCCTCGGCCACAGGCAAGCATCAAGGCTGATGACATTTTGCACATTTCCAGCTTAATATAGCTGAAAGGTATTGGAAAATTAAAGGCCGTTTACCGCCGGATAAATCCGGGGAACGCAGCAAGTGTGTCCCTCCGTCCTGTCGTGTAAACGCTCCGCCGCGTCTGGCCGGTTATGAGCGTTCCCACTTGCTAGGGAGGACCGTTGGAAATTCCTTCGGATCTAGGGTCCCCCCATCCGACGATCCTTAATTTTTGGTGACTATTTACCTTAATTACCTTAATTTAAGAATATTCACCTTAATTTTTGGTCCTTCAAAATGAAAATGTTGGAATCCACTAGCATTTTGTGTTTTAGACATCAAGGAACATTTTTGGTTCCGTGAGTGTCTGTCTGTCTGTCCATCTGTCTGTAGTCAATTCCTTGTACGCTCATAACTACCACAAATAATGGTCAAAATGGGCTAAAATTTGGAGGGTTGGTGCGAGTTGGTCCCATACCAAAATCACTGAAAAAGTAATGTAACTTTCGTCTGCGCATGCGCAAAGTGAAATACTTGACACGCCCATAACTACCTTGAATTTCGTTGAAACGAGTTCAAACTTGGAGGGTTGATCAGCAATAATACTTCCTTATGAATTTCATTGGAATCGTATTGTAATTCGTCTGCGCATGCGCGAACATGAAATTTTGACCATTTCCTTGCAACGCTTCTATCTGCGCAAAAAATAGTGGTACAGAGCTGAACCTACCCAACTAATTCTGTTAGTCCATGCGACCTGAGTCGTTTAGTCATTAACCCATACTCCCACCTGTCCGCTGAATCAACCTACCCAACTCTATTCGTTCATGTGATTCAAGTGAGGAAGCTCTTCTGCCTACTCGAGCTGGCAGACTTTTAACATGGAACATGTTTTTACGGGAGTAAACCGGGCTGGAGAGCGTCCCGTCAGCGTCCGCGTAAACACCGCTCCCCTCCCCGTCACCCGCACAGTTCTCCATCTACCCCACTCCTGCCACCCAACCCACCACCGCTCCTATCACACCTTCGCCGATGAGAGCACGGCCAGACCCCACTCCGCCAAAAACTGCCGAGGGGGTTCTACCTAGCCGAAAAACGCCGAAAGCAGCTGACAACGTGTATTACATTACATTGCGTTAGGTTGCTGGTCCAAGGCTTCGAAATACCACGAAGTTATTGATTAAGTAAAAAAAGTGCATGTCCTCCAAAATGAAAATTTCCACTACCATTTTCCGTTTCAGACATCGAGGAACATTTTTGGTTCCGTGTCTGTCTGTGGTAATTCCTTGCAACACCCATAAATAGCCGAAATAAAGGTCGAAGTGGGCTGAAATTTTGAGGGTAGGTGCGGGTTGACCCACAGATGGTCCCGTACCAAAATCATTGAAAAAGTACTGTAACTTTCGTCTGTGCATGCGCAAACGTGAAATAATTGGAACACCCATAAGTACCCTGAATATCGTTGAAATGAGTTCAAACTTGGAGGGTCGGTCAGGAGTAATACTTTGGTAGTTCCAAATTAATTTCATTGGAATCGTAACTTTGACCTACGGATGTGCGAACATGAAATGCTGACCATTTCCTTGTAACGCTTCTAACTACGCGATAAATAGTCGCCCAGAGCTGAAATTCTGAGGGTATACGCGGGTTGGATCGCAGATGGTCCCATTTCAAAATCATGAAAATCGTTTTGTCTGCGCATGCGCAAACGTGAAATACTTGGAGTGCCCATAACTACCTTAATTTTCGTTGAAATAAGTTCACATTTGGAGGGTCGATCAGTATAATACGTTGATGGTTCCATTATGAACTTCATTGGAATCTTACTGTAATTTCCCTCTGCGCATGCGCAAACATGTAATGCTGACCGTTACCTTATAACGCTTCTAACTACGCGAAAAATAGTCGCAGAGAGATGAAATTTTGAGGGTACACTCGGGTTGGATCGCAGATGGTCCCGTTTCAAAATCATGAAAATCGTTTAGTCTGCGCATGCGCAAACGTGAAATACTTGGGAGTGCCCATAACTACCTTAATTATCGTTGAAATAAGTTCACATTTGGAGGGTCGATCACAGTATAATACTTTGATGGTTCCATTATGAACTTCATTGGAATCTTACTGTAATTTCCGTCTGCGCATGCGCAAACCTGAAATGTTGACCGTTTCCTTATAACGCTTCTAACTACGCGATAAATAATCGTAGAGAGATGAAATTTTGAGGGTACACGCGGGTTGGATCGCAGATGGTCCCGTATCATAATGAACCTACCCAACTAGTCTATACGTTCATGTGATTCAAGTGAGGAAGCTATACCTAGTGCCTACTCGAATCGGCAGACGTTTTTCTACATCTCTCCATATCCTCTGTTATTACTAGCCTGACCGCTCGCTTCACTCGCTATCCGAGATTCGCTGTACGCAGTATGGTAGAACCAACAAACGACGGAAAAATCCCATAGCCTACCGGGTATTTGTGCCCAATTTTATCAAAATCCGTCAAGCCATTCAGGAGTTGACCATGGTCGACCATAGTTCCGCTATGGTCAGGGAATAAAAAATGCGCCTACGTTCAACTTGGGAGGCTACCGGATATTGGTGCCAAATTTGGTCGATATCCGTTGAGCAATTCGGGATTCGACCATGGAGGGGCCCATGGATGCAATATGGTCGACCGCGGGGGTAGTCCGAAGGGTCGATCGTAGATAGAATTTCACATAGATTACGAATACGCGATAAAAAATAGGGGTTACCATTTCAATTAACGAAGTTGACCATGTTCGACCATAGTTCCGCTATGGTGAGGGAATTAAAAATGCGACGTTGCACAACTTGGGAGCCTACTGGATATTCGTGCCAAATTTGGTCGATATCCGTCAAGCCGTTCGGCCGTGCATAGAAAGACAGACAGACAGACACACAGAGATTCGAATTTATAATATAATAAGATGTACCTATTCGAAAAACATGTTCCATGTTTCCTTGCTTTGATCCTTGATCTAAACTGTTATAATCCGGGGGTCTGGAGGTGTCCCCCCAGAATTCATTCGACAGTAAACGTACCGTCATGAACACAAACCACTGGCGGCTTGACACCCCCTACGGCAACGCTTTTTTGGTTTATTATTCTGTGAATAATACACCTATGTATTCGCTCAGCAAAAATTTTTGTAACACCTCAAAATTTTTTCTTTTCCGTTTCAAGGTGCGCAGATTCCAAAAATGCAATGTCCGTCCGCCGTACGCCGTATCACGTCTACAGGCCTCATTTTCGGTCTAAAAAAATCGTTCTTTCGCACACATGCTCCACTTGGGCCCTAGTTGTGTCCCGAAACTTTTCAGCCTGATCGGAATACACCCAGGGGTGTTATGAGTGAAAATGTGTGTAAAAATAGGTACTTTTTGCGTTTTAGCAACATGTTAGTAACATGAGCTTTTGAGGTATCGTTTTCCATGTTTTTGGGACGAGAAGACCGAATATGAAGTCGATTTTGACCAAAGAGTGGAAAATTGAGGTTCTACCAAATGTTCAGCTCCCGAAATTTATTTTTCGTGAGTCAAAAACCTGGGATATCGTCTGAAATCACAATCAGTTTGTATAATAACACTAGAAAAAGTTTCAACATGTGGATCAAGACGATTAAATGGCACTATCAATGGTCAAGGATAACTTTAAAAAAAGAAAAAGGAGCGTACCTAATTTGTGTTTTGGGGGCCAAAATTGGTGGAAACCACCAGAAATGGCTCTTCGAATTATTTCACGTGTTTCTGTTTTAGTAACATGTTAGTAACATGAGCTTTGGAGGTATCTTTTTCAATGTTTTTTAGGTCGAGAAGACCGAATATGAAGTGGATTTTGACCAATGAGGGGAAAATTGAGGTTCTAACAAAGTTTCAGCCTTAAATGTACGTTAAGTTTTGGTGTAAAATCGTCGTTCTTCCGTACACTGGCTCCACTTGGGTCCTAATTGCGCTCCGAAGCTCGGCAGCCCGATCGGAATACACCCAGGGGTGATAGGGCTCAAAAATGGGTGTAAGGAAAGGGTTTTTCGAGGTTTTTTAAAGGTTTTAATGTACATGAGCTTGTGATATATCGTTTTGCATGTTTTTTCGGGCGAGAAGACCGATTGTGAAGTTGATTTTGTCCAAAGAGTGAAGAACTGATGTTGTAACGAAGCTCCCAAAATCAAATTGTAGTGAGTCAGAAGCCTGGAAGATGGCTGAAATCAACATAAGTTTGTATAATAACACTGGAGGTAGTTTTAACAAGTGAATCAAGACAACTCAACGACTCTTTCAATGATTTCAATTGGCTTCGCAACACAATCTCCTAAACTTCTGTTTTACAACTGCATAATTATGTTAATAATTTATAAGTGTTTTACAATTATGTACACTGCCTTAGGTCGAATTTCTGTAATCATTGTCCATTGTCACACAATTATTGTCCGGCTAATAAAAACGCTGCGCATTATTTCACAACGGTTTATTATTTACTTGTATAGCAACCCCTTCTGCGTAGATAAGTGTTTCCTGTGGTCAACACCCACCCTCGTGTCCCCCCGCCAGGAAAGCCCTAAATCGAGTACTAGAACCGGCCCGGGAATCACAGTTTCATAAAAATGCGCGGGATTCAATAATTCAATCAATAATTATTTGTTGTTATTCATCAAGCATAGCGTTTGTACAAGTTGCAAAATTACCTATCAACAAAATCCAAAAGACCCAAAAATGAAATCCAAGCCTTCCATCCATCCATCCATTCTTCAAAAATGAAATAATATCACGGAACAAGTAACTCGACATCAACGGCGGTGTTCCTAGCAATGATACCTGGGCCGAATTCATACCGTTTCATTCACGACCATGTTGACGAAGCTTTTTGGTGCAAACGAACGGCTGGTCGAACAATGCTCCGGGTGGTCTCAAAAATGCTTTAGTTCAAGATCAATTTAAAAACGTAATAAATAAATAAAAATCGATACCCTTCCATTGGAAGTTTCCGAGCTACGGCGTTCGGGGAATTTCAACCCTTATTTTGCGGACCAACTAGACCTCAAGAAGGACCTACAAACCAAATTTCATTAATTTTGGTTCGTGGTAACTAAGCAAAATGCGAAGTACGGCGAACGGACAGAAATTTTTTATTCCTTTTTCGGATTCTACATACCTTGAAACGTAAACCATCAAATTTTGAGGGGGTTAATTTTTTAAATTTATTAAAAAAATTTAAATTTTAATAAACCAACAATTTACCTACCCTCCAGGTAGAAAAGGTCATGGAATACGGTAGTTGGTATTGAAGAATTGTAGTAGCAGTACCTACCTACGTATATTATATAATCTCAGAACCTACAGTTTCCCCGTACGTAGCTAAATAAATTAATTGTGAAGGGTAGGAAGGTACGTAAAATTTCCTTAGAGGTAGGTATTAATCAGCTCTACGCTCAAAACCAGTCAACGATGGTTTTCTTAAGGGTTGGTATAGAATTATTTTATGAATGTGTGTAACCAAACAATTGCGCGTCCTATGAAGGAAGGTAGATAGGTAGGTAATTCTTCCACCAGCAATAACATCCCTCCTCCAACTTTCGAGTTAGTCAAGATAATTGTTTCAAGACAATACCTTCCGTATGCTCCCAACCCCCGCCCCATCAACCACCCACCCGCCCGCCTTCCATGGATCCATCCCTTTCATTCCTACTGCTGATCTTGTGGAGAGAGTGGCGTTACTACGTGAGCTTTCCCCAATTTCACATTATAGTAATCTACTCTCGTAAATAGTTTTGCGAAACAAGTATTTCTTATCATACTTTGTTTGGCTCTTTGTGTTGTGTTCAGATTTTTTACCTTTATCTCCCTTCTGAGTTCTCTTCCCCCTTACTGAACCCGTTTTCTCCCAGTTACCGTTTCAGGTGAGTTTCTATTATACATATAAGTGAGTATTTTATTTAAATTATTTAATTAGAGCCAATGAGTACTGTACTTGTGATATTGATCAATAATCTGTTATGGAAATTGGAATGTAATAGTTTTCGTGTTATGGTTGCATTGGGATGTCCGGAGTGAGGGTTGGCACCACTGGACAGAGCGGAACTGAGTAGTAGCCCGATTACCCCCCCCCCCCCCCACCCCCCGCGGGGACCAAATGGTTATGGTGTGGGGCCAAAGTGGCTGATTAGGGGGTGCGTCTAGGGGGCGAGGCTAGGATGCATGGCGGGGGGGGGGGGGGGTCCTAGTGGCGAGGGCGAGGGGAAGCCCATTTCATTCATAAATTTCTTGTTTTGTTATCACTCATCATTCCTCAGGGCGCCGGCGCCGCGCAGTGTCATGTACAGAACCAGAGTCAGCGCCTTTAGAAGCAAAGGGGGGCGGTTGCATCCCAACGGTCCCTCACAGGTCACAGCCCATGTTAGCCTGAAGTTTCATTCTTCTCCCTCACCCCATCACGAATTCTTTCAATGTTGTGCGGGGAAAACCATTGCATTTTCCCGCCCCAGTGCAGCGCTCCGTGCGCTGGTCTTTAACATGCAAGAAATAATAATTAATTTCTTTGGGATGGGGGTCTTTAAACTTCCATTAGATGAAAAGATGGCTGAACCAATAAAATACGAACCAATTGTAATAATAATTATTGCTGATAATAAACATAATAGAAGTAGATTTCCCCTCCCACGAGAGGGGTCTCTTTCCTACTATGGATACACTGAAATATTCTGACTGAAAATAAAATCGTTGATCCTGTAGGTATTTCATGATGCATTTAGGTAGGTACCAACATTATCGCCATCTCGCTTTATTTTTTGCATGTCTCAGCCAGTATGGACTCACCATTAATGTAGCTAAAAGCTGTTTTGCTCAAACTTCGGTATCATTCCTGGGCTATATGATCTCTCCAGAGGGCATCTCACTGTCTCCAGACAAAGTCTCGGCTATCTCGACGTATCCTAAACCTGGAACCGTCGGCGAACTCAAGCGTTTTCTCGGCATGATAAATTTTTATCATCGCTTCGCACCAAGCATGGCTGAGACTCAAGCACCTCTACATGTGAAGGGTAACCTACCATCGGGCCAGATCATCACATGGGACGAGGAAATGGAATGTGCATTCGAATCTTGCAAAAAGATTCTCTCTACAGAAATAACTCTCGCATTTCCTAATCCAAGTGCAGAAATTGTTGTCATGACTGACGCATCCAATGTCGCAGTGGGTGGTGCGGTCCATCAAGTAGAGAATGGTATCACCCGACCTCTAGCTTTCTTCTCAAGGAAGTTAACCCCAACAGAACAACGTTACTCAACATATGATCGAGAATTACTTGCAGTTTATGCCATAATTCAACGTTTCTCTTATCTGTCGGAAGGACGCCCATTCCAGATACTGACCGATCACCGTCCAACATATGCGTTCACTAAGTCGCAGGACAAGGCTTCAACTCGGCAGATAAGGCAACTTGCTTATATCAGCCAGTTCTCTACAGATATTTAATTTGTTAAGGGCCTGGACAACGTTCCTGCTGATGCCTTGTCGAGGATTGAATCAATCATCTGCCGCAATATTCCTCCTAACGACTTCGCCACATCTCAAGCTCAAGATGAAGAACTGCAACGCCTCTTGAGTCAAACAGAATCTCACAGCCTTCAGTTACGCAAAGTTTGTTTGGAAGACACACCTATCTATTGTGATCTTTCTACTGACTCAGCTCGACCTTTTGTACCTAAACCTCTTCGTCTGGCCATCTTCAAGAATTTCCATTCCATGGCACACCCAGGGATTCGCGCAACATCACGCCTTATATCACATCGTTTTGTTTGGCCGGCAATGCAAAAATATATTACGAAGTGGGTACGAGAGTGTCAAAGATGCCAACTTTCAAAAATCCAACGTCACGAACGAACACCTTTGGCCAGTTATTTGAAGCCTGATGAACGTTTTGCCCCTCTAAACATCGATACTGTTGGACCCCTGCCTTCGTCTCGTCGATTCTCATATCTTCTATAACTTGTGTGGATCGATTCACTCGGTGGGTCGAAGCCTTCCCCATCGCAGACCAGACAGCTGACACTGTCGCTAGAACCTTGTTCGAAGGTTGGATCGCCGGCTTTGGAACCCCGTTAACAATCGCCACTGATCAAGGACGCAACTTTGAGTCACACCTGTTCCGCTCTGTCTCTAGACTGCTTGGCATCGAGATCCGTCACACAACTAGCTACCACCCACAAGCGAATGGTTCGATAGAACGCCAATATTGCACTATCAAAGCAGCTCTCATGTGCCGTCTCAACGAATTGGCTGACTCATGGTCTTTTGAGCTCCCGGCAGTACTCCTTGGCCTACGATGTGCATTCAAGGAAGACATTCAGAGCACCCCTGCCACTCCCGTCTATGGTACGAACCTACGCTTGCCAGGTGAATTCTTTGAACCATCTCCAAATCTAATCTAATGTGTAATACACAGAAGATATATGGAAAAATGTTATTTATATAGGCACTCGACGCATTAATTTTTACTTTAAAAAAATTAAACTAAATTTTTTACTCAAAAATAAATACCTCATACCGTAATAATTACCTTAGTACCTACAAATTTGAAATAATTACTAATAACTTTTATTTGCTTCCTCATTGTTTCCCCAGTCTGGCCTTGGTATTCCCCGTCAACCAGTCTGTTTTGCAAAAAATTCCCTTGGAATAGTTCTCTTGATTTCAATTCTGACATTACGCTAACTCGACCGATCGTCGGAATCAGCTGAATGTTCTTTTTTTATGACACTGCGCGGCGATAAGGTGGGAAATTAAAAAAAAAATCATATATTTATGACTCGAAATGTTGTCTATGTAACTAGCATTCTATGTGCGCTCTAATTGCCGTAGGTATAAGCACATTTTCAAAGAATATAAGGGATTGCAATGCTACCTAAATGCATTTCTGAAAACAACAAATCCGCTACCAACATTTTATAGTGAGTAACACAAGTTCATTTACAAACGTCTGTTGAACAGCAATTCCTTTCAAGGGCGTGATTGATTTGCCTAGAGTGTCACTCCTGATGATGTACGATATTGGCAAATGAGAAAAAAGTAAATTTGTACCTACAAATTGATCTTATTATTATAAAAGATACTCTTTTCGAAAAAAAAGGGTAGACAATTACGAGCAATTTTGTTACTAGTTTTAAAAATTCGCTCATATGACCACGCTGCACGAACACTTTGGTATTTATTTATCTTATGTAGGAGAAAGCCTTAAAATGGATTCGTCTGAAGTGGAGATTCTACGTGAGAGAAACGATTCTTCTGAAACAACCCCTTTTCTTACAACTGATATAGCTATTGAATCGGACTTAGAGCCTGGGAGGAAACGAAAAAAGCGCGCCAACCGCAGAAAACGTTTAGCTGATTTAACAGCTAAAAAAAAACGCGTCAAAAAATTGCACGAGAAAATTCCGATGTTCGTTTTCGTGAAGCTGAGAAACGGAAAAAGAGCATGGAAAACGAAGGTGAGGAAGGCTTAGAAAAAGAGAGGAAGAGGCTGTCAGATCTGAGACGACAAAATCCAGATTTCAGGGAGAATGAAGCTGAGAAACGGAAGGAGAGCAGGATAAATGATGGTGATGAAGGCCTAGAAAAAGAGAGGACGAGGCTGTCAGAGCTGAGACGACAAAATCCAGATTTCAGGGAGACAGAAGCTGAGGAGCGGAGGGAGAGCAGGATAAATGATGGTGAGTAAGGCCTAGAAAAAGAGAGGAAGAGGCTGTCCGATCTGAGACGACAGAATCCAGATTTCAGGGAGACAGAAGCTGAAAAACGGAAGGAGAGCAGGATAAATGATGGTGAAGAAGGCCTAGAAAAGGAGAGGAAGAGGCTGTCAGATCTGAGACGACAAAATCCAGATTTCAGGGAGGCAGAAGCTGAAAAACGGAGGGAGAGCAGGATAAATGATGGTGAGGAAGGCCTACAAAAAGATAGAGGGAGGAAGAGAGTTTCTCGAAAAAATCCACATACCAGGGAGACTGAAGCTGAGAAACGGAAGGAGAGCAGGATAAATGATGGTGAGGAAGGCCTAGAAAAAGAGAGGAAGAGGCTGTCAGATCTGAGACGACAAAATCCAGATTTCAGGGAGACAGAAGCTGAGAAACGGAAGGAGAGCAGGATAAGTTATGGTAAGGAAGGCCTAGAAATAGACAGAGGGAGGAAGGGAGTTTCTCGAAAAAATCCAGATACCAGGGAGATCGAAGCGGAGAAGCGGAAAAAGAACAGGAAGAAGAAGGGTGTTAAAGGGCGTGAGGATGATCGTGAAAGAAAAACCAAAAACAGGCTATCTTATGAGGTGAAACTTAATGAAAGACAAAGAGATCGGATTCGAAAAAAGAAGGAAAGAGAGAATGAAATGATAAATCACCGAGAACACTATCTGAAAACCTTGAAAAACAACATTGACGAAGGCAAAGACGTAACATCGTCAGAACTTCAACAGTGGTACATGAACTCAAAGCTAATTGGGCCCGAAAATCTATGTATGTGCTGCCAGAATTTATTCTTCCCACATTCCATGCGGAAATTTTCTCAAAATTTGGTTTCTACTTCAGTATTGAACCCTCAAGAGCATGAACAATTTTTAACTAAAATTGAAACATGTGATTCTGATTTGGTTTGTCATACATGTTTGAAGTATATAAAAAATAATGGAACGTACCCTAAGACAACTGCAAACAAAAACTTGACTTTCCCTGATATACCCGAGACAGTTGCCAAATTAACACCCCTGGAGCTTCGCATGGTGTCTCCCTATATCCCTTTCATGCAGATCAAATCGTTAATGCCGAATATTCTGAATGGTCAACAGTGCATCAAAGGTAGCGTAGTAAATGTGTCAGTTCATGTAAATGAAATGATTGATGTTCTCCCTAGAAGTTTCAACCACATGAGTACAATACAGTTGAAATTGAAAAGACACATTGACCATAAATCTCATTATATGTTTGAAACCATTAAACCGCAAAATATTTGTGATGCTCTCAATGATCTCATAAAAACCCCTTTGTACGTCAAACATGAAATTAAACTAGATGATTCCTTTTTGTCAAAAACCACCCACCATACGGATGTTGACTTCATTGTCAATAAGGAGGATTGCTTGGAATCAACAGTGAGTGGTATAGATACGGGTGAAGTTGACCTTCCTGAAGACGAACTTGATTTTCAATGATGTGATGGATGACGACGTTTTGATTGTTGATCGGAGGGGAAATGAGAATTTTGACTTGCATGTCATTGCGCCTGGGCAGGGAAAACAGCCGATACCTTGGCACGTCGTTCCTGATTTGGAAGAGTTGTGTTTTCCAAGGGTTTTCGCTGGGCAAAAATTTGACCCTGAAAATGAGTTGAGCTACGCCCAGAGGATTAAATATGAAGCCCGACACAGGGACAGGAGGTCATGTACTCCAGAAAGACTATTTTTCATGGCAAAGAAGAAAATTGAAATGGGTGTCGTGTCAACGGCCAACGTTTGCCTCAGAAAATGCAAAAAAGACCGTCAAAATTTCCGTGCTAAAGACGTTACTAATTCGAATTTTATTCCTGATGCTATTCGCCACAACGAGGGTTACAAGTTTCTTAAACAGATCAGGGGGTCTCCCGCGTATTGGGAAGAGAAAAAAAGAAACGTATTGGCCATGGTAAGGCAACTTGGAAAGCCCACCATTTTCTTGACATTCTCTGCGGCTGAACTCCACTGTCCTGAACTCTTGGCAATTTTGTACAAAATTCATTTCAACAGAACTATTTCGATCAGGGAAGCCTCCGAATTGGATGATTTCACTAAAACCAAATTAGTGAAAGATGATCCAGTTACTTGCGTCAGGTATTTCGAACAAAAAGCTACCAATCTAATGAAAGTGCTTGAGAGCAGTGCAGGCCCTTTTGGGGAGCATTTTATGGTTGACAGTTACCAAAGAAGGGAGTTCCAAGCACGAGGGTCTGTTCAGTCAATTGCGTCTCGTTCATTGACAAATTTATTACATGTGAATGCGATCCAAAAAACCCTTTGATGTCCGTCCAGAGGCACCGTCACACTTTCACCTGTCATAAAGGCCAGAAAAACAAAAAACACTGCCTTTTTAATTATCCGTTGCCGGTTATGCCTCGAACAACCATTCTTGAGCCCTTTGGAAAAGAAGATAAAATTACACCCAAAATGATCCAAAGTTTGAAAAAAATACGCAATTTAATGAACGAGTTTTTTGACCACAATACTGCAGTGTCGTGGGAGGACATTCTACACAAACTCGAACTGACCGAGGATGAATATATCTCAGCGATAAGATATTCCTTGAAAAACACTCAAGTTTTCTTGAAACGATCGAGCCTGGAAGTAGCAATCAACGCTTACAATCCTGTCATCCTAAATTTAAACCGCTACAACATGGACATACAATTCATTTTAAACCCTTAAAGCTGTGCCTCTTACGTGGTTAATTACATCAGCAAAGCAGAGCCTTTCAAAACTTTTGAGGCAAGCTGAAAAAGACATGAGCGATGGGAATTTGTCAGTGCGGGAGAGGTTGAGGAAAATTTGTAATGTTTTCATCAATGGTAGCGTTATGTCCGCTCAAGAAGCGTGCTATCATGTCCTCTCTCTTCCATTATCGCTTATGAGCCGTTCAACTGTTTTCATTAATACTTCCCCACCTGAAGAGAGAGTGAGAATGTTGAAAACTGAGAAAGACTTGCGCAAAGAATTCGAAGCAAACGCTGATTCGGAGGATATTATTTTGCCCATCATTTTAGAAAAATACAGCAAAAGGTCTGTTCGTCTCGAGAATACTTGCCTGGCAGACTTTGCATGTAACCTCCCTCCAAAACTCAGAAACAAAGTTTACGAACCCGATGAAGATAATGACCACGATCAAATTCTTCCCTCAACAACCTACAAAACGAGAATTCTTCGGTTTCGCTCTTACAAAGAGGAGCAAGATCCGGTCAACTTTCATAGAGAGCAAGTTCTTCTTTTTTTGCCCTGGCGCAATGAACAATCGGACATTATCCAAAACAACTGTTCCAACCTTTATACTCAAAATCTGTCCCAAATATCCGAAAACAGGTCAAAATATTTCAGTGGAATCTCGACAGAAACACTTGAAAACGCGATTGAACGAGTGGAGAATGAGGTTGACCAGTTCCAACAGCTCAGTGACGATGACGAACCGGACTACCCTGTCGATATTTTTGCTCAGGGAGGAGTTGAAGATCCTAAGAGAACTGACGGTTCCAAATACACGTAAAAAACCCCTGCTTTGCCGACTAGAGACGAGATTTTTTCTAATATGTTGCTCCTCAACGAAAAACAACGAGACATCGTGATGCACGTCTTGCATTGCTTTAAGACGAAATTACTTCCCATCAGGATATTTTTGTCGGGCTCGGCAGGAGTTGGAAAGAGTACCGTAATCAAAAGTATTTATCAGCTGCTCACTCATCATTTTTCACATCAACCTGAAATCGAAAAAGTTGACAATCCCGTATACGTACTCCTCACAGCCCCTTCAGGTGTAAAGCTGCTTTCCTCATCGGGGGTATCACGCTACATTCCGCTTTCGCGTTACCGGTGTCGCAGTATGGGGGTCCAATGCCTGAATTATCTGAAGACATTGCGAACACGATCCGTTGTAACCTGTCGCGGCTAAAACTTCTCATTATCGATGAAGTTTCAATATGTGGAAGCCTCATGTTCCACCGAATCGACACGCGATTGAGGCAAATCATGGGACGCGACACGTCATTCGGAGGGGTTTCCGTTCTGCTTGTTGGGGATTTGAACCAATTACCTCCCGTTCAAGATAGCCCAATATACAAGTCCACCAAAGGAAGTAGTGGCTTGACCAAGTTGGCTGGGACCGTAATCTGGGATGAATTTAAGTATTTTGAGCTGACAGAAATAATGAGGCAGAAAGATGAACTGTCTTTCATCAGGGCTCTAAATAACGTAGCAATCGGCAAAATGACGGGTCAAGACATGTCAACTCTAAAACAACGTGAAGTTCAACCGGAAGAAGTTTCAGAAAGTGCCATTAGGCTCTTCCAGAAAAATACTGACGTCGATGAGTTCAACGAGGCAAAGATAAAATTAAACAAAAACCCCCCAGTTGAGTGTACAGCCATTGATCGGATCATGGTTAAGAACTGCGCCCCTCAACAAAAAGAGCGATTTTTGGAGGCTTTAAAAAATAAAAATCGCACTGAAACTGGGGGACTTCCATACAAGTTAATTTTGAAAGCCGGGATCTAGTACATGATAATTTCAAACATTGATGTAGCAGACGGGCTTGTAAATGGGGCGTGTGGAGTACTTGAAAGAATAACTCCAGCTGATGATCCTCGATATCCTTGGTTTAATTTTGGAGAAGAAAGAGTGGGGCAAAATCTTCGACAAAAATTTTCTCAAATTGCGGAGAATTTTGGGGTTTCAAACAAAAACTGGGTTCCTGTTTCTCGTAATACTGTTCAAATAAGCCTCTCCAAAAAAATTGGTTATCAATCTTCGAGAACTCAATTCCCCATCGTTCCTGCTGAAGCCCTCACCATTCACAAATCTCAAGGCCAAACGTACGACAGGGTGAGTCTTGATTTCACGAAAATTCGAGGTGTTCAGCGCTCAATGTTGTACGTTGCCCTGAGTCGAGTTCGCCAACTCAATGATCTGTTCATCTTAGGCACTTTCAAACCACCTAAGGAACCGTCGGATTCAGATCCCGTGGTTGAGGCCTTGAAAGACTTGAGACAAAATAAACTCCTCACCCTTTCATACTCCAAAAATTTCAACGGTAACTTAATTAAAGTAATCTATCTTAACTGGAGGTCACTCAAAACGAACCAGAAATATATTCAACGCGATCCATGGTTTTCACAGGGTGATTTGATTATTTTTTCAGAGACCAATTTTTCACAAAATGATAGCTTCCCATTTGAAACATACAATGAACTGTTCCGAATTAACGAATCTAACAAATCAACTATGGGTCAAGGTATACTTGTCCTCTGCAAAAATAAATTTATGTCACAGTTTGAGATAACTTACAACAACCGATTTATTGCTAGTCAAAGTCATTTCGACATATTAATTATAGCTTTTCATAATGTCCGCCTAGTTTCTGGATACAGGTCTCCTAAATATCCTGTGACCACATTCAAGAAGACCCTCATCTCATTATTCGAACAGTTTGACCCAACTGATGTCATTGTGTTTCTGGGATGCATTTTCACTGCAAAGTGGGTTTGAAACCTTCATGAACGGGCTCGGTTTCAATCGGGGTTTACTCGCAGGAACCCCTACCACTGATTTCAACACCCAGATTGACACGATTTGGGTGAAAAACGTAGAGTATTTTGATTCTGGTACTTACGAATCAGTATTTTCTGATCACAAACCTATGTTCATAGGGCTTTCTGTTGATCAAGAAATGCTCCCAATTCCCTCAGCTCACCTCAAAATATCGGTCTCAACGATGCCAATTCCTAAAACTGAGGAAGTTGTTTCCAGTCCAAAGGTGGACCAGTCAGTCCTCTGTAACTCTCCACCTATAAATGAATCCGTCCTCCCAATTAACGACCCCCAAATCATTCGTGAACCAGAGTTTGTTTGGCGTCGTGGCATTGAGGTGACTGATTTTATTGAAAATGAAATTCTTTCGGGTGAAATGCTTACCGATGAGACGATCAACTGTTTGTTGGGCGTCATCAGGCACAACACTAATTTTCAACCCCAAGATACAATTTATTATCAAGCACCTCACCGTTATAACCTTGTCCCTCCAAATAATGATGACATCCAAATTATTTTCCAGGGGTCTCTTGAACATGGGCACTGGATAACCACATCCTATGATTCGTTTTCCAGAACTGTCAGGGTTTATGATAGTTTAAATGGTAACCATCTCACCCCAACTCAAAAAGTCATTATCAAAAATTTATACCCTTTTATCAATCCCACAACTGACATCAAGTTTGTGAAAGTAGCCCAACCGCAAAGAGATGCCGTTCAATGCTGTGTGTTTGCAAGTGCCTATGCAGTCACTTTGGCGCTTCACAGTGATCCTCAAAACATAATGTTCACTTACAATGACGAATCTGCCTTCCAACTTTGACTTCATTTACTCCAAATTCTCCTGACTAATTCATTGTCCCACTTCCCGGCCGAAACGGACCAGCCACCCGGCTAATTCAGCATGTATAATGTACCTACGGTAATCCGCGATTCATGCATAATGTCTGTGCGTGCTTTCGTTTTCTCCAAGGCTCTTTTCCTATACTTCTAGATACTTTTTTCTGTTTGCTATGTAAGGTAGTTGATATATACTTGTTGCTGTTGCTTGAATTTGCATTTTGATACTTGAGTACTCCTGGTCATCTATTATTAAATTCAGTTTTTTTTTAAAGAATTTTCTGATCTACTATTATATTTATTATTTACGAATTGGATTATCTACATCTATGTTGCTGTTGTTTTGAGTTGCTGATATACCTACTGCTTACCTACTGTATTTTATGTTATTATTTTTTTCTTATTCATATATTTATCGTTTCTGGGTTAATTAAGTATTATATTGATTTGGTCAAGGTACTACGGTGATGTAAACCGAATAGGACTTCCTTATTCGCTTTCCTGATCCTATCACCTCCCATGATTTTCCTCACCTTCATCATCACCTCATTTCATTTGTTGCTAACAACAGTAGTTACTCTACACCTTCCATCCAATGTCCCGTATTCCAAAACTATCCACAATTGCTACCCTCGTCCTCTTTTTATTACAGCTATCCACGCCTACGTACCTGCCATGTAATCACGTCTATTATTACACTAACTAATCCGTTTACATTCCCATACATTCGCGTATTTGCATTAAAACACTTTTTCCTTCCTGCATGGCAGATACCTATACCTAATTAAATTTGTTCACTACATTTTACTCTATTATATTCAGTCTAGATCTACGAAGGAGTTAAACAGATATTTCAGCGAAATTATTGTGACCAATTACATTAAAGTTCCATCCAAACGGCACATATCAGGTAGGGATACGACACCGTACAGATGGTGGTAGAAAAATCTGGGTGATATGATAATCTCAGCGTAACAAGGCGGTGAACCTCCGGTGGTGAGGTAACGAGACCTAGAGGGTACCTCCATGGTTTAGACAATGAAATGGCGATTCTGATTCAGAAGATACAGATAAAAATTAATATAAGCTACACATATTTCTTGTCTATTCCATAAGGTGGCGTGGAAAATCCTCTATCCCTAACTAATTGGCATATACTCGTATCAGATTATTGTTCAGGTTGATAGAGCGAAGAATGATGAAGATTAATTGAGTGAATAAACAATCAGGAAGAGACCTGAAAACTGTTCGTCATAATAGCTGGTACCTACGCGTCTACGCCCGGTAAAAATACTTACGCAGTAATAACTACGGGGTAAAATATCTGCCACCCCATCGCCAGATACTTGGTGCGGCTCTTTTGGCTCCGTGGCTGGAGGCTGGGAGCCAAAGAATACATAGGGGCCCTTCATGATTGTGTTCTGTGGCGGGAGCTAACTAGGGCGAAGGCAGCTAGGCTACTATCGAATAAGGCCCCGTAATTCCATGGAACACGCTCCCTTATTCCGTGAGGATTGCATGGGACGGAATTGGGAGCTGTTTACTAGGGCGGGTGTAATCTCGGCCCAAGCTCGGTCGACCAAGGGTCAGACTGTCTTATCTAAATGTAAACTCGACCCACCCCTCTAATCCGTCATCGAAGCGAGCATTGTAATCTCGGCCCAGGCCCAGCTAGTCAGTCAGTTTCTACAAGTGAACGGTACCGTTATCTCCACAGTTATCTCCTAGTAAGTGTTCCTCCTCCAAGCATTTGCTATAATGTCATGTGCGAATGTTGTTATAAGCCAGCGCGGTTTCGTTCAAATCGAAGTGGACAAGTTCAAATTCAAAAAACGCCGGGATTTGGCGACGGGTGAAACCAGTTGGAGGTAAGAGTTTTATCATATTGACGGTTCTCAACCACATGTGATATTGAATGAATATTAATTGAGTTCACATCGCTTTGTTTTGCTGGATTAGGTGCTGTAACGCAATTTGTACCGCTTCCGTCATCACTTCTGGAGCCAATTATGTTATTTCGGAGAAGAGGCAGAATCACAAAACCCACCCGCCTTTATCAGAAAGCTGTGGAACAATTGCCTGAGCCACCATCGAAAGTTCTACGATCTGTGCTTAATGCGTCAAATATTCAAACATTGGACGTGAGTAATGAACAACCTGTGAACTCAATATCGTTATATACTATATATATAATATCGTGAGTTCATAGTCATCATTATTTTTGTTCCTCAGACTTCGGACTTGTCACATCAAACGGAACATGTACAACTCTCGACGAAAAGCTCAACCAACATTGCCCAAGAGTCTAGAAGAGGTGCAAACAGCTATTAGATTTTTGAACCTGAAAACTGTCAACGAAGAGGAATTTGTGCTCACCAACGACACCGACAGCGGACTGGTTGTATTTTCATGTTTGACAAATTTAACAGCACTCGTGAGAGCTTCGGTTGTTTACATAGATGGAACTTTTCAATTTTGCCCGAAATTTTTTTTCTCCAATTGTTAACCATCCACGGATACATCAGTGGGGACTAGGTATATACCGTTAGTATTTTGTTTACTGAAAAATAAGTTGACGTCGACGTATGAGTTGTGTTTTAACGTGCTGGTAGACTTGTGTAATGAACATGACCTGTTACTGCTGCCAACTACAATCGTTACAGATCTTGAAGTAGGTTTACAGAATGCTTGCCGCGCTGCCTGGCCTTTCTGTGCCCTCCTGTCGTGTCGGTTCCATTTATGTCAGGCTTGGTTAAGAAAACTCCAAAATTTGGGCTTGTCCGTAGAGTACAGAGACCATACACAGATAGGAAAATGGCTCAAAACATTTTTTGGGTTGCCTTTCTTGAGATCCGAACATGTTGAGTTCTGCTTCAATGAGATAGCCGTGGAAAAGCCAGCCCAACGATCGAAACCATTGACCGATTTCATTTCGTACTTGCGTGACAATTACGTCAAGTCTAAGGCAAAATTTCCTCCATTCATGTGGGCTTCACCCTCATCCGAACTTAATTTGACGACCAACAACTGTGAGTCTTTTCACTCCCACTTCAACAAACAGTTTTCCAGCTCTCTCCCAAACATTTTTACTTTTATGGCTTGGCCATAAAAGTCAGCAATCATTATAGCCCCCACCCAACTTAAATCGTTGGTATTATTATTTTTGACCCAATTACTATTTTCCATTTGACTGTGATATCCACTATATATTTTACATTTGGCTGTGATATTCACTATATTTATGTATTACATTGACTGTGATTGGCGAAAGCCTCGATTTTGTAAGATAACTATTCGTTATAATAAAACTTGGTGGAATGAACGGCTACTTTTCACTAGTTCCTTGTGCCAAGTTTACAGTGAACGAGTTGCGGAGATTACAACTATGAGAGCATCCTGGGCCGAGTTTACACACCAAGGGAGAGGGCAAGTAGGAAGGATTAGGCCCAGTTTACATCGAATACCCAAGATTTGGGCCCAGCTTACAATCGCCCCCCTTGAAGCTTACAATAAATTCTAAGCTATTCTAGCTTCTTGCCCGTCGCCTTGCCACCCCTCGATTCCCCGCTCACAGTATGGCCCCGACAGGACGCTATGTTTGCTGCGGCTCATCCATTGCGATGTGACCCGCACAGCCCCAGCGTTCATAGGGATAAGAATTTGTGGATATCTTTTGTTACCTACCTATTTCCTCTTTTTCCAAATATTATTTTGTAGTCCTCAGGCTCATTCCGGTCGCTATTTTTGCTTTTACGTTTAAAGGTGCGTAAATTCCAAAAACGCAATGATCACAGATATATTGTCAAAAATAGGTGTTTTTGGGGTGGCCAAAATTGGTGAAAACCATCAAAAATAGCTATTTCAATTATTTAACATGAAAGAAACAATAAATAAACAGCCAACATTTCCATGGGTATGTCCAATAGAATAATAAACCCATGTGACAAGGACTTTGCAGCGTTTTTTCCTAAATTTTATGGCAATAACAGGTACTATGCCAAAAAGCTATAGAAAAAGTGTACTTTCATTGTGAAAATAATTGGAAGGGATTGGAATAAGAAATACAAGTATCGTATGCAATGTTTTCAATATTGAATGAAAATTATCAATAGGTATTAGAATAATATCGGAAGATTCCTGCGTACCCGGTCCGGTGGTGTGTGGTAATATTATAATAATTATGGTGGGTAACAATAGTAATAAATGCGGGTAACATTACTCTCAGACGCCGGAAATATATCCATGATGCAGTGTTTTCTCAGGCAGTGGAGAAATTCATGAGGTTCTCTTTCGTTCTGTGAAGAGATTTTTCTCATTGAGATTTCCCCTTGAAGGCCGAAAGGAGAGCGAAATCTTGAAGCAATGACAGTTTCTCCTTTGTGCTGGTAGCGGGGACTTTAAAATGCCGATCCGTTTCCCTTTTGAGTCGTTAAGAGCTGCAAGAGACGGGGAATGCGGGTGTTTGAAAACGTTAACGGAGAAACGTTGGGTGGGGGGGTATTTGGTGGCTCGGAGGGGAGTTTTAAGGGCGACAGAGAGTGGTTGAGGGGGGTACGGAGCTGTAGGTTGGAAATTGAGCAAAGGCACCCGGGTGAGACTCCGTCCTTTCTAGAGACCTTTGAATTCTCATTAGAATTTCCAACGGCGTTAAGGCCCTTCGCGACAGACTTTCATTGTCTAGTTGCTAAGTGTAGCGTTCTCTCGTTGATAATGGGATGCATAGAAGGGCTACACTGGGCTCTACGGGGCTACGCCTTTATGCTTTCAGCCTCTCGTGCCCTCTGAAACTCCCTTTTCCTAATAATCGGCACTAACTCACCGCACTTATTAGCCTTCTAATGAAACCTCCTTTAGGGCACACGTTAACTGGAATTTCCAAGTCAACCCGTTCCGTTCCACTAATACGTTGTGTCAGCGAACCTTTCATGTTATCCTATGTAGGTCGTCGGCGATGTTTTCCTTCCCACACACCTCTCAACTACACATAACCTCTGCCCATGGTAAGAAGGTGCACGGAAATTTGCTTTTTGTAGGGAAAATAGAATTGAAAAGAAACCAGTCATGCAGCATGGCTATAAGAGCGAATTGTCAAAGAAATATTTGTGCTGCTGTGTAATAAGGTTATATTATAACGAGAACCCATACCCATTATATCAATGTTTCATAATTTTAGCAATTTTTACCCATTTTTGACCATTATAATGTACAATTTGACCCACTCTTTTAAGATAATATTTTCATAATCGAAATAGTTCTTCTCGTGAATCACCATCCCACAAAACGTCAGGTGAATTAATACTGTTTTTAGCCCTTAATACCAATTTCTGACCCCCAAAATCCGAAATTGACTCATATTCTCTAGGAAAAACAACTGAAATGGTATTTTTCTGTCTATATTCATCTTGCCACACCACTTTCGGGGGTTTTACATCAATTTTTAGCGGTTTTAGCCGTTTTTACCGACCCCTAAAAACTCAGATTTGACCCCCTTAAAATTTTTAAAATTGCTCGTCTTCAAACTCATCCTTTTGTGTGGCAATAAGAACATTTTGGGAAATTTTGGAATTTGTATCGGAATTATATCGTCTGGAGAGACACATAAATAAATATAAATATAAATATAAAGATAAATATAAATAAATTTATATTATATATATAAAAATCTGTTAAAATCTAGGGATGAATTCAGGATGACGTGAAACGGATTTGCCTACAAAAAAATTTCATGTTCTCAAAATGTTGGACTCAATTCAATAGCTTCATTTTCTTTTAAAATTCGCTAAAACTAAAATATGTACATTACTACAATCATTTTGAAATAGCTTTCAGTTCAAAGTCTGTTTATCAAGCTTCAGTTTGATTCCCTCCAAATTGCTGCTCCGAACACCTTCCCACAATGGAGACTCCGGTAAATCATGAGCAGAGAATGTTAAATGATATAAATCAGGGAAATATCGAGCCTAGATATAACAAAATTAGAATTAAATAACATAAACCTAAATATTATACAGAATTTTTGTAGCTTAAGTAAGCTACTTGTCATGCAAACTATAGGTACGAGTATTAACAATGCATATCATTATTCACACAACAGTACATACCTAATATAATAGGAACTTATATGAAAAATTATAATGTTATCACGACATTTTAAAACGCTGAATAATAAAACGACGGTTTATTATTTTCATATACCCTGTAGGGTAATTTTTTGCGGTGGGCACTATCTACCATGCACGCATGTATCATATACCCAGACCCGAAAAAATGGGTAGCCCTATTTCAACTAAATATAGCTGTAATAGCTCTAATTAAATAAATACGTATCCCCCTCCCCCAAATCGATCATTTTTGAAATTATTATGGTCGCTGAAACTAAGCAGGACCTTCGACATTCCCAGATTTTCACCCAATTTGGATGGTTCACTCGGCCATGAACAATACTTGTACAACAAAAACCAAAATAACCAACTTTCTTCAAATGAAATAAAATCACGGAACAACCATCTCCATTTCATAAAGCCTTGCGTTTATTATAATCAGCTGTTTCCCGTCAACATCTGGGCTGAGTTATACCATGTTGTGATTCACACTCATGCTGATGAAGCTTTTCGGTTCAAACTTCAGGGCCCTAGTGTGAACGAATGGCTGTACCGGGTGGTCTCAAAAAATAGTACAACCCGGAATCAATTCAAAAAGTCATCAAAACCATACCCTTCTATTTTCGAGCGTCGCCGTTTTGAAAATTGCAACCCCTATTTTCCACCCCTTAGCGGTGACTGACAGTAACGCCGAGCTTTGCGGACCAAATTGACCCAAATGGGACTTACGAACCATTGTTCATTGATTTTGGTTCATGGCGCCTAACTAAGAAAAGAGCCGCGTAGAACAGACGGAGAGGATTTTTTTTTTTTATTCCGTTTTTGGGTTCTACATACCTTGAAACGCAAACCGTCAACTTCTGAAGGGGTTATTATTTATTTACTTTATTTATTTTATTTTTAGTTATTTATTTTTCCCCATGGTCAATTCCGGTGTCATTATTGAAAAATAATAAACCGAAAATAATAAATTGATATCAGAATGGGATATTTTCTCAACAACCCTTCTAAAATTACATGAAACGAACAACACAACTTCCAAAATTGAAACGTTCTTCTCGGGATACTATTTTCTCGGTCGGTTAATAATATGCGTTTTTTCTCTAGTGTCAGTGCACTTCCCACGTGTAAGTTGACCAGTTTCCTGTTAGATTGTTAATGATCAACGCGTTTACCAGTGGTGTAACTGAGCTGCAGCTTTCCGCATTTTGGTTTATTATTTTCAATAATGAACCTTTGGAGTCGAGCATGAAAAAAACAAAATAAAACAAAAAATGTTTAACCCCCCTCCCCGCAAAATTTGATGGTTTACGTTTCAAGGTACGTAAGATCCAAAAATACAATTAAAAAAATTCTGTCTATCCGTCGTACGCAGTACTACGCACTTTTCTTAGTTTACCATTAACCAGAATTAATGAAATTTGGTTTGTAGGTTCCGTTCGGGGTCTAGTTGGTCCTCGAAGCTCGGCGTTACTGTCAGTCATCTCCAAGGGGTGAAAAATAGGGGTTGAAATTTTCAGAACGCCGTAGCTCGTAAACCTTCAATGGAAGGGTACGGGTTTTTTTACGTTTTTAAATTGATCTTGAACTAAAGAATTTGCTGAGACCACCCGGAGCATTGTTCGACTAGCCGTTCGTTTGCACCGAAAAGCTTCGCCAACACGATCGTGAATGAAACGGTATGAATCCGGCCCAGATATCATTGCTAGGGATCACCTGATTATAATCACGATGGCTGTATGAAGTCGAGTTGGTTGTTTGGCGATATTATTTCATTTGAAAAATGAAAGCAGAACAGTGAAAGCTACAACAATCTTTTGGATTTTGTTTATAGGAACTTTTGCAACTTGAACAAACTTTGAAGTATTATTGGGTAAATTATTACATAACGGCAAATTATTACACAACTATTTATTATACTATCTACGCAGAAGGGGCATCTATACAGGTAAATTATTACACAACGGATAATTATTTACCTTATGCTTCAAAATGAATAACTAGAAATAATTAATGATTGAATTATTGAATCCCGTGCATTTGTTTAGGGCTTTCCTGGAGGAAGCTAGAGGGAACTGACCACAGAAAACAGTGATCTAAGCAGAAGGGGCATCTATACAGGTATGTAATGAACCGCTGTGTAATAATTTGCAGCGTTTTGAGGAGTCCGTAAATATAATAAATTGTTAATTGGATATTAAATTTTGTAATGCCAAGGATAACTGAGATATATCTGAATGGAGAAATGCAGACTGCTGATATTTCTTGGAGGTGGTACCTGGGGATTGAAACTCGATCGCACACAGTGCTTGCCGCGAGATCGCTGAGTGGATTCTGGTGCAACACCACCAGCTGACAGTGTTCGTTAACTTTCAGCTCCTTTGAACTTTCAATCTTTACTAGGTAGGTATATTTATTTAATTTACAATAAAATTATCTTCTCATTAAAAAGAACGTGTTTTGTAACGTGATACTGACGTTGGATATTTCTTCAGTTGTAAAGAAACATATCATTCGACTATATTAAACTATTTAAGTAATAACGGTAAAAGAAAATTTTTTTGAAAATATAAAAACTGAAAAAGATGTAAATAAAATTAATAATAAATTAATATTTTAGGACGATAATGAGCTATAACTGAAGTACTGTCTATTAATATGTATGCCATAAGTAGATGATATGCTATACAAATACATTGAATCAATAGTAGTAATAAATAGTTTTTTTTTAAACATTGAACGAAGAAACTGCTGTGGTTATACCGTCTACGTTAAGGACCGAACTCTATCCATATCGCGGGCATTCGGCCCATGTTGGGGAGAATTTTCTTGTATGCTGGTAAACCTCCGTGTGTATAATACTCATGGATGTAGAAGAATGGGTTATTTATTTATTATTTGGTAATCTTTTCATAAACATGTTGTATTTGTATAATTAAAAATGGAAATAAAGAAATTAAAGAAGAAAAATGCATTGTAACAATCCCGTTTTTCTTAAAGAAATGAATACTTCTACGAAAAATTTTTGATGGGCCCATCACATCCAACCCACGTTTACAAGTGAGACGGCACGGGGTTCTGGTTATACCTCTCCTTCAAGACAAACACGCCCTGCTGGTTAGTATAGATCTAACGCCTTTTACAGCTATGGTGGCTAAGGTAGGAGTTCACGTTACAAAAATTGTACATAGGTTGCAAATCATAGTTTAAAAAACTTTTCATAAATAAATATGATAAGTATAATACGTAATTCAGGATTTTTTTTTGTATCAAGGCCACCTATGAGTAACTTTGAAGCCACCGCCAGTCGTTCTTTGACCGACGCGAACACCACCGTGGCCAGCGTAGATTGGTTCCACTCTCCCGTGGACCTGCAAACTGTGCTTTCCGTCATCACTTGCCCAAACCTTTTTGATGTTAAAAGCTTCTCCATCCCTTACAATATCTTCTGAAGCCTGGAAAGAAACATTTCTAGTTGATTTTGATTTTTTTTTTTTTCCACATTACTGCGGTGGTACAAAACAAGGAAGAGAGAGAACAAAATATCCATCAGGCAATAGTAGAATTAGGTGATCGTCATTTTTATAATCTGGACTTCATTTTCTCCATCACATTTTTCATATTATGCATCAAACAACCCATCAAATTCTCATAAATTTTACCTATTCAATCAACTTTTACCAATTTCATCAATTCCCGAACTATTCTCGACCATAACTGTTTCATCCATCAAATCCTCATTCATTTTATTTTTTAAAAATCTGGCTGTGTAGAAGGTCTAGAAGGCTGTTTAGGGGCCTAATGGGGTTAAGAAATGAAAAAAAAAAAACGCTGCAAAGTCCTTGTCACATGGGTTTATTATTCTATTGGAGTTCTAGAGATTCTTGTTGGCTGTTAAATTTATTGTTTCTTTCATGTGGAATGATTGAAATAGATATTTCTGATGATTTCCACCAATTTTGGCCCCCAAAACATGAAATAGGTACGCTTTTGGTTTATTATTCTGTGAATAATACACCTATGTATTCGCTCAGCAAAACATTTTCGTAACACCCCCTAAAAATTTTTTCTTTTCCGTTTCAAGGTGCGCAGATTCCAAAAATGCAATGTCCGTCCGCCGTCCGCCGTACGCCGTATCACGTGTACAGGCTTCATTTTCGATCTAAAAAAATCGTTCTTTCGCACACATGCTCCATTTGGGCCCTAGTTGTGTCCCGAAACTTTTCAGCCCGATCGGAATATACCCAGGGATGTTATCAGTGAAAATGTGTGTAAAAATAGGTACTTTTTGCGATTTAGCAACATGTTAGTAAAATGAGCTTTTGAGGTATCTTTTTCCATGTTTTTTTCTCTTTTTGGTTTATTATTCTGTGAATAATACACCTATGTATTCGCTCAGCAAAAAATTTTTATAACACCCCCTCAAACTTTTTTCTTTTCCGTTTCAAGGTGCATAGATTCCAAAAATGCAATGTCCGTCCGCCGTACGCCGTCCGCCGTCCGCCGTATCACGTGTACAGGCTTCATTTTCGGTCTAAAAAAATCGTTCTTTCGCACACATGCTCCATTTGGGCCCTAGTTGTGTCCCGAAACTTTTCAGCCCGATCGGAATATACCCAGGGGTGTTATGAGTGAAAATGTGTGTAAAAATAGGTACTTTTTACGTTTTAGCAACATATTGGTAACATGAGCTTCTGAGATATCGTTTTCTATGTTTTTGGGGACGGGAAGACCGAATATGAAGTCGATTTTGACCAAAGAGTGGAAAATTGAGTTCTACCAAATGTTCAGCTCCCAGAATTGATTTTTTATGAGTGAAAAACCTGGGAAATCGTCTGAAATCACCATCAGTTTGTATAATAACACTGGAAAAAGTGTCAAGACGTGGTTCAGGACGATTAAATGGCACTACCAATGATCAAAGATAGTTTAAAAAAAAAGAAAAAAAAGAGCGTACCTAATTTGTGTTTTGGGGGCCAAAATTAATGGAAACCATCAGAAGTAGCTATTTCGATTATTACGCATGAAAGAAACAATTAATGAACAGCCAACCTTTCTGTAGGTATGTCCAATAGAATAATAAACCCATGTGACAAGGACTTTGCAGCGATCATTGGTAGTGGCATTTAATGGTCTTGATTCACCTGTTTACACTTTTTCCAATGTTATTATACACATTGATGGTGATTTCAGACAGTTTTCAAGGTTTTTGACTCATAAAAAACCAATTTTGGGAGCTGAACCTTTGGTAAAACCTCAATTTCCGCGTCTTTGGTCAAAATCGACATCATATTCGGTCTTCTCGTCCCCAAAAAACGCTGCAAAGTCCTTGTCACATGGGTTTATTATTCTATTGGACATACCTACAGAAATGTAGGCTGTTCATTTATTGTTTCTATCATGAGAAATAATTTAAATAGCTATTTCTGATTGTTTCCACCAATTTTGGCCCCTAAAACACAAATTAGGTATGCTCCTTTTTTTCCCCCCAAACTATCTTTGATCATTGGTAGTACCATTCAATTGTCTTGATCCATGTGTTGACACCTTTTCTAGTGTTATTGTACAAATTGATGGTGATTTCAGACGATTTCCCAGGTTTTTCACTCATAAAAAATCAATTTTGGGTGCTGAACATTTGGTAGAACTCAATTTTCCACTCTTTGGTAAAAATCGACTTCATATTCGGTCTTCTCGTCCCCAAAAACATGGAAAACGATATCTCAGAAGCTCATGTTACCAACATGTTGCTAAAACGCAAAAGTACCTATTTTTACACACATTTTCACTCATAACACCCCTGGGTATATTCCGATCGGGCTGAAAAGTTTTGGGACACAACTAGGGCCCAAATGGAGCATGTGTCCGAAAGAACGAATTTTTTAGACTTAAAATGAAGCCTGTACACGTGATACGGCGTACGGCGGACGGACATTGCATTTTTGGAATCTACGCACCTTGAAACGGAAAATAAAAAAGTTTGAGGGGGTGTTATAAAAATTTTTTGCTGAGCGAATACATAGGTGTATTATTCACAGAATAATAAACCAAAAGTGAGCTCTGCTGATCAATGAATATCATCAGCATTTAAACCGATACGGGAACGATTCAACAATCCGCCACGATATGACTACTCTGATTCAAAAGAAATTGATCAAATTGTACATCTGTGACAATAAGGCCATATGTGTACCTAACGTGTAGGTATGCATCATCCCAGCGGTTGATAAGCAGATGAATACTTCTCGGGTTAGAACATTTTCCTGATATTCAGAGACTAACTAGTTCCATTACAGAAGCACATTTGATTTGCAGGTGGGTTCTAAGCATAGGTAGCGGAAGGATTCATGCCAATCGTGTCTAGAGCAGCCCAGTTTTAGATGCTGGAAGCCATTCAACTAAAATAATCACTTCAAGATTCAAAGAGCATAGGTAATTATTCGTTTTGTAGAGATGTGAAAAAAATTTCACGTAAGTACTCATCATGCATCATCATGCAAACAGCAGCATTTTTGCATGTAGTCAACTAAGTTGAACCAAAACTTATTCCATTATTTCGGGGGTTGTGAATGCAGATTGAAGAAATGACTTGGAAATATGTAAGCAGATTTTATAAGTTATTAGGTTTTGATAAATCTCATCTAAACAGAATCACGTACCACGTCTATGGATATTACATCAATACACCTTATGTTTGCCAAGAACTTATATTATACTCACATGAGCTGGATGAAAGTGACAGACGAGGACGGTCATCGCCACAGCAAGGAATATCAAGCAGACTTTCATTTTCTTCAATTCCTGCAGGACGTTATTTGGGTAATTATTGCTACATGCTACAAGGTTTCGTGGCTCATGCATTCATTTCAGAAACTGGTGGACACTGTTTTAGTACCATCATAACATCACCAACCGTCTCAGTGTTCGCTGAATAGGAAGTGAGTACATGTAGGTGGTTAACACACTGCAAAACTTTTGAGGGAAGGTTCCTTTTTCGTACTTGATTTTAAAAAAGTTTCATTATTGAAAATAGTATAACTAAAATAGCAAACCATTCAGAAACAATTCGCATTATTTTTCTTAATGTAATTGAGTAAAGCCACTTTCGTAAATAACTATCTCCGTTGTTATGATGAAACGAACTTGTTCAGGTTTGCATGCTTGAAAAATGAAGCTTTTATTTGGCTAGCTAAGTACTAATGAAGCTCCCTGAGGATCAAGCTCTAAAAGTGTCAAGATCAGACACAGCCCCCCTACAACCAACCAATTTGAAAACAAATATTCCATATTCAAAACGCTGGAAATTCTTCCGCATATTTTAAAATGTCCTTGTTATATATATTTATAATATATGTAATATATTGTAACTATATAATAACATAGATTCTTTTTAGTTCACTGTTCTATATGATGTACCCTTCGCGCATATGCGAATGGCCATAGGTATACGAAAGAAAGTTATTAGATATGAAATCATGTTCAGGGTAAGTGCGGGTTGGTCCCTTAGTTTAATTAAATGTATGCAACGAGTTTATTGAAGATACATTGCATAACAAAATAATTGCTTGATGTATCTTTCATTTCAGGCGATATTCAGGTAGGGTCACCTGTATTATAATAAAATAGATCCACTTCTACGTTAGGGCTTCCTCCGAGGGATGCATAAATGTGGCAAGTGGCACTAGTGGATTCGAAACTAAAACGCTGCAAAGTCCTTGTCACATGGGTTTATTATTCTATTATTTTATTGGTCTACAGAAATGCTTGCTGTTTATTTATTGTTTCTTTCATCTAAAATAATTGAAATAGCTATTTCTGGTGGTTTCCACAAATTTTGGCCCCCAAAACTTGAATTAGGTACTACGCTCCTTTTCTTTTCTTTTTTTTTATTACCTTTGATCATTGATTGTACCATTTAATCGTCTTGATCCATGTGTTGACACTTTTTCTAGTGTTATTATACAAATTGATGGTGATTTCAGACGATTTCGCAAGTTTTTGACTCATAAAAAATCAATTTTGGGAGCTGAACATCTGGTACAACCTCGATTTTCCACTCCTTGGTCAAAATCGACTTCATATTCGGTCTTCTCGTCCCCAAAAACATGGAAAACGATACCTCAAAAGCTCATTTTACTAGGTACTATGTTACTAAAACACAAAAAGTACCTATTTTTTACACCTTTTCACTCATAACTCCCCTGGATATATTCCGATCGGGCTGAAAAGTTTCGGGACACAACTAGGGCCCAAATGGAGCATGTGTGCGAAAGAACGATTTTTTTAGACCGAAAATGAAGCCTGTACACGTGATACGGCGTACTTACGGCGGACGGACATTGCATTTTTGGAATCTACGCACCTTGAAACGGAAAAGAAAAAATTTTGAGGGGGTGTTATAAAAATTTTTTTGCTGAGCGAATACATAGGTGTATTATTCACAGAATAATAAACCAAAATTCCGACCATTTCAAGTTCCTATTGATTAAATCATAGTAAAACGTAACATGAACTTATTGAAGAACTTATTTATTAAAATTTTGAATTCGATTTTATTAAAATTTTATTGATTTGGATCTGATTTTTGTCAAGTGTTTTTTCACAACTTACCTTGTTAGGCGTATCTCGGAACTGGAAGTGATCCTATTCCAACAATAAGAGATGAGATCTGAGTGCGATTCTGCTCCCTCCGTGTTTTATAAGAGGATATCTCCAATCACCGTATTTTACAGGATTACTGGGGTTATCGTAGGATGATGATTATCGCCGAGTGAGTCACTGTGTTTATAGAAGTTTCATTTTATCTCTGATTTCTCCAGTAAGGCAGAGCTACTGTGATTCCCTCAAAAACCGTCAATCACTGATATGAATCCTCTCTTATTTTATTTTCAGGTTTATTCTTCGTACCAACTTCGAGTTTATTTCACATAACTTGTAAACTTGACACGGAATTCATTATGTACCAACAGCCAAAATCAGGCTCAGGTTTGAAATACAATGCGATTATTTTCATCTGCTGTTCTGAGAACCGTTGGGATCGAGTTTCAAAGCCACTTTATTTACAGCGCAGTGGTAATTCGTCTCAAATCGAAGATCTAATGGGAAATTCCTCACAGAACTCTTTTTCATCATTCTTTAATTTTTTCAACAAAAAATAAAATAAACGAACAAACTGGAAAGTTTCAAAACTAACGTTTTAGAAAATTATATAAACTTTAATGAAATTAAAAGAGATTATCTGGTTACCAATCCACGCATACCCTTACATTTTTAACTCTTAAGCAACCATATTTCCGGGAAGTTATGGGCGTTTGAAGGAATACTAGTTTCACATGCATCGGCGAAGGTTTCCGTCCGTTTTTGGTGCGTAAGTCAAATTGGAACAAACAGATGTCAAACGGCACCTACCCACCGAAATCAGTTCTTTTTGGTAGTTTTGTGTCTTTAAGGGTACACACTCCAACATATTCAGCTTTGAGAAGGAGGAACAACTTCGGATTTTTGTCGTCAAATTCGTGTTTGGTTGGGTCAAACATGTAGGATTACACTTGCTTCGTTGAACAAAATGTTGAAGATAAAAATCGAATGACCGAAAAGCGGCGAATTAAACACCATCTGGAGGGCTGAGCATAAAACCTGTTCAGTGGAACGCATCCGCCTCATTAAAATTAACCAGAGCGATAAAACCGAGGCGGCCAGACCGTTGGTTTATGTCGGTTCAAGTGTTTCAAAAGAAGAATAAGTGTTGGTCTCATATCGATTAGACTGACGTAGGTACCTGCTTAGCTTTAGTACAAAAATTTAAAAAATTCAACTCCTCTTCAAAATTTGAGGTTCTCGTTTCAAGTTATGTAGAATCCATGAATGGATTACTCAAAATTTCTGTCCGTCTTCCTAAGGGGTTACTTTCTTAGTTACGATGAACCAAATATATTAATGAAATTCGGTTTGTAGATCCCATTTGGGGTATAGTTTGTCCGCGAAGCTCGACGTTACTGTCAGTGTGAAAATGTGGTTTGACATTTTCAGAACGCCGCAGCTCGAAAACTCTGATCAGAGGAGTACGGTTTTTTACGTTTTTAAATTGATCTCAAATCTGAGAATTTTTGAGACCATCACCCGGAGCATTGTACGTCCAGCCGTTCACTCACAGTAAGGCCCTTAAATCTGAAACCAAAGGCCTCATCAACATGAATGTGAATCATACGGTATACATCACCGAGGTATACGTCCAGCCCAGATATCATAGCTGTGGAACAGCTGATCATAATCAAGCCTACCTACCGCGAGTTGGCTGTTCCGTCATTATTATCTCGTTCGAAGAATGATGGTTATTTGGGATTTTGTTGATAACGGTAACTTTTTAAGTTGAAATAATTTGGTTCGGTGTCTGCTTCATGCTCCATAGATAACAACAAATAATTAATTCTCGAATTCACCGCATATTTATGAAACTGAAATTGCCCTGCCAGCTGCAGTACTAGATTTGGGGCTTTCCTGGGGGATGTAAGAGAGTAAGTACTGACCCCAGAAAACAGTGATCTACGCTAAACAGGAAATCGTTGTATTACTGGAAATTTACAAATCCGCGTAGCCAAGGTCCATACCGTCCGGAAGGAAAAAATATTAAATACACGTAAAAAATATCAAAAGTAGGGATCAATTCAGAATGCACTGAAACGAGAAGAGATCGAGACATTCTCCAAACATTCGACTAATAAAAATGTTGGACCCATTGCAATAGCTTTTTCTCCAAAAATTCGCTGAAAAAATGAAGGCAATATCTTATTTACCTCTTATTCGATTTATGAGGCTACGCGACATCAATACCTAACCCCGTACTCGTTACTAGGTACCTACCTAAACCGTTGTGTAATAATTTACCTGTATAGGTTCCCCTTCTACGGAGATGAAATAATGAAACGTTGTGCAATAATTTTCCCATCAATAATACTTCAACGGTTGTTCAAGTTGCAAAAGTACCCATCAACAAAATCCAGTCCCTTCTTGGTAGATGAGCCGTTGTGTAATAATTTACCGTTGTGTAATAATTTACCGTGGTGTAATAATTTGCCGTTGTGTAACGATTTGCCGTTGTGTAATAATTTGCCATTGTGTAATAATTTACCCATCAATAATACTTCGACGTTTGTTCAAGTTTCAGAAGTACCTACCAACTAAATCCAATAGTCCATCACTTGTCAAATGAAATAATATCGCAGAACAAACAACTCGACGTCATACAGCCATCCTTGATTATAATCAGGTGCTCCCTAGTGATGATATCCGGGCTGGATTAATACCGTTCGATTCACGATCGTGTTGACGAAGCATTTTGGTGCACATGAACGGCTGGACGTGCAATGCTCCGGGTGGTCTCAAAAAATTGTTTAGCTCAAGACAAATTTAATAACGTAAAAGAAACCATACCCTTCTATTGAAAGTTTTCGAGCTACGGCGTTCTGAAAATTTCAAACCCTATTTTGAACCCCTTAGAGATGACTGACAGTAACGTCGAGCTTCGAGGACCAACTAGACCCCGAACGGAACCTATAACCCGAATTTCATAATTTTTTTTTCATGGTAACTAAGAAAAGTGGCCCGTACGGCAGACGGCGGACAGACAGAAATTTTTTGGTTTATTATTTTCAATACCTAATGAACCATTGGAATCGAGCATGAAAAAAAAAAAAATTCTTACCCCCCCTCAAAATTTGATGGTTTACGTTTCAAGGTATGTAGAATCCAAAACTGCAATAAAAATATTTCTGTCTGTCCGCCGTACGCCGACGGGCCACTTTTCTTAGTTACCATGAAACAAAATTGATGAAATTCGGGTTATAGGTTCCGTTCATCACTAAGGGGTTCAAAATAGGGGTTGAAATTTTCAAAACGCCTATCCCTTCTTTTACGTGAATCTTTTTACGGTTTTAAATAGTTCTTGAACTTACGAGTTTCTTAAGACCACCCGCAGCCGTTCGTTCACAGTAAGGCCCCGAAGTTTACACCGATAGGCATTTTCGACTCCAGTGTGAATGAAATTGTATACATTCAAACCAAATCTCGTTACCACGGACGCGCCGACGACTGGAAATTCGCAGGAGATAAAATCATTGCTAGGGGCCACCTGATTATATTGGCGGAGTATGAAGTCGAGTTGGTTGTTCTGTAATATTATTTCATTTGAAAAATGATGGCTCTTTTGGAGTTTGTTGATAGGTAGTGAAACTTGAACAAACGTTGGGTAAATTATTACTACACGATGGTAAATCATTACTCAACGGTAAATTATTACACAACGGTTCATTATACCATCTACGTAGAAGGGGCTGGAGTTTGTTGGTAGGTACTTTTGCAACTTTTTTCACTCCTCATCAACAATTTCTTTTCAGAACTTCATTATGTGTGTTTCTTTTTGTTAGGTACTGTTTGTCATCGGCAGAATTATTTTAGCAACATTTAACTCGTGATTTAGGTAGGTACCTAGTAACGAGTACGGGGTTAGGTACTAACCTACGGAGGGTCTGCGATCTACATTATATGTATAGAATAGTACATATCATATTATATAGACGGGTTATCTATACATAGAGCTGTGATCTGTAACAGAAGGGTATTCTATACAAAATAATAAACCGTTGTGCAGGGATTTGCAGCGTTTTTCACTCCTCATCAACAATTTCTTTTCAGAACTTCATTATGTGTGTTTCTTTTTGTTAGGTACTGTTTGTCATCGGCAGAATTATTTTAGCAACATTTAACTCGTGATTTAGGTAGGTACCTAGTAACGAGTACGGGGTTAGGTACTAACCTACGGAGGGTCTGCGATCTACATAATATGTATATAATAGTACATATCATATTATATAGACGGGTTATCTATACATAGAGCGGTGATCTGTAACAGAAGGGTATTCTATACAAAATAATAAACCGTTGTGCAGGGATTTGCAGCGTTTTTATTACATTTTCAAAGTTTAAGTAGGTATATTGAAAGTGAAATCATCAAATTTTGAGAGGGTCTGTTTTTTCCCCCATGCTTGTTTCCAAAGGTTCATTATTGAAAATAATACACCAAAAAGAGAAGAATCATAATTTGAGTTTCTGTGGATCATAAGTCGCTTCAAATGAAAATTGCTACAAATCACCTGAAAAAACTGATATAAACTTACATTGAGTAGTATAAAATGGTGACGCGAGGCATGAAGAGATTGTTTCAATACCTACTCGAAAATATTTCCCCCCCAAAAATGAAGTGAGTGCCAAAAATAGCTAAACACCACCAACTTCGAAAATTTGTTCATTTGATCATACTGCAGGACCTAATTATACAGGTACCTAATTATAGGTAAATAGCTAAAGGTCCATTACAAACTGCCGAATTGTAGTAAAAAAGTACCTACTCAACCGTTTTCGTTTGAACTTGCGATTTAGCGAGTTAGAGCTGATTCAATCAATGGAAGCAGGTACTCAGCATGATTCTACATACGAGTACCTTGAAACGTAAACCATCAAATTTTGAGGGGGGTAAGAATTTTTTTTTCTTGCTCGATTCCAATGGTTCATTATTGAAAATAATAAACCAAAATGTAATTATTTTCTATACAAGTTTCTGTAGAATTGTCGTCTTCATTTGTTAAAGAAGTCGTTAGCCACGAAACAATACCGACGAAGATGCTGGGGAAGAAGAAGAAGAAGTATTGATTATTTGCAAAATCTTGGATTGCGAAGGCGCATTTAACTTTCAAAGAAAATGGCCTCGGCGTTTGCCGTCGTTTCTGCGACGGTGGAGGGAGGGGATTGCGAACATCTAACCCCGTTTTTTCCCTTTAACCTCCCCTCACGGTTATAAACGAGTTCCGCCGAATCGGTCCCCCCCATTTCCGAAATGGAAATGTAATCAGGGGCTGACCCAATTGGCAAGTGGTCTGTGGAAGGAGAGGGCACTGCCCCAGCCACTACCTGTACCCTCCGTCCCCGCCACAATTCGCAATAAGCGCCCCTTCCACAACCTATCCGACCCTCCTTAACTGCTTCAAACACAGTTTTCGCTCGATTAATCGCTGGTTTTGTCCTCTTTGCCCTCACTGGGTTTTTCTTTCATTTATTTTATTTTTTCCTTCTCTCTTTTCCCCCTTTATATGAAAAACCCCCTCCCCCACCACTGCCGCCCTTCTCACGGGGTCTTTCTCCCATAAAGCAAACCTTATTTTTCATCTCGCTCTGTCCTTTCCGGAGGATATTTCCTTCTTTTTTTTCAGTCTGGCTGAAGGAAAATTTAGATCCGTTATTTTCATTTCCGTTCTACTGAGCCGAATAACTAGCCACGAGTCGCATCTTTTGCGCTTCTATTGATATTTCAGAATCGAAAGAACGTTTCTGTTCAGTTACACGGGGTGAATAGAAGCGGGGGGGGGGGGGGGGGTGAGTAGAAGCACTTTTGCGGAAAACGTTGTTTTAGCTCATATCTCTACCTGGGTTGAATGTACAAATTCGGATTTTTTCAAATTATCATCTCTACTCTATGGGGATCAAAATCCAGGCGTAACCTGGTTGAAAAATGCACAACAAATGATCAATACAGAGAAGAGATTCGATCAGCTGATAAGATGTTTTCCGGCAACACTGATAAGAGGCTTCCCGCTCTGACCACAGATAAGTGATAACTTCTTGCAGGTTCCCTGCACCTCACATTACATCTCTGCCTTCCGAATCTGTAAGCAAATTCCTTTTATGTTTTTTCTGTGGTTTATTATGATTTTTTAATTGGATTTAGTCGTTTTTCCTGGTGAATAGAAGCACTGCTTCTATCTATTGTTCTTAGTCAAACATCGTTTTTAGCCTTCGTTCTGCTTTTGTATGAATATCTTGTTGAATTGCTACAATAATTCAGTATCATAATATAGTAATATTATAAACCCAGCATCTATGGTGATAACATCATTCTAACTACCAAGTTGTTACAGTTGTTAAGCTCATTTTCCAGAGCTTTTTCAATATTTCTTTTTAACACAGAATGTGTTTTAGCCATGGACTAACGAGCCAAAAAAGGTAACGAAATTTCGTAACGAAATCTGGGACGCTGTTATGAAAATTTTCTAATGATTTTCACGTACAACCGATTCGTTGCTACGGAACTTTAACTTCGCCAGTTATCATCGTACAAAAATCGTTCACCACTCGTTGGATAGCTCTCGATTTACCTAACCATATTACGTTAACCAATGCGGAGTGCGTGGCCGACAAGCTGCGGTATGAGCGTCATTGTTTAAATAATAATTGTTTACACACAGGTGATCATTCTCAATAATTTATATTGTGAACACGATTGCAAGCTTTATATAAGTACCGATGATACGGAACTAAGGATCGTGAAACCTGGTGTAACCTATGAGCAGTCAATATATCAGTCGAAAAAGGTTTATGTGAAACGCGTGAGCAACACATTCTGTGTTTCTATAATTTCGTCCGAAGTATGTAAATAGAGGTAACCGGGGGTCCAGGGGGCTTGCCCCCTGGCGAGGCACCGAGTTTTATGAACCTTTATAACTTTTTTAAAAAGAAGCAAGCTGCTTCTATTCAGCTTCTTAGCAGTCAAAGTAGAAAAATATATGGAAAACAGGTGACTGCTTCTATTGGTACTGACTTCCGGGGCAATAGAAGCAAGGCATAAAAAAAAACGCTGCAAAGTCCTTGTCACATGGGTTTATTATTCTATTGGAGTTCTAGAGATTTTTGTTGGCTGTTAAATGTATTGTTTCTTTCATGTGGAATGATTGAAATAGCTATTTCTGATGATTTCCACCAATTTTGGCCCCCAAAACATGAAATAGGTACGCTTTTTTTTTTATTTTCAAGATCATCTTTGATCATTGGTAGTGGCATTTAATGGTCTTGATTCACCTGTTTACACTTTTTCCAATGTTATTGTACACATTGATGGTGATTTCAGACAGTTTTCCAGGTTTTTGACTCATAAAAAACCAATTTTGGGAGCTGAACCTTTGGTAAAACCTCAATTTCCGCGTCTTTGGTCAAAATCGACTTCATATTCGGTCTTCTCGTCCTCAAAAACATGGAAAAAGATACCTCAAAAGCTCATGTTACTAACATGTTGTTAAAACGCAAAAAGTACCTATTTTTATACACATTTTCACTCATACCACCCCTGGGTATATTCCGATCGGGCTGAAAAGTTTCGGGGCACAACTAGGGCCCAAAAGGAGCATGTGTGCGAAAGAACGACTTTTTTAGACCGAAAATGCAGCCTGTACACGTGATACGGCGGACGGCGGACGGACATTGCATTTTTGGAATCTACGCACCTTGAAACGGAAAAGAAAACATTTTGAGGGGGTGTTATAAAATTTTTTTGCTGAGCGAATACATAGGTGTATTATTCACAGAATAATAAACCAAAATTGTTGACCCCCACGGCCAAAAAAATTTTTTTTGACTGTGAAGGTTGAAAGACCACTTCTCCACCGAACTTTTAAGGTATTAAACATATGTTTAACTATAGCAGAAGGGTGCTTAGCATTGCTGCGAAGTTCAAAACTGCTTCTATTCACCCCGTTTTACTACGGAAGACTGGATCAGTGCGTATCGGGCACATTTTCCTCGCGATCAATGGCACACACTTGCAGCAGAGAGTTGTTGGTGACAACCGGTGATCCTCTCCACATCAGGCCTGTACGACTCATACCATGAGTAGAGTTACCACCCGTTCCAAATTTCGCTGGACTGTGAACTCCATTGGTGAGGTTTCACAATGGGGGGGGGGGGTCACAGAATCATTCGAACAATAGGAGAACAATAGTAAAACCCACATACGAAATAATTGAAGCGAATTGTGTCCGAGCGGGCTAGAGCGTCCGATGTTTTTATCCCCCTTTGGAATAAAAGTTAGCGGCGTCGCTGGTTCTCGTTTCGGGTGGACACCAATTGAAGCTTTGAAAAGCTTGCGTGTGCTTACCTGACCAGCGATTAGCTCTTCAGCTCTCATAATAATCATGTGAAGCCTACAGGGACTAAAAGATTGAAATTTAGTTCGAGTAAAAAGTAGTCCCCCCGGGATATAACACTGAGGTCAAATCCAGGGCTATTTAAAAATAACAATAATAAATAAATAAAAATTAAAAAATAAATAAATTGAAGTTAAAGTAGTCTTGACGACGCATCCGAAAAACGCCAAAAATTAATACAAAAAAGTGGGGTGTCTCACGAGACGCCCTTCAAACTTCAATTCCATAAAGCCAAAATTCCAGCTTCATTGGTAATTTTTGCTTCCTGAAGAACAGAGGTGGTAGGGAAGCTTCGAAGTCGTGCAAGAGTTGAAAAAAATAATGCCGTCCAAAATCAAAATTTCTACTTGCGTTTCAGAGCTTTCTAAACAAATTTGGTTCGGTGTATCTTTCTGTCTGTGCGTCCGCAACTCCTTGCCACACTCATCGCTTCATCAATTCAAATCCGGTTTCACTGAAATTCCCAGGGATCGTACGGATTGGGCCCTAGATAAGTCCTCTGTGAATATCAGAATGATCGTATCATTGGTATGGACACTGTGAATTCCGAGGTACTCAATTATTCAAAAATCAATGTTCTCAATTTTCTCTATTCGGTGGGTAGGTAGTTGGTGTGTAGCTCCCAAATGGTCATCTATGACTTTCTTCTCGATGCGATGGTTGTATGTACACAGCGCATGCGCAAACTTTGAACCCGATTAATCTATACGATTTCCCCTTCTTTTCAAGAAAGTGGGAGTTGTGTGTTAGTGATATATACGATCGTGAAATGTGATCAATACGTAGAAGCTATAATGTGCCATTAAACTTGGCAGAGGTTTTTCCCCCCTGGTTCTTTTGATTTGCACTGAGCGAAGTGCTATGGGATTATAATTATTCTTAATTGAACCTTACGAGCAAATAACCTACCCTTTACGAACCTTTGGAATCGAGCATTATAAGAGCAAACCCCCCCCCCCCCCCCCCCACCACCAATTTGATGGTCGCCGTTTCAACGTACGTAAAATCCGAAAATTGAATTTAAAAATTCTGTCCGTCCGCTGTACGCCGTAATTCGCACTTTCCTTCGTTACCATGAATCAAAATTAATGAAATTTTGTTTGTCACTCAAGGATTTTGTTGATAGGTACTTTTGTAACTTGAACAAGCGTTGTGCTTCATGAATAACAACAGATAATTAATTATTGAATAACTGAATCCCGCGCATTTTTATGAAAGTGTAATTCACGGGCTGGCTCCAATACTCGATTTATGGCTTTCGGGGGAGGAATTTTTTGGTACGAATTGTCCACACAAAATAGTGATCTACGCAGAACGGGCATCTGTACAGCTAAATAATAAACCGCTATGTAATAATTAGCCGTTTTTCCCCCTGTTACCTAGATACAAGTGTTCTTATAATCAAGGTCTAATTCCTATAATTCGTTCTACTCACAACGAAAACGGACGCCGTGAGTTCCCGGAATTCTCCGTCGTCATGACAAACTTCTCAGAGCCTTCAGTGCTTCAGTGTGTTTCGTTCCGTTCCATTATGCACAGATCCGGAGTGCTCCAAAAACTTTCTACGGTATCGAAGCGAGCGAACCGAAGACTTAACCAGCTCTCTGCTGCAAACTACAACTGTAGTCCGTTCTCCCTCAATTCACCTTACTTGTTTCGAAGTCGATTCGAGTCGATTAATGTCTTCAGCTGTTAGCATATGAGCATCAAACGTCTCCGTTAACGGGCTGTCGAAGGTGAAAATTATGCATGAGCGTCAGACCCCTTTGAAGGTGGAGGAGGCAACAAGTTAACCAACTTCACAAGAAAGTAATCAAGAACGAGATCACATCAATTATCAAGTCTAAGGCCTCAAAGGGCCTTTGATCTTGTAAGCAGTCAATATCTTGTAACCGGTTACTACTCCTGAAAACGCCCATCATCCGCCGACGTATAATGCCATATTCCTTCTCCCTGAATTGCCTATATAAACGGGCCCATAACCTCCCAGAGTCGTAACCGTTATTATTTATTCTTCAGACTTCGGGGAGCCTCTTCCAGCCTATCGCTCTTCTTTTTTTTTGCTGGGTTCCATACAACAACGAAAAATTCCGGTTTTATTGGGTTGGAGGCTTCTTTTTATCGAAACGTTTATTGGTTCAATTTGTAAGGGTATCGAGACGTTCGAGGGCCCAAGATGTTTCGTCGTAATTGGATTTCCAAGAACATGATCCCTCGATGCATCATATAAACACACCATAACCAAATCAGTCGATACATAACCTTTACGTCTTATGTGTATCATCGTCCACTTCTCCCCTTGTATTAATTAAATTATTTTAAAAAGTACCTATTAAGAGTATTAAGTAAAATAATTTATTACAAAGCTTATTTTGAGCAAGTAAAGAACCTTTCAAATAGACCGATGCAAAAACGCTGCAAATCCCTGCACAACGGTTTATTATTTTGTACAGAATACCCTCCTGTTACAGATCACAGGTCTCCGTATAGATAACCCTTCTATATAATATAATATGTACTACTCTATACATATTATGTGAATCGCAGACCCTCCGTAGGTTAGTACCTAACCCCGTACTCGTTACTAGGTACCTCCCTGAACCGTTGAGTAATAATTTACCTGTATAGGTTCCACTTCTACGGAGATAGAATAATGAACCGTTGTGTAATAATTTGTCCATCAATAATACTTCAACGGTTGTTCAAGTTTCAAAAGTACCTATCAACAAAATCCAGCCCCTTCTTGGTAGATTAGCCGTTGTGTAATAATTTACAGTGGTGTAATAATTTACCGTTGTGTAATAATTTGTCGTTGTGTAATAATTTGCCATTATGTAATAATTTACCCATCAATAATACTTCAACGGTTGTTCAAGTTGCAAAAGTACCTATCAACAAAATCCAGCCCCTTCTGGGTGGATGAGCCGTTGTGTAATAATTTGCCATTGTGTAATAATTTGCCACTGTGTAATAATTTACCCATCAATAATACTTCATCGGTTGTTCAAGTTGCAAAAGTACCTATCAACAAAATCCAGCCCCTTCTGGGTAGATGAGCCGTTGTGTAATAATTTGCCATTGTGTAATAATTTACCCATCAATAATACTTCATCGGTTGTTCAAGTTGCAAAGTACCTATCAACAAAATCCAGCCGGATCGCACACCCTCCGTCTGTTAATACCTAACCCCGTACTCGTTACTAGGTACCTACCTAAATCACGAGGTAAATGTTGCTAAAATAATTCTGTCGATTGCAAACAGTACCTAACAAAAAGAAACGCACATCTTTTTCAAATGAAATAATATCACAGAACAACCAACTCGACTTCATAGGTACCCCACCAATAAAATCGGTTTCACTACCTATCAACGAACTCCAATAGAGCCATCGTTTTTCAAATGAAATAATATTATCACAGAACAACCAACTCGACCTCTTAGGTACCCCAACAATAAAATCGGCGCGTCCCTGGTTACGAGATTTCGTCTGTTGTATACAATATTTCATTCACACTGGAGTCGAAAATGCCTGTCGGTGCAAATTTCGGGGCCTTACTGTGAACGAACGGCTGGACGTACGGTGCTCCGGGTGGTCTTAAAAAACTCGTAAGTTCAAGAACTATTTAAAACCGTAAAAAGATTCACGTAAAAAAATGGTATAGGCGTTTTGAAAATTTCAACCCCTATTTTGAACCCCTTAGAGATGACTGACAGTAACGTCGAGCTTCGACGACCAACTAGACCCCGAACGGAACCTATAACCCGAATTTCATCAATTTTTTTTCATGGTAACTAAGAAAAGTGGCCCGTACGGCGGACAGACAGAAATATTTTTATTGCAGTTTTGGATTCTACATACCTTGAAACGTAAACCATCAAATTTTGAGGGGGGGTAAGAATTTTTTTTTTTTTTTTTTTTTTCATGCTCGATTCCAATGGTTCATTATTGAAAATAATGAACCAAAATGTTAGCGCCTTCATGATTTATCCTCTAGCTTGGAAGAAATTAACCGAATTGTGCCAAAAATAATTGATGTCGTTCATGTCGGTTTCATGGCGTCACGAAGACGGTATGGCCGCGAACCCGCGACAAAGCGAAGCTTTGATCTGGAGCCACCAAACGCAGTTAGTGGAAATGAATTGTGGTGTTGTTTCAAGGGTGAAAATGAGTAAAGTGGCATTCGATTTACCAACTAAGAAGAATGGCAAGAGATTTCCCACATCCCGTTCAACAACTCGTTCAGTGCCAGCTATTCCAAAATTTGAATTATTTTGATTGGGACTTTGACCAAGTGAACAGTATCCAAAAGTACCTGGTAAAATGGCGCGTACATTAAGTTAAAATTGCTGGAGTTCATTGGTGAAAAGAAATTAGCACGTTTGCGACAACGGTATTTAAAATATTAAAACTTCAAACCCCCACATAACTTGGTATCTCTTACAAAACGTGGTATTCACCGAATACCTGCTGGTTACAATATTATACAACAAGCAGGCCGTACACTTCTGTTTTCCGCCCAAAAAATTATGTTTAAAATAATTTTTGGTTCAGGGAATATCAGTATATTTGTAATGAAAATACTGAGCTGTTTGGCACAAAATTTTTTGAAAATTCTCCAAGGAAAAGTACAAAGAAAGAATGGCCACCAAATAGAACTTAATGATTGACTTCAAAATGTTGAAATGTGACATTGATGTTGTTTTAATTTACACGAATCTGACAATTATATTAGAAAAACAGGTTGAAATAGCTCTAACCTTTGCATGTAGTAAGGGTGACATCCAAGGGGTGACACCAATAAGTCACTATTGCAGCGTTTCATCTTGTATTATATTCAAAAAGGAAGAGGCTTTGCTCCCATAGTAGTGAAAAGGATTTTATGTTATGATAACTTCAAGCGATTCGTTCTTCGGCTGTTGAAGTCCGTAAACCACTCTCCAGGGTTGAATTCTTCGTTATAATCCTGACCCTTCGTCTTTCCACGCCCTGGCATTTCAAAGCCCGAGTCCCTCCGATTCGGAAGTTGAGAGCGGAATCCTTCCCGCCCTTGCTACCATCGCCAACCTTCTAACAATGGGTAGACAATGGACGAATTATACTGCGGTACTAATCCCCCCTTCAAGATTTGATTTACTTGAGATTTCACTAACAGCAATACAACTGTAAGACGAAACAATGCATTCAATACACAAAACATGGTGATCTCCATTGATCACTTAGGTACTGCGAGACGCCTGATGTAGGTACTGTTTTCTGAATCTAGACGTATAAGGTAACCGAAACTGGTTCCACTTTATTCCTTGAAACGACGCTGTGAAAGCTAAAGCTGCTACGCTACTGAATTGAGCTTCGTGAGGAGCGTCTGGCGAGAGCAAAGTAGCCGACCCCAGCCGGGAACTGCTGAACAATTCCGATGTCAACCATCCTCACGTCTCTACGGGCAGTTCAAGTCTGCAGGGTTCTGACTTCTTTCCTCTTCCTATTGCTGTTGGTCCTCGAAGCTCGGCGTTAGTGTCAGTCATCTCTAAGGGGTTAAAAATAGGGGTTGAAATTTTCAGAACGCCGTTGCTCGAAAACGTTCGGTAGAAGGGTATGGTTTTTTCTAAGTTATTAAATTTGTCTCGAGCCAAACAATTTTTTGAGACCACCCGGAGCATTGTACGTCCAGCCGTTCATGTGCACCAAAAAGAAAAACGGAGTTATTGAAAAATAGTCTATTTCCACTAATACATCAGGCGCACCTAAACGGTCCCCACCAAGAACAGAGGTGATAAAACCCATCGAAACATCAGAATCGTGGCCTTTTACCAACAGTCATCTTAGTTCCAAGGCACCGTGGTACGAGCACCAACAGTACCAACTGCCATACCAGGACGATGTTCGCCGTGCGCTAGTTCACCAATATTAATTTTCGCACATCCCGTAGTACTGACCACTTGGAATGAACTGTATGGGAGAGAGCAAAAGAACTACAAAATAATACCTGCAAATGACTTTTAACATCGATGTTTTCCGATGGCCGGCTGGTGTCGGCTACCTTGTTCTCGCCAGACGCTCCTGACTGAACTTGCTCAAATAATGCTCATGTTGCTAGGATTAGGAGTTTTTTAAATATTATTTTGAATAGTAAACCTTTAAAATCGAGCATGGAAAAAAAAGTTTAACCCCCCTCAAATTTTGGTGGTTTCCGTTTCACAGTACGTAGAATCCGAAATCCAGTTGCAATTTCTGACGGTTCATCGTACGGCGTAGTTCGCACTTTTCTAAATGCCAGAATTATTGAACTAGAAATAAACATGTCGTGAGTCCCTCCCGGGAACACTCCTCTAATTTAAGTTCTCACCAATATCCAAACGCTAAAGTTAAGTTTCCATCAATAAACGAATGAGTGGGGAGACAAGCCACAGAACCCAGGGTACACAACCTGGGGCCCCACCACCAACCCCTAACAGGGGGTTGGAGGGAGAGGCCTCCATTTCCTATAAAACCCTGGATCCTGGGGCTTTAGCTTCATTCGACACTTCCTCTAACCAGCTCTCTCTTCTCTCCTCTACCTTGCTCTCTCTCCTCCTCAAAAGATCCTAGATGTCGGTGGATATCCGCCGCCTAGACAAAACCTCTTTCTCTAAAAGATCCTAGATGTCGGTGGATATCCGCCGCCTGGGCAAATTCTACCTCTCACCTCCACCTTTTCACTCCCTTAAAAGATCGTAGATGTCGGTGATAACCGCCTGCGCATATCCTCATGCCACCGTGATGAACCAATTTTAAATTCATCACAGTGGTGAACCCGACGTTCACCCAACCTTCCTTACCTTCTGTGTCAACCCCAGTCTCAAGTACAGTTCGGTGTCCCCATTTCAATTTCAAATTCGGTCAGTCAGTCAGTTTAAATTTCGCAATTTTCGCCCACCCTCCCTCAACCGCTCGGAGATCGCAACCTCTCACACCTCCACTCAACCACACACATCTCCGCTCCCGATTTTTGCGAATTTCGAATTTGAAATTTAAAATTTAAATTTTTTTCGAATTACAGACCCGACCATGGACCCGCACTCATCGCCGCCGCCGCTCCTCCGGCCATCCACGCTGCAGCCACCCGCTGCCACGACAACGGACGCAGCGGCCACTGTCACCCACCCGTTCTCCACCCAATCACCGCCCGGCTCCGCCTCTTCGCCTACGCCCGCCGCCGCCGCCGCCGACGTCATGACCGCCTCTGCGTCATTTCCCCTCACACTACCACCATTTTACTCTCATGACCCCGCATTATGGTTTTTCCAGGTGGATGCAGCGTTCTCGGCCGCAGGGATCCGCAGCCAAAAGACACGCTACTCCCGCATCATCTCCCTCTTGCCGTTCGACATCCTGCTGCAGACGTCAGATATTTTCCCCGACGCCGCGACCGCCTACGACGACCTCCGCGGCCGCCTCATCTCCCTCTACCAGCCGTCTAAGATCGCGAGAGTCGCTGCCCTGACGCAGCCGCTACAACTCGGCGATATGAAGCCCTCCCACCTCTACCGGCGCCTGCGACATCAGCTGCAAGGCATCATGACCGCCGACATCGCCCGGACGTTCTGGTTGCGCGCCCTACCCCACCCCATCCAGATGTCTCTCGCCAGCCACCTCGACGGCCCGGACGAACCTCTCCTCCGCCTCGCCGACACGGTGCACGACCTCGCTGCTGCCGCCAGCGTCGGCGAAATACGCAACCCCCGCACCGCACCCCCTCCACGACAACGCGCCGCAACGTCCCGCGAGCGCGGCCGGCCCCACTCCACCGAGCGCCGCCGGACCCCCTCCAGTGACAGACGCCGTTCCCCCTCCACGGAACGCCGCCGAACCCCCTCCACGGACCGCCGACGCCCGCCTTCCCCCGAACGCCGCCCCACCCCTCCTCGGGAGCAGCGAAGAGGGACATCCCCGCCCAGCACGACCCCCTCCAACACGCCTCGCCACGCCAGGACGAGCTACCTCCCCGCCGACCACCCCCTCCGATGCTTCTACCACGTGAACTTCGGTGGGGAGGCCCGCAAATGCCAAGCCCCCTGCTCCTTCCCCTCTGGGCAGGGAAACGCAGACGCCCGCCGGTAAACCCGGCGGGCCCCCCTCCTCGCCAAAACGGGGGGGACCACCTCCCTTCCCCCCCAGCCCGCATCAACTCAACCACCGCCACCAAGGCCTCCTACCCCTCCTACGCCGACGCCACGGCCGCCAACCTACCAACAGCAACTCGCTACGCCACCACCCCCCTCCCCCGACCACACACCGTTCCCCCACCCAAGAACGGACACCACTCCCCAACCTCCACGGCCGCCAACGTCACGGCCGTGCCTCGCTGCACCGCCGGCCCCGCCTCCCGTCCGGCCACCGTTCCCCCACCAAGGAACGGCCCCCTCTCGACCGCCTCCACGGCCGTCAACCCCACCACCGCGCCTCCCTGCGCCGCCACCACCCTCTCCCAGCCAACAACCGTTCCCCCACCACGGAACGGGCGCCACTCCCTCCACGTCTCCTTTAAGGGAGACACGCCCCCACCGCTGACCGAAACCGCCACCCCTGCTACCACCCCACCATCGGACCAACCACACCCCGCCCCCACTGCCGCGATCTTGCAAAACGCACTCCCCACCCATCAACGTCTTTTCCTCCGCTGTAAAAAAACGAATGTTCCCTTCCTCATCGACACAGGGGCGGCGCTCTCAATATTTCCAAATTCCATTCTCCGTCGTCAGGCGCGCTGTTATCGCCAGCTTCTCTACGCCGCCAACGGTACCACCATCCCCTCGTACGGGACGTACCGCTCATCAATTTACATGAGCGGACTCGGGTACGAGTGGGAATTCACCGTGGCGGACGTGGAGAAGGCGATCCTGGGGGCCGATTTCCTGGCATATTTCGGCCTCCAGGTCGACGTCAAAAACGCGCGCCTGATCGACCCCTCCACCAACAAACCTATCCCCGGCTTTATACACGCGATAAATCAACCCCCCTCTAAATTTGAAACCCTCCTCCGACAATACCGCCCCCAGCGCCGCCCCTCAGCCCACATATCCACCATACAACACTTCATAGAGACCACTGGACCCCCCATCACAGCCAAAGCCCGCCGCCTCCACCCCCTACAACTTTCTCAAGCTCGCAAGCATTTCAACCAATTAATCGCCGACGGCATCATCCGCCCCTCCAAATCCCCTTGGGCTTCCCCACTGCACATAGTGCAAAAGCCCAACGGGGATATCCGCCCCTGTGGCGACTACCGCCGCCTCAACGCCAAAACAACGCCCGACCTATACAACGTCCCCCACCTCCGCGACTTTTCTTCACACTTACACAACACACACATCTTCTCCACCCTCGACATATCAAGAGCCTTCCACCACACCAACATCCACCCCCCAGACGTCCCGAAAACCGCTATCATAACCCCCTTCGGCCTTTTCGAATACGTCAAGATGGGATTTGGCCTTAGGAACGCTGCCCAAACGTGGCAGCGTTACATGGACAACATATTACGTGGCCTCCCGTTCGTCTTTTTCTTTTTAGACGACGTTCTGATAGCATCCCGCAGCCCCGAAGAACACCTGGACCACCTGCGCCAAATTCTAGACATCTTCGCCACCGAGGGGCTACAGATCAACGTGGAGAAATGTGTGCTCGCCCAGCCCTCCGTCCGCTGCCTCGGCCACCTCGTCTCCTCCGAGGGAATCAAGCCCCTGCCTGACAAAGTCCACGCCATCAGCGATTTTCCTCAGCCCCGTACCGTCACGGAACTCCGCCGTTTTTTGGGTATGTTGAACTTTTACCGTAGACACATAAAACACTCAGCACAACACCAACAACCCCTCATACACGCCATCCCACAACCAGCCAAGAAAAATGACAACCGCCCCATCCCTTGGTCCCCCGAACTCACTAAAGCCTTTCAAACCTGTAAGCAGGACCTAGTCGACGCCGCTCTATTGGCCCACCCCGACCCCCACGCTCCCCTTTCCATCACCACCGATGCTTCCGATTGGGCCATCGGGGCAGTGCTCCACCAACACACCGGCGCGGACCCCCAACCCCTCGGCTTTTTCTCCAAAACCCTTTCACCCACCCAAAAAAACTACTCCACGTTCGACAGAGAGCTCCTCGCCATCCACGAAGCCATAAAGCACTTTCGTGACTTCGTGGAGGGCAGGCAGTTCTCTGTCGTAACGGACCACAAACCCCTCACCCACGCCCTCCTCCAAAGCCGCAAATCCGCCTCGCCTCGTCGCCTCCGGCAGCTCGAATTCATCGGACAATTTACGTCCGATATTCGATATTTGCCGGGGGCTGACAACTGCGTGGCGGACGCGCTCTCCTGCCCCACCCCCGCGCCGGTGGCGGAGCTACTGCCATTCCCCTCCCCACACACCATCAAATCCCACCAGAACCCAGAATCCGACCAAACCCTCTCCAACCTCATCTCCGCCTCCAAACTACATCAGCTGCCGCCCCTTGAGCTCTGGTGTGACGTAACGGCCGACTCACCGCGCCCTTACGTCCCACCCGACCTCAGGCGGCAGCTCTTCCTCCACTACCACTCCCTTCACCACCCCGGCATCCGGGCCAGCCGGGACCTAGTAAAAACACGGTACTTCTGGCCCCATATGAACACGGATATCCGTAACTGGGTTCTAGGGTGCCAGAAGTGCCAAACTTACAAGGTCTCGGCACACCCCCACATCACTCCTCAACCCATTCCCGACTCCCTCCCGTGGGAACATGTCCACCTAGATCTGGTCGGCCCCCTTCCCCCCTCCGAGGGGAAAAAATACTGCCTCACAATGATCGACCGTGCCACCAACTGGGTTGAATGCATCCCGCTCGCCCACATCACCGCGGACGCCGTCGCAGCGGCTTTCCTCAACCAATGGGTTAGCCGTTACGGTTGTCCGCGAACAATCACGGTCGATCAAGGGAGGCAGTTTGAGTCCGCCCACTTTTCAGATCTCCTCCGTTCCCTCGGGATCCAAAAAATCCGCACCACTCCCTATCACCCCCAATCCAACGGGAAAATAGAGCGGTGGCACTCGGTCCTGAAACAGGCCATTTCAACGTCAGCTACATCCCCCTCTTGGACTAAAACTCTCCCCTATGTATTACTCAGTCTTCGCACTTCCGCCCGTCCTTCAGACAACACAAGTCCCGCACAACACGCTTTTAAAGATCCCCTCCGTCTACCAGCCGACATTTTCACTCCACACAACACACCGTCAATTAACAGGGAACCGCTACACACCTCAACACCAACAAACGACACCACTTACCCCAAAAGATTTTACACCGCCACTCACATGTACTTGAAAGAGCCCGGCATGCATAAAACTTTTCAACCCCTTTATGCCGGGCCCTTTCAAGTCATCCGCTCAACACCAACCACGGCGACCCTGTTAATTGACGGAAAACCCCACACCGTCCCGTTAGCCAGGTGCAAACCCGCACCTGTGCTCCCTCAACCTCACAACACTATCAGTCTCCCACCGTCCGTTCCCGATGTCGCATCGCCGCTCACCACAACCATCACCTCCGTCGCCGTTTCCGGATTTCGATTCGGATCCGGAAATGGCGGCCATTCTCCGGGACGTTTTCGTCCCGGACCCGCTATCCCCCCTACCCCCCTCGCCCGGGCCCACTTCACCGCTTCCTTACTTTCCGCTACAGATCACCGGGTTACCTCCCCGGCGGTGGAAGTACCCCCAGTGGCAAATTCTACGCGAATTTCGCGCAGCCCAAGCCACTGGGGTACACCCCCCCTACACCCCCACCGACCCGCTCATGTCCTCCATCCTCCACGAGTTCCGCCTCGCGGAACTCATGCCCCCCCCAGCCCCACTTCAAATCATCCCCACAACCCAACAACAACCCCCCAACCTGCCCCCCAAATTCAACCCTCCCAAAATAGACTTTGGCCCCCCACCCCCCAAATTCAACCCTCCCAAAATAGACTTTGGCCCCCCACCCCCCAAATTCCGCAAAACCCAACCACCCCCCACCCACCCCACCACCGCCGGGGATATCCATAATAGTCCCCGTCGGGACAAAACGGCCCGGGCGACGGAACGGACGGAGGGAGCGTCATCCACACCCCCACGTCCCGGCGGCCCCATAACCCCGCCCGGCTACGAGCAATCGTGGCGGGGCCTGGAGGCGGCGGAATGCTGTTTGTGTCCAAATACCACCACACACAGCGTCCCGCCCCTCGCGGCCCCACCACGGCCGCCCCATCATCGCAACCACACACACACACCCTACACACCACACCTACACCCTTCCACATCCACACCAAACCCATACCCAAAGAACGGCGGATTTCCACGCACCCCAACAATGTCATCCCGAACCTTCCACCCAAACCATTGTACATACCATTTTAAATTGTAAATTATGTAAATACCTACCTACCATTTTTTGTAAATCCTGCCACTACTCATCTCTTCTCATCAATAACCATCTACCACCACTCCCCTACACTGTAAATACCTTTCTATCACTACCTTTGTAAATACGCCTTCCTATATCACTACCTTTATCTATGTATGTATCACTAATTTCCTATACCACTTATCTTTGTAAATACTCCTAATATTAAGTCAATATTTAGCCCTATAGCACTAACCTTTGTAAATACTCCTAATATTAAGTCCACTATCACCTAGCCCTAAGAATGACGCCCTCAGCACTCACCCTGTTGCCGTGGCCCTCAGCCGTTGTCACCATTGGCCTTCCGCCCCATTTATGTTTGCCTCGGCCCTCAGCCCCTGTCACCTTGCGCCTTCAGCCCTCCTCACCTTCCGCCTTCAGCCCCACCGATTTTAGTTTAGTCCACACCTTTGGCCTTCAGCCCCACTGATGTTTGCTATAGCCCTCAGCTCCTGTCATCTTGCGCCTTCAGCTCCACGAATCTTGGTTCAAACTGGGGGGACCTCTGTCGTGAGTCCCTCCCGGGAACACTCCTCTAATTTAAGTTCTCACCAATATCCAAACGCTAAAGTTAAGTTTCCATCAATAAACGAATGAGTGGGGAGACAAGCCACAGAACCCAGGGTACACAACCTGGGGCCCCACCACCAACCCCTAACAGGGGGTTGGAGGGAGAGGCCTCCATTTCCTATAAAACCCTGGATCCTGGGGCTTTAGCTTCATTCGACACTTCCTCTAACCAGCTCTCTCTTCTCTCCTCTACCTTGCTCTCTCTCCTCCTCAAAAGATCCTAGATGTCGGTGGATATCCGCCGCCTGGGCAAAACCTCCTCTCCTTCAAAAGATTCTAGATGTCGGTGGATATCCGCCGCCTAGACAAAACCTCTTTCTCTAAAAGATCCTAGATGTCGGTGGATATCCGCCGCCTGGGCAAATTCTACCTCTCACCTCCACCTTTTCACTCCCTTAAAAGATCGTAGATGTCGGTGATAACCGCCTGCGCATATCCTCACGCCACCGTGATGAACCAATTTTAAACTCATCACAAAACAGAATTACTTAAATTTGGTTTGTAGGTCCCGTCTGGGGTCTAGTTGGTCCTCGAAGCTCGGCGTTACTCCTAGTCATCTCTAAGGGATGAAAAATAGGGGTTGAAATTTTCAGAACGCCGTAGCTCAAACACTTTCAATAGAATGGTACGGTTTTTTACGTTTTTAAATTGATCTTGAACTAAAGAATTTTTTGACACTACCCGGAGCATTGTACGACCAGCCGTTCGTTTGCACCGAAAAGCTTCGTCAACAAGATTGTGAATGAAACGGTATGAATCCGGCCCAGATATCATTGTTATTTCATTTGAAAGATGATGGATCTTTTGGATTTTGTTGATAGGTACTTTTGGAACTTGAACAAACGTTGAAGTATTATTGGGTAAATTATTACACAACGGCAAATTATTACGCAACCCTTTATTATACTATCTACGCAGAAGGGGCATCTATACAGGTAAATTAGTACACAACGGTTTATTATTTACTTTATGCTTCATGAATAACTACAAATAATTAATGATTGAATGATTGAATCTCGCGCATTTGTACGAAACTTTAATTCCCGGGCCGGCTCCAGTACTCCATTTAGGGCTTTCCTGGGCTCGAGGGTATTGACCACAGAAAACAGTGATCTACGCAGAAGGGGCATCTATACAGGTAAATATTTTGGTTTATTATTCTGTGAATAATAAACACCTATGCATCCGCACAGCAAGAAATATTTTGAACTCCCCCGCAAAAATAAAAAAACTGATAAAGGGTGCGTAGATTCCAACAATGCAATATCCGTCCGCCGTCAGCCGTACGCCGTAGCATCCTTTATCCTTTATTTTCTGTCTAAAAAATTTGTTCTTTCGCACACAGGCTCCATTTGAGCCCTAGTTGTGTAGCGATACTTTGCAGAACGATCGGAATATACCCAGGGGTGTTGTGGGTGAAAAATAGGTGTAAAAATATTGTTTTTGGTGCTTTAGTAACATGAGCTAGTGATGTATGCTTTTTCGTATTTTTTAGGGCGAGGAGCCGGAAAATGAAGTCGATTTTGACCAACGAGCGAAGAACTGAAGTTCTAACACAGTTTCTGACTTAAATTTGCCATAAATTTTGGTATAAAATTGTCGTTCTTCCGCACTTAGGCTCCATATGGGGCCTAGTTTGCTCCGTAGCTCGGCAGCCCGTTCGGAATATACCCAGGGGTGTTATAGGTGAAAAATTGGTGTAAAATATTGTCGTGTATCCTCCCAGAACCACAACCTTGTATTAGCAAATATTAGATCTCGCAAATAAACACACAGCAGTGGGGACGAAAGACGCAGGGGTTGGAAGCCCAGCCTGGTTCCCCACCATCCCCTACAAAATTTGGGATGGAGGGCGATAGCCACCGGGTCTACAAATACCCGGCGCCTGCCTCTTTTTCCTCATTCTACGCTTCCTCTAGCCGCTGGCTACTCTCTCTCTTCCTAACCCTGCCTCTCTCTCCAATCCTCAAAAGATGCTGTGCATGGTGGTGGTCCGCCCATAACCAACAGCCAAACCTCCTAAAAGATCCCAGGAAAGGGTGGTGATTCGCTCATAACCCGCCTGGGCATATCCAAAAAGATCCGGGTGTTGGTGGCCCATAACCTTACCCGGCAACATCCATCAAAAGATTCCGTGCATGGTGGTGGTACGCCCATAACCAACGGACACCTTCCAAAAAGATCCCAGGAAAGGGTGGTGATCCGCTCATAACCCGCCTGGGCATATCCTCACATCACCGTGATGAAATACGCCAATTTAAATTCATCACAAATAGGTTTCTTTTTAAAAGGTTTTAGTGAAGATGAGCTTGACAGGTATCGTTTTCCATGTTTTATGAAACTGTAATTATTGCCTGGCCCGCTTCAGTACTCGACTTAGGGCTTTCCTGGGGAAAGCACGAGGGTAGGCATTAACGTATAATAATAAACCGTTGAGTAATTATTTGCAGCGTTTTAGTTTTTTGTTTTTTTCGTGCTCAATTCCAAAGGTTCATTATTAAAAATAATAAACCAAAAACAGGTGATTCTAGAAGAACGTTTACGGTAAATGAAACTAGAAATTTAATTAAACTTTAAAACAAAAAGTCGGTCAACCAACGTTCATGTGGTACCTCGTTTCACTCAGACGTGGTGGGGGAAGGCGTGTTATCTGAAATAGAAATCTGCTCGCAGCTATCCAGAAGGGGTTTCCCCGAGAGGATGGCCGAACCTCTTGATTTATATTATACACCCCCAACCTACCGCCATTCTCCCTCAACTACCGCCAATCGTCCATTTCACCGTCAAAAGTTCTAGCAACCCTTTCCGTTTTCCCTCCTCATTCACCAACTGTTCAAACCACCCCACGTACTAAAAAAAAATTGTGAGAGGAATTACAGGAGAAACCCTGTCAGGGGACTTCCCTAGCCAAAAGTTAATATGGAAAAAAGGCGAGTGGTTCTGTTTCCCTTTTGTTTCAACAGATTGAGCCCTATACGCCCTAACCCTACATTTCTCATTTTATAGCTCCCATCAACGCCTGAATTGTGGAACACCTTATCTATAAATAAGAGAGAACGGTAATCCGACATTCTGTATTTTAATCACTGTGTTGGGGAAGCATCACAAAACGCCCTAATAGGAATTGTTAGGTGGCTATTTTGGTAACAACAAGCACATTCTAACTGTAATTTTCATTATTTCTCAGATTTTCCTGAAGACCCTCTAAGACTGTCTGTCAGCTAATACACGAAGTCTATCTACTTAATGGATAACCACAGATGGAGGTTCTCCCACGCGGCTTCTCCTAACGGTCTGTCCCTGGACTTGAAACTGCAAACAGAAGGAACATGCTGCAAGGACAAGAACATAATGTATTTCCCTAAACAACATTACAAGGCAACTCAAAAGTTACGATTACCTACTAAACACACCCAGAGTTAGTTGGCAAAGGAACAATGGAATTTCAGATAGGAATCCGAACCCTTATATGTACATACTTTTGTAATGAGAAGGCCCATAGTTTTTGTTTGAAGGCGACGATCAATTAAGAATATTTTTTTAACCTAATTAAGTCCTAATGGGATGAGAGATGTGGGAACAGAAATAGAAATCTAACTCTAACTCTCTCTTAACTCTATTTATTTACTTTTTTTACAATATGAGGCGGCTTTTATATTTTAAAATTCCACTATGAGAATTTGAGTTTTGAAATAAAGTTCAATTTGAAAAAATTCTGCACCTAGGAAGAACAATTTTGCTTCGCTCAAAATGCATCTATCGAGCTGTCACAGTATGGAATTAGGTATATTCAAAAAGTTTCGTTTGAATCGAACCATCGGGATAGATATCGCTCGGAACGCGGTCCACTCATCCAAGAACACATTTTATATTGGACTACTTTGATAAACTTATACTTCCCTAGTTTCTCTAAAATCAGATCATCCAAATGGATATTGACAGCAATTATACCATTTCCTCCTCCAAATTTCCAAAACGCTGCAAAGTCCTTGTCACATGGGTTTATTATTCTATCGGATATACCTACAGAAATGTTGGCTGTTCATTTATTGTTTCTTTCATGTGCAATAATTGAAATAGCTATTTCTGATTGTTTCCACCAATTTTGGCCCCCAAACACAAATTAGGTAGGTACGCTCCTTTTTTTTCTTTTTTATCAAATTATCTTTGATCATTGGTAGTGCCATTTAATCGTCTTGATTCACGTGTTGACACTTTTTCTAGTGTTATAATACAAATCGATGGTGATTTCGGACGATTTCCCAGGTTTTTGACTCATAAAAAATCAATTTTGGGAGCTGAACCTTTTGTAGAACCTCAATTCTCCACTCTTTGGTCAAAATCGACTTAGTATTCGGTCTTCTCGTTCCAAAAAACGTGGAAAACGATGGTACCTCAAAAGCTCATGTTACTAAAACGCAAAAAATACCTATTTTTATATCCATTTTCACTCATAACACCCCTGGGTATATTCAGATCGGGCTGCAAAGTTTCGGGACACAACTAGGGCCAAATGGAGCCTGTGTGCGAAAGAATATACGCATCTTGAAGCGTAAAAGAAAAAAATTTGAGGGGGTGTTATAAAACTTTTTTGCTGAGCGATTACATAGGTAGGTGTATTATTCACAGAATAATAAACCAAATTCAGTCTAATTTTTGAAAACTCGCAGATTTCAATCCGATTTCTGCTACCTTTCAGTTTGGGAGAATAGAGTTCAAGTGGCACCAGAAAGCGGTGAGAAAACTTCGGTAATGGCCCCGCAAAAGCAAGAACGCTAATTTCTAGTGTGACGATTTGAAATTTTACCATTCGGTACCAATGAGTTTTGGACTCAAATCTCTCAGTAAGTTTCTAGTGGTTGTTGTTGTAGAATAATGAAAAGCTACAATGTAATGAACGACTCAATGTATTCACATCAGTGGCGTAGCCAGGATTGTTGAATGGGGGGGGGGTTATCGGGAAAAAAATTCCTGTCATGTAGCATGGCTATAAGAGCGAATATTCAGAGAAATATTCCTGATATTGTGTAAAAATATAATATAGCGAGAAACCATACCACTTTTCTTAAAATTATATAATCTTTCGTGATTTTAGCCATTTTTACCGATGTTTCGCCCTAATAAAGTCAAATTTTACCCAGTTGCTTTTGAGAAAAATATTTTTATTATCGAGGTAGTCTCTCCGTCGTGATTAATCATCCCACACAACGTCAGGTGAATTAATATTGATTTTACCATTAATACAAATTTTTCACCCACAAAAGTCAAATTCTGACCCCTATTCTGTGTGAAAAACAACTGAAATAGTATTTTCTGTCTTTACTCAACCTTCCATATACCACTTCCAGTGATTTTATAGCAATTGTTTGCAATTTTAGTAGTTTTTACACACTTTTGACCCCTAAAAACTCAAATTTGACCCCCCTTGGACTTCGAGAATTGCTCATCTTCGGACTCATCCTATCGTTTGGCAATATGAACGTTTTCGAGAAATCTAGAATTTTTACCATGTACCTACCCAAGGACAGATATCATCTGGAGTGGCACATAAATATACATAATATATAAATTTTTGTTAAAATCTAGGGATGAACTGAGGATGCTCTGAAACGGATTTGACTATAAAAATATTTCAAAAATTCATGTTCTGAAAATGTTTCCCATTGGAATAGCTTTATTTTCTTTGAAAATTCGCTAATAAGGTTTGAAATTACAAAGAAAGCTGAATTTAAATTAAATTTAACAAAGCACTAAATGTTACAGATAACGTTAGGTAAGATAAACTGAAGAAATACAACATTTATTTGGCAACAATGTTCGCGAATTTTCAAGGAAAATTAAGGTATTCAATGGGTCCAAAATATTCAGAACATAAATTTTTGAAATGTTTTTACAGGCAAAGCAGTTTCAGATCATCCTGATTTCATCCTTAGATTTTAACAAAAATGTATATACGTATATTATATATTATATAAATGTATTTATGTGTCACTCCAGACGATATCTGACCTTGGTTACGTGATAAAAATTCCAAATTTCGCCAAAATGTTCTTATTGCCAAACGAAAGGATGAGCAATTTTCAAAAATTTGAAGGGGGTTAAATTCGAGTTTTTAGGGGCCAAAATTAGTAAAAACTGCTAAAATTGATTTATAAAACACTGAAAGTGGCATGGAAGGATGAGTGAAGACAGAAAAATACCATTTCAGTTGCTTTTCACACAGAATAGGGGGCTAATTGTTATGACGGAGAGGCTCGGTATGGAAATAATGAACTTTAATAATATTAATTACAAAAGTTGGTTCTACGACATTTTGATCCAGCTTGTCAATCTACAAAATCTGACGTCCCCTGCTTGACACCATCTGACCCGCCCGGTCAGTTGTTTTATAATCAACTACTGTAGTAGGTACCCTACGACAGGTTACCTACTACATCATCCCCCTTTCTTAGCACGTAACAGGCGTAACATAGTCATTTAAAAAGTTTGGTCTCCTACGAAGTCGTCTTGGCTGGGTTGGAGATGACGCTCTTTCCGCCACAGTACTCGAAGGTCTCAAATGGATATCTCTGCGATTTCTTTCAATGGTTGCAGTACTTGTAGATAACTTATACGATCTAGGACGGTCAGCTTTCCCAATCACAGTGGCAGGTTCTAGCTTCTTAGGGATGCTGTTATTGTCGTATAGTACCTCATCTCCCTCTTCAAGTGGTGGCAGCTCCCTGCTTCCTTTATCGTAGTATTTCTTGTGCTGTTGTCTTCGCTCTTCAAATCTACGCAATATATCTTCACGGGAGTTGGTGTCCGAACTAATTATCCCAGGAATTATTCCACGAATGCATCTGCCATACAACAGCTCAGAAGGTGAAGGTAGTTTGTGGTCCAAAGGAGTGTTTCTGAGTTCAAGAAGTGCAAGGTGGATATCTGTATTGTCAAGTTGCGATTTCTTAATCAATTTCTTTACCGTCTGTATTGCTCTTTCAACAAAACCGTTGCTTTGGGGATATTTTGGGGAGGAGGTTTTATGCGCAAAACCATAAGTTACAGAAAACTCCTTGAATTCTTCTGAAGAATACTGTGGCCCATTGTCACTTAAGACTTCCAAAGGAATCCCGTGTCTACTAAAACAGTTTTTAAGTTGATTGATGAGGGTTTTGCTGTTCAAGTCTGAGAGCTGATAAACTTCCGGATATTTGCTGTAGTAATCTACTACTATCACGTAATTTTTGTTGTTGACTGTGAAGATATCTGATGCCACAGTATGCCACGGCGATTCAGGCAAATCTCTTAAGATCATTGGCTCCTTACAATTTTTATTCCTAAAACGGGCACATACTGTACAATTTTGCACTGAATTTTTAATGTCCTGCAGCATGGAAGGCCAGAATAGGCAACGTTTTGCCTTTAATGAGCATTTTGTTATACCAGAGTGATTGTAATGGATTAAGTCAAGCATTTTTTGTTGTAGGGTTGTTGGTACAATTATACAGTTACTTTTGAATAACATACCATGATGTTCATAGATTACATCTTTATGGCTATAAAATGGTTTCAGAGGTTCCGGAACTTTGTTGAATATAGGCCACCCGTTCTGGGTATATTCCAATAACTTTTGCAATTGTACATCTTTCATTGTCTCTGTCACAAAATTTGAGTGCGCGGTTTTGCTGATTTTCAAATTTTGATAAATAGAAGCAACTTGTGCCTCAATTTCAGGTTCAAAAGTATATGTTTCATCGTCCGTATGAAGTCTTGAAAGACAATCAGGAATATGATTTTCTTTCCCTGGCTTGTACGTCAAGGAGAGGTCATATTTTTGGAGCTGCATGCGCATTCGCTGCAGCCTTTGAGGACATTGATGGAGTGGCTTCCGAAAAATTGAGAACAAAGGTTTGTGGTCTGACTCAACAGTGAATGGTTTTCCGTATACATATTGATAAAACCGTTCACAACCAAATACTACTGCCAACATCTCTTTTTCTATAATTGCATATGACTGTTGCGTTTTACTTAAAGTTTTGCTGGCATAGGCAATCGGAGATTGATCCTGAATCAATACAGCTCCTAAACCGCACTGTGATGCGTCCACTGCTAACGAAACAGGTTTTGTTGGATCGTAATATTTAAGAACGGGTTTGCTTACTAAAATCGACTTGATATTCTCAAAGATTTTGCTGTGGGCATCACTCCATGTCCATTTATCTTCTTTGAGCAATTTACGCAAAGGGTAGACATCAGTGCTGAGATTCGGTAAGAATTTAGCCATGTACGATGTGAGTCCTAGAAATGATTGTAGGCTCTTTTTATCTTTAGGTGGAGTCATCTTCTCTATTGCTGTTGTCTTACAGTCATCTGGAAATACACCCTGATCAGTTAATTTGTGTCCAAGATACCGAAGTTCTTTCTGTAAAAATTTACTTTTGTTTTCGTTGAATTTTACGTTATAGTCTCTTGCACGTTGGAGGACCTTTTTTAGAATTTTATTATGTTCTTCAACGGAGGAAGCATAGATGAGTATGTCATCCATGTATAGCGCAACATTTTCAATGTCTCCAAAGATTTCAGTAAAATACCGAGTGAAAATTTCTGGAGCTGTTTTTATGCCATAAGGGAGTCGACGAAAACAGTACCTCCCAAACGGTGAATTGAATGTTGTTAATTCCTCTGAAGTTTCGTCTAACTTCACTTGCCAAAACGCACGTTCTGCGTCAATTGTGCTAAAGAATTTTGATCCCGATAGCTTAGCTGTGATTTCTTCAACAGTGGGCATTGGAAAGGTCTCTGACTCAATATCAGCATTCAAATAGTGCGGATCCAACACGATCCTAATAGATTTGTCAGGTTTTCTCAAGATTATCATTGAGCTAACATACTTAGTGGGGGAGTGGACTTTCCTCACTATACCTTTCTTTTCAAGTCGTTGCAACTCATTTTTGAGCTGCGGAAGTAATCTATGAGCTACTTTTCTAGGTGCTTCAATTTTGCCTACAGCCTTTTCCTTTAGTTTTATGGTATATTTGTATTTGTTTATTGGGCCATATCCAGAAAAAACATCCTTGTAGATACTTATGAGCTTGGACACCTCTTTGTTTTCTGTTTGGCTATTGATTTCATTTATCCTGCAGATCAAATTTAGCTCTATGCATGATTGGATTCCTAAAAGGTTTTCCAAGTGAGTTCCTTCAACAATCTTGAATTTCAAGACATATCCCCTATTTTTATGCCTCACCTTGGCAGTAGTTTCACCAAGACATGGGATCTCCGACTTATCGAAATTTCTAAGGTTACATTTAGTTGGCTTGATATGTAAATTCAATCCGAATTTTTTCATTGTATCATTCGTGAGAATGTTACAATGCGCTCCGGAGTCAAGCTTAAAAATTATTTGTTTACCTGCGATGTCCAGCGCTTCATACCAATCTTTCTCTGAGTCAAGAGTAGTTACTTCTCCAACATAGAGCGACGAGACATCCGAATCCGAGTTTTCTTCTATTCCTTCAGTGTTATCCTCGACGACATTCTGAATCTTCTTGCTTCCTCTATGTGCGTCATGTCTTCCAGACTGAGTTCTCTCTTCACTCCTTTTTCCTCTGAAATCAGTTTTCACACCTCTACGACAGCAAGATGTATAGTGGTTTCGGCCTTTGCATTTGTTACATGCTGTACCATAAGCAGGGCACATGCCATAGTTGTGGATAGTATCACATTTGGAACACTTCCTAGAAGGATATTGAGGACGTATCGCATTTACTGGCAATTCGTCAAGTGTTCTTTCTGAACCTATTAGTTTCAATTGGTTATCCGCTTGTTCGCATAATTTGCATATATTAATACATTTAGTCAAATCCAACTCTTCAGCTTGCAGAAGTTTATCTTTTACTCGATGGTTCGAAATGCCACAAACAATTCGATCTCGTATTAACCTATCCGTCATATTACCGAAATTGCAAGTTCTGCTTAGTTTTCTTAGTTCTGCCAAGTAACTATCAAAGGTTTCTCTCTGTTTCTGATTCCTAGAAAAAAAGATGTGGCTTTCTACCGCCTCATTCGTCTTCGGAACGCAATAATTTGCTAAAGCCTCTAGTATGTCGTCTACCCCAGGATCATCGCCGAGCACGAAAGTCTCATATATTTCAGAGGCATCTTGAGCAAGAGAGTATTCTAATAGCGCCACTTGTTCTTCTGTGGATAAATACTTCGCCCCACTCGCTCGAAAGTATACTCTGAATTTTCTCTCCCACCTTTTATAGGCATCTGCTAGATTTAGCTCACCTTCGAATGAAAGTTCCTCGGGGGCCCTAATATTACGAAATTTACCTGGATTATCGGAGTCTTCACTCAGGGGAGGAAGGGACTGTAGCCTCTTCTTGGGTCCCATCTCAGAACTTGGGAACAGGAAGATACAATCCGTAGGTTAAAACCGTGACTGCGCCATGTTATGACGGAGAGGCTCGGTATGGAAATAATGAACTTTAATAATATTAATTACAAAAGTTGGTTCTACGACATTTTGATCCAGCTTGTCAATCTACAAAATCTGACGTCCCCTGCTTGACACCATCTGACCCGCCCGGTCAGTTGTTTTATAATCAACTACTGTAGTAGGTACCCTACGACAGGTTACCTACTACATCACTAATTAGGATTTTTGGGGGTCAGCAATTGGTATTAAGGGCTAAAATCAGTATTAATTCACCTGAAGTGTGGGATTGTGACGGTGAGGGACTATTTCGATAAGCATTTTTGTCAAAAAGAGTGGATCAAATTTTTGGGACAGATCGTTAGTAATAAAATAAACGTAATATTATTTAACTGTTTAATTAGTTTGATTTAACGTTTAATCTGTTATTGTTATTTTTGTATGTGACTTTTGTGATTGATATCATTCTTAAGATTTAATTTTAATTTGTGATGAACTTTTCGAGCCAATGGGGGGGGGGTTATGACCCCCACTAACCCCCCCCCCCCTCCTCCCTGGCTACGCCACTGATTCACATCAGATCAAAAACGTGTAAAATCTATATCGAACAATTTAAACCACGTCAGTCCAATTTGGAGACGCCGCATTCGTGGTCTAGCAACATCCTAAATAGTTTCTGTAGAAGTCCACATGTCACATCTCCCTTTCCCGGGTCTCTCCCTGTGTTTATCACAATCACAGGTCCAGTCTTTGTGGTGCCTGGACGGTACGCCAGGCGGAACTGCTGTAGAGGGAAGGGGTCTCAGTATAGTTTTATTCCGACGGTATAAGCCCTCAGTTGTAGCGACGGAGTAGGATCTTCGAGCCACATTTCCCACAATCTCCTCCTATTCCTGCCTACCAAGGATGGATACTGAGGCACCAGTCTCTTCGGAGGCGTGGGTTCGGATCCCACCGCTGCCACCATGTAGAATAATGAAAAGCTACAATGTAATGAACGACTCAATGTATTCACATCAGATCAAAAACGTGTAAAATCTATATCGAACAATTTAAACCACGTCAGTCCAATTTGGAGACGCCGCATTCGTTGTCTAGCAACAGCCTAAATAGTTTCTGTAGAAGTCCACATGTCACAGTGTTGTAAACTCCGGAATCCGGAAATCTTTGTATAGGGGAAATCGTTGACCCCCCCCCCCCCTCCCGTGAACATGTACCTTCTAAGGGTCGTTGAGCAACACACTCTTGGGATTTACCTCGGATTTCCATAGACAAACCTGCTGAAAGTTTCCGAGTAAAGATAAGCCCAGTAAGACCCGACGTCCAAAACTCGCCAGGTGTGTTTCCTTCAAGACGTTCGCTCTAGTGGAATTAAATAGTTCCAACTAAAATACACGGGATAACACCCACCAGGAGGAAAGAGCTTCTGCCCTCGGTCAGGGAACTAGTGCCGTAAAAGGACCCCTGAAGGTATTAAGACGGCGAAGTTAGTTCCTCTGGTTTATCTGAGTTGTTTTCAGGAGGTGTGAGGTGGTTACGGACTACACCAGAATGAGAACAGCGGAGGGAATTGTGTTTATGTGAGATCCCCCCCACGGCGGCAGTATAAACCATAACAGTGAAACTGCCAACACCCAGTTAGGAGGTAGGTACCGTAAATATTTCCTTCCTTCAGAGCCCAGCAAAGTTCGTTCTCAACTTCGTGTACTTACCGGCTTTTCCATTTCTCACCTTCAGCTTCGAGCGCAACTGCGGATTTAGTGCCAAGTCGTGAAAATATTCAGTGGCGATTATATTAACCTTTAGGAATTGTAGAGAGGCCATGTTTATTTATTATGTAAATATCATTAAACTCGGAAAGAACCATAATTTTTCAGAATTTTCAAGAGGAAGAGAAATCTTTCTTCAAATTCTATTCTGAATATTATTAGCAAGTCTCATGAATCCAACAGAACGAGAAGATGAACCCCCTTATTCATGCAAGTGAATTGTCACTAGCTGTACAACTGTACGTTGATGGGGGGGGGGGGGGGGGGGAGACCAAAAATTAAGAGATTTTCTAAAAGCAATGTCGGAAAAATCATGTGTTGTTCAGTCGCAACTCGATAACTGGGCAAAACTGTTCCCGATAACTCGGGACTGGGCAAAACTGGTCGTTATCGTTAATATTCGAGGTGTCGGTAGTTCGAGCTATCGAGCTGGTAGTTCGAGCTATCGAGCTGGGAGTTCGAGATATCGGGAGATATCGGTAGGTAATAGAAACAGGAAAATATGGGAGATAGATGTAAATCAAATACCTACATTGTATAAATAAGAACAAATGAAAATAATGTATGTATTCTATTATATAATTTATAATAGCATGTACATATTATGTACATTCAAATCATTATGATTTCTATACCATATTTTCTGGTTTAAAAAAAGTTTACTGCTATTTGTTTTTTGAGCCATTGACGGTACTTTTTTTTTGTTTTCTCAAGTCGACAAAGTCTACAAAAACATTTGAACACCCCCCCCCCCCCCCACCCCTCCCTTGAGAAATAACTAATGTAAACATCAGGAGTGCCGTTTCGACTATTCCTATCGGACTATTTGAAATAAAGAGTCTCCCCACCCACCCCTCGTAATTGATTTGTGCGACAAATCGGTTTTTTTTTTTTAGTTTTTGAGGTGTTGAGCGTATGGGCGGGACTCAGGACCTGAAAAACCGTTCGAGGTGGCGACAAATTCGAGGTATCGACGTTCGACTGATATAGAGTTGCGACTATATAGGTATATGAAATCGCATGAGTCAGACTCAGTTTCTGTCAGACGAGGCTCAACGCTTCGTAAATTTATCTAGAAAATGTCCACAATCAATTACGGACTACACAAGAATGAGAAAAGAGGAGGGAATTTTGTGTGTGTGCGTTCTGCCACTTATGAAGCAATATTATGAAATTATTATTGGACAGATATGAAACTTTTCACGTTGAAGGTTCATAATAATATACCTTTCCCATCAGAGCAATCAAAGCTGATTTGGCAAAACACTAATTTCGGTACATAATGCAAAATTTTTTAAATGCCAATGTAACTCAACAGCACATCTTAACCGTTAAGTACTCAACATGTATAAAACATTATAATATAGTACAACTGTGTAGAGGAGAGCTATAACGTGTTCTCTACGTATGATGAAAATGACTAACAAAATTTTGATTGAGGTGGGTTATGTTCTGTAACTGCACATGATTTACCTAATTATAGAAAACTAACAGAGCCAAGCGTAAGGGCCCGGGTAATTTAATAATTAAATCTTTTGCCATTTAAATTTTTCGATCAGTATAAAATTCGTTTTGATGTCGTTCATTCCTTCCGCCAAGTTCTTTCCAGCAGACTCCACTTCCATAGCCTGGGTAAAGTGCTAGCCTGGGTAAGGTGCTAGCCTGTGGCTACCAGACGAGGATTAGAGGCTTCTCATGAAGACTATGACCAGAACTTTGCCAAAGTTTTGCAAACAACCGCATCAAAATTGGTGCAGCCACGGATACTGAACGGCTCCGTAGTATCCATGGGTGCAGTCGTTGAAGGTTGAATGTAGGCTGACAGAATGCTCACACAAACTCACATTTTTGACTATTAGGGCCGGTTTCACCATCACAGCTTAAACCTGGTATCAATAAATCCTGGATTCAAATTTGATCTGTGGTTCAGAGCTTCGACAGTTTCACCAACGTTTTTGATCTGCGGTTTAGCCGAACTTGGGTTTAAGCCGAGATTGTTCAGTTTGCATCAGCATTGCTATCCCCAGAAACACAAATCCCGTATTACAGATGACATGGAGGAGAGATGCTCATCCATGAGTGGTGGATCTGTGATGTTTCTTCTATGGATACTTAAATTTTGTCCGCCATCCTCTGTTGTGGAGACATTAAACTGCATAATAGTAGCCAGGTGCGGACGGGTTTCGCGATTTTTTCTCACTTATGCCTCTGTCATTCTCATTCTGAGAACTTCTGCTCGACTCCACTCTGTCTTTACTACAAAAGATCATCTTACATCTTTCGAGACAGCTCTTGTAATAAATTATAGATAGCCTACCTAGGCTCTTTTATAAAAGGTATCTACTTTTTTACAATAATTCGCTGTATGCAGAAGAAGTTATACATGTACTTATTAGCGCAGTCTGCGAGTACCTACCACGTACAATCAAGGTTTGTTTACCTACTAAATAAATAATGATGGGTCCGACGTTGTTGCCTACCTGGTTTGGTGTAAAATTATATTTATTACACATTTTTGGTTGCACTCACATTTCTGTTTCGAGAACTAGAAGGCTTTCTCTTGCATCGAGCACTAAGCTCATCCCTTCCGTCGGAAGGCGGAAACTCGCGAAAAAATCGCCGTCATCCCACTTGTGGAAATGCTCGACCCTTTCGCGTATTATCGCCGTCTGGGCGCGGCCACTTCCAGAAGTTCATTGAAATATTCATCCAAGGATGACTCAAACACTTCAATGTAACGATTCATCGCACTAAATGTTGATGCAAGTTGAGAAGTATGAAAAACACTGATAAAATAGATTTCAAGATGGCGATGGCCTGGAGGAGAATCGGAGATCAACCGTAGATCAGAGGTTTAAACCACCTGAAACGAGGTATTAACTTAATGCGCGGTTGCCGCGACTTATTCCTAGATTAGGCGTTCGTGAAACTGTCTTTTCTCAGAATCGATGGCTTAAACCTCAGCCGAGATTGAACTCTGGATAATCCGCGTTGGTGAAACCGGCCCTTAAATAAATATAAAGAATAGATAAGCCAAAACAAAGAAACACTTAGTAGCTACCTACCGAGCTGAAGAAGGGATTCCCGGTAACCTCATCACCCGCTCACTCAAGCTCTGTTTGAATGAACCATCTGAAAGTGGGTTACCATCTCTTAAGATCCCGTTTTCCAAAACGGAATTTAGAACAGACAGCATTGAATATGCCGCGACTGAGCCTGGAAGTAAGTGCTATTATACTGATGGAAAGAGAAACTTTGAAAAACGTTTTGCCCGAATACCAGCCCACATCCTTCCATTACGGGCCCCGGCCCGTAATTTCTCATTTATCAAAAAACAGAGCTGGAAGACAGCGAAAAAGAGCAGAAAAGAAGGTGGTAGTGGTACAAGTTTGGCAACACTTTGGTAAAAGAGGTGATGTGTCGGCGGCGGGGGGTGGAGGAAGGAACGAGCTTCAGGATTAAACTTTTATGCTTCTAAGTTTCAAAACAAAGTTTTCTCTCTATTGTCAAGTTAGGGGCCCAACAATTGAAGTTGAAAGCCGTTGTAGAAGTAAAGTGGAGCGAAAGGGGGGTCGAAAAGGACCAACTTTTCACAGATTACTTTTTTAGAGCCTACGTTATTCTTGTGTTTTTCACCTCGACGTCATGATTGCCATACCTGATATTTCCAGGAGCTGGATGTCGTTTTGGTTTATTATTCTGCGAATAATACACCTACGTATTCGCTTAGCAGAAAATAGTTTGAACACCCCCTCAAATTTTGGTTTATTATTTTCAATAATGAACCATTGGAATCGAGCATGAAAAAAAAATTCTAACCCCCCCTCAAAATTTGATGGTTTACGTTTCAAGGTATGTAGAATCCGAAAATGCAATAAAAATATTTCTGTCTGTCCGCCATACGCCGTACGGGCCACTTTTCTTAGTAACCATGAATAAAAATTAATGAAATTCCGGTTATAGGTTCCGTTCGGGGTCTAGTTGGTCCTCGAAGCTCGACGTTACTGTCAGTCATCTCTAAGGGGTTCAAATTAGGGGTTGAAATTTTCAGACGCCGTATCTCGAAAACTTTCGTTTGAAGGGTATTGTTTTTTTTACGTTATTAAATTTGTCTTGAGCTAAACAATTTTTTGAGGCCACCCGGAGCATTGTACGTCCAGCCGTTCGTGTGCACCAAAAAGCTTCGTCAACACGATCGTGAATCAAACGGTATAAATCCGGCCCGGATATCATCACTAGGGAGCACCTGATTATAATCAAGGATGGCTGTTTGAAGTCGAGTTGGTTGTTCTGTGATATTATTTCATTTGATAAGAGTGATGGACTATTGGATTTTGTTGGTAGGTACTTGCGAAACTTGAACAAACTTTGACGTATATTGATGGGTAAATTATTACACAATGGTAAATTGTTACACAACGGTAAATTATTACATAACGGTAAATTATTACACAACGGTAAATTATTAGACAACGGTAAATTATTACACAACGGTTCATCTACCAAGAAGGGGCTGGATTTTGTTGATCGGTACTTTTGGAACTTGACCAGCCGTTGAAGTATTATTGATGGGCAAGTAATTACACAACGGTTCATTATACTTGACCAGAGGGTAGGTACTGACCACAGAAAACAGTGGTCTACGCAGAAGGGGCATCTATTTCACTCCACATCAACAATTTTCCTTCAGAACTTCATTATTTGCGTTTCTTTTCGCCATTTTAGTTACCTACTGTTTTTCATCGAAAGAATTATTTTAGCAACATTTAACTCGTGATTTAGGTAGGTACCTAGTAACGAGTACGGGGTTAGGTACTAACCTACGGAGGGTCTGCGATCTACATGATATGTATAGAATAGTACATATTGTATTATACAGACGGGTTATCTATACAGAGAGCTGTGATCGGTAACAGAAGGGTATTCTGTACAAAATAATAAACCGCAGCGTTTTTCTTTTACTTTTCAAGGTGTCTAATTCCAAAAATGCCATGTCCGTCCGCCGTACGCCGTATCGTGCATATCTACTTTATTTTCGGTCTAAAAATTCGTTCTTTCGCACACAGGCTCCATGTGTATCTTAGTTGTGTCCCGAAACTTCGCGGCCCGATCGGAATATACCCAGGGGTGTTATGGGGGAAAAATGGGTGTAAAAATAGGTTTTTTTTGTGTTTTAGTAAAATGAGCTACTGAGGTATCGTTTTCCATGTGTTTTTTAGGACGAGGGGACAGAACATGGAAGTCGATTTTGGCCAATGAGCGGAGAACTGAGGTTCTAACAAAGTTTCAGCCTTGACGTTAAATGTTGGTCTAAAATCGTCATTCTCCCGCACACAAGCTCCATTTGGCTCTTAGTTGTGCTCCGAAGATTGGCAGCCCGATCGGAATTCACTCAGGGTTGTTATGGATGCAAATGGGTGTTTTCGACTTTTTTGAGGTTTTAGCGAACATGAGCTCGTGAGGTACCGTTTTCCGTTTTTTTGGGCGAGAAGACCGAATATGAAGTTGATTTTGACCAAAGAGTGAAGCGTTGAGGTTGTAACGAAAGTTCGGCTCCCAAAATTCATTTTTTTAATGAGTCAAAAACCTGGGAAATTATCATAAATTTGTATAATAACACTAGGAGCAGTTTCTACAGGTGAATCAAGACAATAAGTTGCACTATAAATGATCAAAGATAATTGTCAACAGTAGGAGCCTAATTCGTGTTTCTGGGGCCCAAAATTAGTGAAAACCATCAGAAATATAGCTATTTCAATTATTGCAGATGAAAGAAACAATATATGAACAGACAACATCTCTGTAGTTATGTCAAATAGAATAAATAATCCGATTTGACAAGAACTTTGCAGCGTTTTATTATTTTTTCCAGTACTTGGTGATAGCGAAGAGCTGCAACGTAAACGTTAAAGGAAGGGTGTTTCCAACCGATTCAGCATAGGAAAGTCGTTAGAAGAGAGATGGGGAGAGGGACATAAAACGGTTTCAGTAAAATCGGAGGCACGTTGTCGAAATTCATTTCCTCTCGAAAGGTTCGGAAAAAGAGGAATTCCATTGCATTGCGAAACGTAAAGATGCGCCAAGAGTGCGAGAGTGTGCCGATGGGTTTCAAACAAATGAGTCAGAAAACGGTTCCGATGGGGTGAGCATTCCGTTTGACGGGCCGAACGTGAGACTGAGCGAATGGGGTGCTGAGTAATGGGCAGACCAGGGTTCGCAGCGAGAAGAGCTACAGACTGCGCCAGTCATTGTCAGGGGCCAACCACTCCGTCTCTGTCCCGCACCCCATCCTACTCTCCCGCGCACTCGTCGAAAAAGAGGGTGAGACAAGGTGGAAAACAGGAAAGCGCAGGGTATTGCAAGCAATTTGTAAGTGTTGAGAGGTGCTAGTCCAATTTAATGCGATCCTGGCGAACCGGGACAAAAATGCCAAGGTCTCTCGCATGGTTACATGAAAAAGTTTTCCATCTGCATTCCTTACCTGTGGGATGACGTTTATTGGGGTGCTGTTTTACTCTTTTACTTTTCTACGTCATTACGCAAAACACCTTTACAACTTTGGACCCCTGCATTTTCCTATCTTCCGGGTCCGAACTATCACTCGCGAAGGAATCGTGGAAACCCATTTCAAAGAAAAACGGAGTTATTGAAAAAATAGTCTATTTCCACTAATACACGAAAAACGAAAATCTTGTATTAGTGGAAATAGACTATTTTTTCAATAACCGTTTTGGTTTATTATTCTGTGAATAATACACCTATGTATTCGCTCAGCAAAAAATTTTTATAACACCTCCTCAAAATTTTTCTTTTCCGTTTCAAGGTGCGTAGGGTCTAAAAAAGTCGTTCTTTCGCACACATGCTCCATTTTGGTCCTAGTTGTGTCCCGAAACTTTTCAGCCGGATCGGAATATACCCAGGGGTTTTATGAGTGAAAATGTGTGTAAAAATAGGTACTTTTTGTGTTTTAGTAACATGTTAGTAAAATGAGCTTTTGAGGTATCGTTTTTCACGTTTTTGGGGACGAGAAGATCGAATATGAAGTAGATTTTGACCAAGGAGTGGAAAATTGAGGTTGTATCAGATGTTCAGCTCCCAAAATTGATTTTTTATGAGTCAAAAACCTGGGAAACCGTCTGAAATCACCATCAATTTGTAGAATAACACTAGAAAAAGTATTAACAGGTGGACCAAGACGATTAAATGGCACTACCAATGATCAAAGATCATTTGAAAAAAAAAAAAAAAAGGAGCGAGCGTACCTAGTTCGTGTTTTGGGGGCCAAAATTGGTGGAAACCACCAAAAATAGCTATTTCAATTATTTTACATGAAATAAACAATAAATAAACAGCCAACGTTTCTGTAGGTATGTCCAATAGAATAATAAACCCATGTGACAAGGACTTTGCAGCGTTTTTCTTTATCTTCCGGGTTTTCGTCTGGCTGTCTGGTTCTCTCCAGCCCTTCTTACCAACCTAGGAATTTGATCAATCCTCAACCTGGGAATTTCATTTTCGTACCAAAATATGTAGCGTATTACTGAACACCTGAAACAGGTATATAATATGGCCCTGGTGGAGTCAGTACTCACATACTGTCAGCCTGCATGGAGTGGGGGGTATGTTTCGAGTTATCGGCCAGTTGTCACGGCTCAAAAGGCGATAGTCAGAATATGTTGTAAGGATGGTTACAGGGAACATACTTATCCACTTTTTAAGAAAATGGGAGTCGTGAATTTCATGGATATTATGGAGTGCAGTTGCATTCAACAAATATCCACTTATGTGCAGGCCATCCACTTATGTGCAAAATTTATTTGAAACTAGCTGTGTACCCGCGCTTCGCAACGGTAGAACAGACACCCCCTTTAGGACAGGCCCCACTCATAACAGATACCACCTTCTACGTTCAGCCGTTCTCATTTATCGATGCCGAGACAAACAAACAGACTGACACTGTTTTATGATATACTAGCGGATTACCCGGGCGTTGCCCCGGTCGGGATGCGTAAATAACTGGACGTAATATCAATACCTAATAGAAGGAATACGACAAACACGAAGAATGAATTTATCCAAGATGAAAAGTAGGTAAGTAGTTCACAACCACGAAGAAGGAAAAAATACACAGTAGAACATCTGATTTAAATCGTGTTGTCCTAAAATGGAGTGAACTTTCCTTGTGAAAACAACTTTGAAAAAAGATTTGACGCCGTGTTGATAGGTACCAATAAATAACTCGGCGAGTTGCTGCGAACATTGTAAATATGTAAATAACTCGGCAAGTTCTGGTCCTAGAAAAATCGTTCGCCACTTTTCGGAAAGAGGGGAATTTGCCCTAGCCGAGGACACCACTCACGACCCGATATGAAAAACTCGACGAAACTGCTTTTCCCATTTTTCTTGACAACGACATTCTCGACAACAACTTTTCAAGATCGGGGTTGCTAGGAATAGCCTGAAAACCGTTGAAGGAAGTCTCCACCGAGAATGCAACCTAGTCAGAAACCATCCCCGGTGTTCCCAAAACATATTCCCAAAGTTTCATCCCGATCGGTCGAGTAGTTTAGGAGTCTATAGGGAACATACATACAGACAGACATTCATTTTTATATCATTTTTATATATAGAGATTATACTATTTGAACCGACGCGTGTTGCTGCGATTTAAATAAATGGAGCCAACGGTCATGTATTTTAATGTGCCTGTATCCCCCCTCCTCAACTGATCAGAAACCTTCCCCAATGCCAACCCTAACTGCCTTTAACCCCCCCCCCCCCCCGTATCCTATGAACCCTCCCTATCTGGTTAGAAACATTCCTCAATGTTCACACAACAAATTCCCAAAGTTGCATTCCAATTGGTCAAGTAGTTTTGAAATTTCTGTAGAAATTTCTCATAACCTGTACCCCCCTCCCACTAACATCCTGATTGAAGTACCACTTGAATGTACCTACTCGTCGAGCTGAATCCAGAATCTAATTACAATCGGATTTACGTCCAACCGTTCAAAGTTATTATAAGCATAAACGTCCTCATGGAAGTGATTGTAACACGTTTTTTAGTAGTATTTCATTCATAGCGTTTCAACGGATGGACAGATTCAAATGCGGATTTTTCATAAGCCTTCCCAGATAAATTCTGCGTCAAATGGTACCAACCGCAACTTTCTACGTTCAGCCGTTCTCAATTGATGCCGAGACAAACAAACAAATTCCCAAAGTTGCACTCCAATTGGTCAAGTAGTTTTGAAATTTCTGTAGACCCCCCCCCCTCTCATAACCTGCACCCCCCTCCCACTAACATCCTGATTGAAGTACCACTTGAATGTACTCGTCGAGCTGAATCCAGAATCTAATTACAATCGGATTGACGTCCAACCGTTCAAAGTTATTATAAGCATAAACGTCCTCATAGAAGTGATTATAACACGTTTTTTAGTAGTATTTCATTCATAGCGTTTCAACGGATGGACAGATTCAAATGCGGATTTTTCATAAACCTTCCCAGATAAATTCTGCGTCAAATGGTACCAGCCGCAACTTTCTACGTTCAGCCGTTCTCAATTGATGCCGAGACAAACAAACAAACAAACAAACAGACAAACAGACACTGTTTTATTATATGTATAGACAAGAAGCAAGAAGGATTGTCTGACTGTACTACCTTTGCTTAGAACCTACCTGCTACCTTGGCTCAGCAGTCCTATACATACCGCGGTGCTACCCAATAAACGCGCTGCCGTCGAAGACAAGGTAAAACTGATTAAATGCTTCATCCAAAAATTAATAAAGAAGTAAAATTTGTTATGCTCACTTCGAAGTATGGCCCGGGCTCACGTTAAAATTAATTTCTTGTAATTCTATTTCAAAAGAGGTAGGTAAGATGTTATGTTTATTTGTTGACATTACTTTGTTTTTTATATAGTTGATTTATTTTTCCAAACTGTGGCCAGGAGGTGCATAAACAGCTCTTCCCCTAACACAGGCAATTAGCCCATATTGGGGAATACATTTTTCTGTCCTTTAGTATTGCGGCCATGGATATTAGTGACGTATTGTACTTACTGGAAGTTTTTTCTTTTGTCACATTATGTTATTTTGTAATTAGTGAAACAAATAAAGCATAATTTAAAAAAAGTAAATCTACTTTCCCTCGAACTGATTCTCTAATATCGAAGCACCAGCTCTTTAACGTATCTTCCGGTTTCTTAGTTATTAACATAGTGTTGTTGCCATGTTTTAGGGGCTTCAGGAAATCTGCAACACTTCTGGTGATTGATGAGGTGAAAACCGATGAAATGCGAAACAGATATGGTGTGGCTGGAAATGCCTTCTAGAGAACAGAAAAGAAGACTTGGGAGAGCACAAGATCTTGCATTTCTCTTATTCCTGTAACCAAACCCTCTATGACCATCAATCTGGTCGTAACCGGTATGACACTTTAGAATTCCCATCGCGGTTTTTCACACTGTTTCATTCTAAAATGCCCAGGCTTGGAACATACAGAGAACAGAAAATCATAAAGAATTTCGCAGCCCGACTCCCGTAGCGTGAACAACGGCACATAATCTTTACCAATCGTATGATTGTCACCAGTCATATTGATCATAAAGATTGTTTAATGAATGGATAATGGACGCATTTGAGCCATGCAAGCACAAGATCTTTACTGTTTTCAGGAATAATCCTCCAAACTCACCCTCCAGTAACCACTATTGACATATAGGTAATTCAATATAATGAAGCACAGTGTTTAATACTGGATAGAAGCATTGTTCTTCTTCCGTTCAAAACTGCTTTTTTGCCTCTGTAATCACTTCTGGGAAGTTAGCCCTCGGACCGAATTCGTTTTGCGAACCACCCCTCTGAAAAAGAATGTGCAATGTAATGAATAGCTGCCGATTCGGGATCTCCCTACGGTAAATCCCGATGGAATCCCCCCCGTTGATAAAGATCCCAGCTCGCATTAGCTCTATAAATAGCCGATAAAATACACCAGAGGGTTAAGATGGCGGTCGGCAGCGGAAACTGGCTGTAGCAGTAGACTTTGCTCGAGGGCGGAGTATCCCGTTATTTCTTGGGACCTAATGGAATTGCTTGGATTCTCCTTTTTCCAGCTCTTTTGGCAAAGAACTGTCCAACCTATATCTTGTTGAAGTTGGTTCTATCTCGACGTTTCCAAAAAAAGGAAAGTCTGAAAAGTCGTCCCCTGACGTTATTGTTGTTGTTCAGAAAAGTCTCCTCCAACCACGTTATCAAGGATCAAGGTGGATGTTATAGCCGGACGCGGTTCTTCAGAGTCGGTGGCGAACAGTTTGAGACAAAAATAACGCCAAAGGGGCAACTAGGAGGCGAAGTAGGTCGAAAAGTTCTTCCCCTCCGGAACAAAGACCGTGAAAATTACTTCTAATGGTATTTTGCTCAAGTTGCAGCATGTTTTAGTAAACAAGATTAATAATAATCTGACGGTTGAGGAGGAATAATGTACACAAATATTCTTCATTTGTCCACTAAAATGAAAAGCTCTTATTGTTACTCCACTGTCGGACACGCCTGCGACATGAACGTGATGCTTCCAAAATATGAGGAAAGTTTATTTAAATTATAAAAAGATTACATACCTACATTATTTACAGCATGCGCCGATTTGCGATGAAGAATTGGATGTTACTTAGCTTCTGGTGTTAAGTTTACCAAGCATTAACGAACTATACCTAGAACAAGAAACAATTCTGAAGTCGTCTAATTGTATGGTTTTATGAGGCATCAGATCAAAAGCAGTGCAGCATCGCATCACCAGGAGAATCAGATTCAGATTTAATATACAAAAATATCAATGTAATGTGTTCTAAACGAAACACAGGTAATAATATATTAATAATTTAGGTAATCTAGCAAAGAACGTAAAACTCCTTCGTACTTCGCACTTGATTACCACGTAACCATGTGAACTGGTGAAAACTGCTGTATTTTTTTCGTAATTTATTTGTTTATTATTATATAAGTAACCTACGATCGTTTTAATGCAGCGCTCGACTCCCCTTACTGGATCATCATAAATCATGATTCCCTCTTCAACTTTGTGATCTTAATCCTTGAATAATCCAGTATTTCCTTGGATACTGTCATCATCTGTGACGGTCTAGTCAAATGTACTTTCTTCTGCGTGATATTTCGTTGATTTAGTGACCAAATGGTCAATCCAATAGTCCAATTAGGCAGTCTACTAAGTGGTCCTCCTCCTTTTCTCTCAACTTCTCACAACTTGCCCTTTCCTCTTGTCTTCTCAGTTTTGGAGGATTGATCGAAAATAATTTCCAACTTTATCTCTTCCAAATTATTCCAAGGTGCATTATCGATAATAATAAACCGCAATGTTATTCTAATAAGTTAGAAATCACAAGTCCGAACTTTCTGGAAAGAATGCTAATGGTCCTTTCATATTATAATGGTACAAAATTTGGAAAACAAGTGATGAGATATGGGACCATGGGTCATAATGGATTTTGAACCAAAATAGTGATAACTAACAATAATATGGCTATGAAGACATCATGCAGCTACATTTCAAGAAATTTAGACCGTTCCCAGTTATTATCATGAGCACTCCAAAATTATTAATTCTTACCGATTACGGAGAGAATATTTATCTATCCGGAAGGTTTAAACAGAACAGAAAATAATGTAGCTACCAACCATTGTAGACAAATTTACACGTTTTTGGTTTATTATTTTCAATAATGAACCATTGGAATCGAGCATGAAAAAAAAAATTCTTACCCCCCCTCAAAATTTGATGGTTTACGTTTCAAGGTATGTAGAATCCAAAACTGCAATAAAAATATTTCTGTCTGTCCGCCGTACGCCGTACGCCGTACGCCGTACGGGCCACTTTTCTTAGTTACCATGAAAAAAAATTGATGAAATTCGGGTTATAGGTTCCGTTCGGCGTCTAGTTGGTCCTCGAAGCTCGACGTTACTGTGAGTCATCTCTAAGGGGTTCAAAATAGGGGTTGAAATTTTCAAAACGCCTATACCATTTTTTTACGTAAATATTTTTACGGTTTTAAATAGTTCTTGAACTTGCGAGTTTTTTAAGACCATCCGGAGCGTCGTACGTCCAGCCGTTCGTTCACAAGGCCCCGAAGTTTGGACCGACAGGCATTTTCGACTCCAGTGTGAATGAAATTGTATACAATCCAAACCAAATCTCGTAACCAGAGACGCGCCCACAATAGGAATTTGTGAATACGGCCAATCATTGGTAGGGATCACCTGATTATATTGGCGGAGTATGAAGTCGAGTTAGTTGTTCTGTGATATTATTTAATTTGAAAAATGATGGCTCTATTGGAGTTTGTTGGTAGGTAGTGAAACTTGAACAAACGTTGAAGTATTATTGATGGGTAAATTATTATTACGGTAAATCATTACTCAACGGTAAATGATTACACAACGGTTCATTATACCATCTACGAAGAAGGGGCTGGAGTTTGTAGGTAGGTACTTTTGCAACTTTTTTCACTCCTCATCAACAATTTCTTTTCAGAACTTCATTATGTGTGTTTCTTTTTGTTAGGTACTGTTTGTCATCGGCAGAATTATTTTAGCAACATTTAACTCGTGATTTAGGTAGGTACCTAGTAACGAGTACGGGGTCAGGTACTAACCTACGGAGGGTCTGCGATCTACATAATATGCATATAATAGAATAGTACATATCATATTATATAGACGGGTTATCTATACATAGAGCTGTGATCTGTAACAGAAGGGTATTCTATACAAAATAATAAACCGTTGTGCAGGGATTTGCAGCGTTTTTATTTTACATACTTAACTGAAATATCCCAAGTTTCCAAGTTGTTATATGAAGGTGCATAGGTAGATCTAAAATTAAAATAAATGAGCAAAAAATAAGTAATATTTACGACCAAGGAGGTCCGAAGTATTGTTTATAATGTAAACGTGAGAAGGCTTGATGAATAATTGAGAAGAAAGCGGGAAAGTGCGTGGGAAGTTACGTTACCAGGGGAGCAAAATCCCAGAGGAACTGACGACGAAAGAACTCTCAGATAATACACTCAACGAATATATTCTCTTTAGAAGAGAAGAAGAGGGAGAAAATAAAATGAAAAAAGCAGGAGTTGCTACAGTAGCAGTGGGTATTAGGGAAAAAACGTTTCTACGAAAGAAAAGGCAAAAAGAGAGAAAATGTAAAGAAAGGTACGAAAATAAGGATGGAGAGTAAGAGGGCACTTGAGAGTAGGAATTCCAGAGAGCGGGAAGGCGGAGAATCCGGCTCGATGATAAGGGGAGATTTCATCAAGGCGCTCTGGAGAAGAGTCACTGTGGAACTCTAAACTGCCGTCTGGGAAGTTCAAAAGGTTGGGAAAACCAACGGAGGACCCAGCTCGGTGATTTGTTCAGAAAAAAGACCTTCAAAAGTGCAGCAGCTTCCTAGCAGTGCAGCAGGAGTAACATAATTGTATATGTACCTCAAAACCTTAAACAAGTAAACGACGAAAAAGATTCGATACCTAACTCTCTCAAATATGAAGTCCTTTTATGCGTACTTTATGAAGCAGTCGTAAAGAATATTTCCAGTTCTTATGTCATCGCGTCTTTCTAGATCCGGAGTTCCCGACCGGGAGGAGTATGTGCAGCCCTGGATAGAGAGGTGTCGAAAATAGGAATTTTAACTTAGTTAGTTACTACGAAAATTTTCGTTTTTCAACAGATCAAGTCTAACCTGGATCAGCACCATTCTTTACCAAAAAATATCCTTACGTCTGCGCGAGTTATTATTATCATTTTTGTTATGAGCATTAATTTAACGATATAATAAATAATTACAGTTTGATTTAATTTCTATGATTTGTCGATGTGGGGTTCTAATGTGATTTTAAGGAAACATTTTACTGTTATTTGTAAATTCTCCGTTATTTTCCTTTGACCTGAGGTGTTTGAGTGCCCAAGTCTTCGGTGTGATCGATATGATGGATTTCCTGAGAGTAAAACGTGCCTCTGAATCGATTTAGTTTTGGTTTATTATTTTCAATAATGAACCATTGGAATCGAGCAAGAAAAAAAACTTCGCCCCCTGCACCCCCGGATGACTTCCGCTTAAAGCCTGACGGCTAAAATGTGGTGTACCTGACCCTTCAGGTTTTTGTCCCCCTCGCTGTATTATATAAGCTTTAGCCACGCTTATACACATCGAAACAACCAAGTGACAACCAAACAAGCGTCATTGTTTACTATCGATTTATAACATCCATTTATATAGTTATATTATGAAACTAGGAAATAAATACCAAGAACAAATACGAAATAAATGCGTGATAAATCAAGAGCTTTCCAACGAATGGAAATAGATTTTTGTCCGATGAAAATGAAAGAAGTTTCATTTCCCTAGCAACCACTCGGTTGTACGTGAAAATCATAAGAAAATTTCGCGCTACTTTTGTCTCACTTTTTCCTGTCGTTTTTCGGCGGGGGGTCCCATCGCTAAAACCTGAAGGGTCAGGTTAAAATTCTTATCCCCCTCAAAATTTGATGCTTTACGTTTCAAGGTATGTAGAATCCAAAACTGCAATAAAAATATTTCTGTCTGTCCGCCGTACGCCGACGGGCCACTTTTCTTAGTTACCATGAAAGAAAATTGATGAAATTCGGGTTAGAGGTTCCGTTCGGGGTCTAGTTGGTCCTCGAAGCTCGACGTTACTGTCAGTCATCTCTAAGGGGTTCAAAATAGGGGTTGACATTTTCAGAACGCCGTATCTAAAAGACTTTCGATTGAAGAGTATGGTTTTTTTTACGTTATTAAATTTGTCTTGAGCTAAACAATTTTTTGAGACCACCCGGAGCATCGTACGTCCAGCCGTTCGTGTGCACCAAAAAGCTTCGTCAACACGATCGTGAATCAAACGGTATAAACCCGGCCCGGATATCATAACTACGGAGCATCTGATTATAATCAAGGATGGCTGTATGAAGTCGAGTTGTTTGTTCTGCGTTATTATTTCATTTGGTAAGTGATGGACTATTGGATTTTGTTGGTAGGTACTTCTGAAACTTGAAGAAACGTTGAAGTATATATATTATTGATGGGTATAAATTATTACACAATGGTAAATTATTACACAATGGTGAATTATTACACAACGGTAAATTATGGCACCACGGTAAATTATTACACAACGGTAAATTATTACACAACGGCTCATCTACCCAGAAGGGGCTGGATTTTGTTGATAGGAACTCTTGCAACTTGAACAACCGTTGAAGTATTATTGATGGGTAAATTATTACACAATGGCAAATTATTACACAACGGTAAATTATTACACAACGGCTCATCTACCCAGAAGGGGCTGGATTTTGCTGATAGGTACTTTTGCAACTTGAACAACCGTTGAAGTATTATTGATGGGTAAATTATTACACAATGGCAAATTATTACACAACGGTAAATTATTACACAACGGCTCATCTACCCAGAAGGGGCTGGATTTTGCTGATAGGTACTTTTGCAACTTGAACAACCGTTGAAGTATCATTGATGGGTAAATTATTACACAACAGTTCGTTATTCTATCTCCGTAGAAGGGGAAGCTATACAGGTAAATTATTACACAACGGTTTAGGTAGGTACCTAGTAACGAGTAAGGGGGTTAGGTACTAACCTACGGAGGGTGTACAATAGTACCATATGATATATAGAAGGGTTATGTATACAGAGAGCTGTGATCTGTAGCAGGAGGGTATTCTGTACAAAATAATAAACCGTTGTGCAGGGATTTGCAGCGTTTTTTGGACTGAAGCCATTTTGCTAGGGCTAGACTTTTTTCTTTTCGCGCGTGAAATTTATCAATTTAATAACTGAATCATTAATGTATGTGTTTATGTTTGAATGATGTTTGTTGTGATTGTTTCTCTATTTATTGCCATCAAAGAGAGATGACTGTGCAAACCTCTCAATAATATGGAATAGGGAAGTGGGCGAGAAACCAATTGCACAAGGCTTTTACCGGACAAGGAAGAAAGCGAGTTAATAACGTTTTAAAGCATGCATCAATGGATTTCAATGAGAGTTTTGGTCGACGTTCAACATTCTTCCTAGAAAACAATTGATCGTTGTTCTCCTTAAGTAAGTACTGACTAGAGGATAAAACTGTTGTTTCGTTAGGGCTCGTTCGATTTCTTCTTTTTGGTATGTACTTCGCACTCAAAAAGTTGACTTTACCAACAGTATTTCTATTTTAAAAGCCTGTCGAGAGCGGCTGGAATGTAATCCTGGGGGAAATGAAAGTCAAACGTACAATGCTTGCACAGCTTAGTTTCGGGCTTAGTGATCATATTTCACGTCTCTAAAGGCAACGGAGAACAATGAAAACACATTATATCGCCGCGTCGGACATCACTTTCGGTTAGGTCCGACCTAAAAGTTGAAAAGGATGGGGCTAACAGCTTTCCGGGGTATTCCTTTCATATTTTACTACCCTTTCCCTCACCATAACGGTTTGTAGAGTCCAAAGTCGAGCGTTCTATACATGCAATCCCCATCTCCATTGCACGATATAACCTTTAAAAGAAAAAAAACCTCCCGGCTTCACGAAAAGTGGGATATTAGTGGTTCACAAAAGAGAAACAGTCGGCTGGGGACAGCTGTGGGGAAGTTGTAAAAACCTTCTTGCCGCTTCTCACTGCTCCCAAGTGCCCCCAGAACGCGAATAAAAAGACGTATGATATATATAATTTTTCTTGGCATTCCTCGCCTCATAAAATATCACTGATGGGGTGGTCTCCCGCCGGAACACATCAAAACGAATGTTAGATCCAATTGTTTCTGTTTGAATATGGCGCACATCACCCTAACTTCCAATGAGTGTTGTTAAGATATTAGCGACCTTTTGTTGTCTCGGCTACAACTACCTCGTTTCTTGTCGTAAAACTAAACGAATATGTTGAAAGAAATTAGATAAAGTAGGTAATGCTCAGTCAAGCAAAGTTCGTACAGTTGGTACCTAAGGATGTCTACTTCATTGTACTGTGTTTTAGAGCCAGGCAGGGGCAAAAGTTCATGATCAAAAATTATAATCATTCTATATTATCATTTGGGTGTTTCAGGTGGTCTGGAGGGTTTAACAGTGGATATCACGTTCGCGCATGCGTAGAGGAATGATACCTACTGTCCAATTTTGATGACACTCATGCGGAACCCAAGGCTCGTTCCTCCTCTCAAAATTTCAGCGCATTTCACGTTCGCGCATATATATGCAGACGAAAGTTGTTACTGTCCGGTCTTAATTTCGTAAGGGACCATGGTCTAACCGGCACCTACCTTCCAAGTTTCAGCTCATTACAGTCAACCATCCTTTCGAGTAGATTTTTATGCACAGGAAGGAGTTGTGGACACTCTGTAGACAGGTACACGGAACCAGATCCATTCAAAAACCCAAAACACCAGTGGAAATTTTGATTATGGAAGACAAAAACGTTTTAAAATTCCTCCCAATGTGATCACTTGGTACATTCAGAAGCATTACCTACCTAGTTCGTGAAAATGTCAGAGTGGTAACGAGGTTCACATAATATATTATGCTGAGATAGCAGAAATAAGGTATTGAGGTACTTACTGTAACACGCCCAACTTCCGTAAGTGCAGGTTCAGTGTATTTAATCTCTAGAAAGTTCCGATGTCACAAGGATTACTGTATTCCCATGGCTGTTCCTGAACTTTTCTTCTTATACAGGTTTAGCATTCAAACACTTGGATCAATAAACCCCTTAGTAAATCTTCAAGTTTACGTGTAAGAAACTTCAATATCTAAGTCAAAAATTGTGTAGCTTTACCTGGAAATTTTCATGGACACTTACAGTACCTAACTCAAATGCTGAGTATGTTTCAAGTCTCTATTTAAATCTCTAAATTTAAGTCTCTATTTAAATATTGGTCGTTTATTATGCCTTGTTCACCATAGAGATAACTTGAGACGATCCCTCTAGCCAGATACGCCCAGCCGCAAAAAAATCGATCCCTTAGGAAAACACATTTACATGAAAAGAAGAGGGCAGAGCCCGTTTGTTGCAGAAGGGGGATTCCTTCAGTGACGTAACGACCTGGAACTTTCTTTATGACGTCAGACCCCGCCCATTGCATCCTTTCTCGAGGGCAACTTCTACGAACACAGGGATGACGGAGATGGCGTTTATTCGGCACACATACTCCACAAAGAAAAGACGGGGTATGATGAGGAGGAGGGGAGGGGTCTTCCACACTCACCAAGAAGAGATGGGAAAGGTAGCTACTTGGATATCCCATCTCCTACAGCCATGTACAAGGAGGCAGGGCAGTATATGGGATGCCCTGGGGTGAGCGTTTTTCGGCTTATTCCGTCATAACTATAAACAACGAGGAGTTGCCGAGAGCTGCTTATTCCTGCTGGGACCTGCTTGTTCAAGGCCATTCTCATATTCTCACATCGCATTACATTGGATTTACATTCTCACCTACTAAGGCAGGGGTTTTTTCTCTCCCTGCCACGATAAGATCGCCGGCTGTTTTTTTTTTGTTTTTTTTCATTCAAGCCTTGATGGCCTATCTTCCTATGTTCCTACTTCTCATTTCGTATAGGTAGGTGTGAAAACGGCGTTGTGGATCACATGACATTATACTCGGTGAGGATGACAGGACATAAATACCTGAGCTTGGAGGCTGTTACATTTACCAGTTCCAGGTGGTATGCACCTATTTACAAACAGGGGCGTTGCGTCCGTAAGGCCACTTGGGCCACTGCCCTGCCACCAAAAAACACTGTATAGGTATAATAGGTAAGCTAAAAAACCTCAATAGTTCAGTTGGAATTTGAATTTCCCTCTGTACAATGTACCTAGCATTTTTCACAAAGTTCAACAGCGACTCACCAGACTTCTCTGGCTATGGAATGGAAATTCTATGGATGTTCAATATTATAGTAGAGCATCCATGGTGTGCTCCATAGCCAAAGCATCTTATCCGAATAAAGCGACTGTAATCGATGTCCTGCAATCGAAATCGAAACCTAGGCTCTTGAAACTGGCAGGCAGGTCCTGGGGCCTGGTGTCGCCATGACAAATGAGAAAAGTGGCCCGTCCGCGCATGCTCAGTAGAGTAAAAATGTTTTTTGCCACGCCCACATTCGGCCCAGTCCCCAAAATCTGATTTCTAGTCCAAAATCGTTCGTTTTCACAATCGATTCGATCGCTTCGATTCAATTTGTTGTTGTTGTTTTGCTTGAGGGTGCCGCGAAGAAACACTTTTCATGCCGACAGTGGACAGTGGTGGTTAGAGTGGCGTTTTTTTCTTCTTGTGCATTCGATTCAATTTGTCATCTCAATAAGAGATGCTTCTTCGTCTTCTGATTTGTTTTTGTTGTGAATTATGTTCGCTTTCTCTGTTGTCAGTTTTCAATTTTTTGCGTCAAATTGAGCGCATTTTGGGTTCGGTCCGGTTCTGATGGCAGATTTGTATTGTTGGTACCTACGTGCATTTTGTCCTGTTTGTGGTCTTGTGGATTGATCGTCGTCCTAACACACTGATAACTACCTAGCTTCAGGTCAATAGCTTCTCCATTCAAGTAGGTACCGGCCGACGGGTCATTTTTTTGTTATAGGTGTTTTAGTTTACTATATTTTTATAACACGTGAATTCAGTGTTAATTGTCGCTTTCCTTTTTTACCATGAATCTATTTTTTCGGTTAGTTATGGGTGTTACCAGGAACTGGTAAACATTTCGTATTTCCACATGCGCATCCAAATGTTACGGTCCAAATTTGATGAAATTTATATGGAGCCATAACCAACTTCCAGCACTTTTCGACTATTTCTACGGTAGTTATGAGTTATGAGCTTTACAAGGATTTCACATTTGCGCATGCGCAGACGAAAGTTACGGTATTTTTTTAAGTGCTGTAACCAAGTATACAGATTTTAAGTACAGATGGTCCCATATCAAGGGACCATCTGTGGCCAAACCCGCACATACCTACCCTCCGAATTTCAACTTGTTACGAACAATGTTTCGTATAGTTTTGCCTGGGACAAGGAATTGACCACGGACAGATAACACGGAACCAAAAATGTATGCGGGATCTTGGAGTGCTTCTCGACTGCCAGCTCACCTTCTCTGACCACATTTCTGCCGTTTCGAGCCGGGCGATGCGTGTCTTGGGATTCATCAAGCGTAGCACAAGAGAATTTGACCATGTTCCAGCCATAACTGCACTTTACAGTGCGCTAGTTCTGCCAGTGTTGGAGTACTACTCATCTGTTGTCTGGAGTCCATTCTATAAGTGCTATGTCAACCAGCTTGAGATACATAGCTTACAAGCTCCATATTCCTCAGGAAGCAGTTGATTACGATGCCCTGAACAAAGAGTGCAACATGATGAGTCTCAGTGGCAGGAGATACTTGGCCGACGTGTCCTTTTTTCACAAGCTAGTTTTGGGTTGTGTGGACTCGCCATCGCTCCTGGCCGAGGTTAATATCCAGGTTCCGCGTCTGAGCTCACCAGTTGCCAGCACCTTCTAGGTCCCTTTCTCTCCGACCAACTACCTACTTGTACCACTGCCCGTTATGCCGATTACCAAGGGAGGTTAATCATGCCATCGTAGAGTGCCCCGAAATCGACTTTTTTTCTCATTTACTTCCTGTGGTGCGTAGGAAAGTAATTAGTTTTCTTAATAATCAAAACAATATGTAGCCGTTCATTTTCTTGTTAACTTGCATCTGTTTCAATGTTTAACATGTTTTCTTAATTTTCGCGCGGACACTGTTTCATATGTCTCTTTTCATTTCTTATATTATTCTTGTAGTATAGGTACCTATTGTATTGGGCTAGCCCGTATTAAATAAATAAATAAATGGCCTTCATGTCTGAAACGTAAAATGCCAGTGGAAATTTTCATTTTGGAGGAAGTACATTTTTTCGACTCTTGCATGAATGCTAAGCTTCCCTATCTTCGGTAGTGAGGAAGCAAATCTTTAAACATCCTCCCAAATAAGGAAGATGCCATGTACAGGACATTGCATGTACTGACACACACACACACACACGCACGCACACACACACGCACGCGCGCGCGCACGCACGTGCACGAACTTAACCACTCGATCATTTTTTGTGCATGGGATTCCAAACACATGATGGTGTACCAAGTTTGTGTCCCAACTCATGTCCACATTATCACTTTTTTTTAAAATAAATTCAACTTCATTATTTTACAAAATATTTCAGTTTTGCTGATTTTCATATACGGTAGAATAAGCATTACTCTAATTCACATGGAACATGTGTAAAGGTACAGCCCAGTGGCTGCCCTTAACCAGGTAACGTTTCAAACGTTAAATAGTTTAATCTTAATTCTAGTTGATCTTAATTTAATATATTGCACTTTATAATAGATTGTCTTGTGGTAACTTTCTTTTCAATCGGCAGTTTGTTTGATGTGGGGCAGGTTGGCTGGAATAGCTTCTATTAGTGGGGTCGTCCACTGGCAGCGTACTCGAGCGGCGCGGCGCTTTGCGCTACACAAGCGGCAACGAGCGACACGCGCTACAGATCCAACTACATTGAGTTATATGTGGTATCGTCCACTGGAAGCGTGTTCGAGCGGGCGGCTACGGGCGTACACGAGCGGCAACGAGCTACAAGCGGCCGATCCAAAAAAAGTTGGATCTGCCGCTCGTAGCAGCTCGTTCAATTCTATTGCTTTGGTAGGAAGCCCTACGAGTTTCGGTACGAATTCCACGTAAATAAACATAGCAAACGGACGGTTCATCGGAACACCTACCTACCTTTGTACCATATCCCTGGTCATTTCGAGTCAGTTCACGCGATAGCCCCATTCTGAGTAGGTGAAAATTCCCCTCTACGCAGAAAATGGACCATAACACCGACAAATTAATTAGTGTCATTCATTCTCATACGCCTCTCTGGGATATGAGAGACAAGAGGTACCATTCAAGCCAACCTACTTTTCAAACTCAACTTTTCAACTTCAATTTCAACCAACATGTTCTTTGATTTAACATTCGTTTTCGCAAATGGTTGCTACTTTCAAGGAAATAAAATTCATCTAGGTCCATGACGATTAAAAAGGAAGTTCCTTTTTTTCCTTGAATACACTTGAAAACAAGCTGAAGCCCGACGCGCGAAGGCGCTTGCAGTGGACGACCCCTGTCGCTCGTAGCCGCTTGTTAGGTTGCCGCTTGTGTCGCGTGTAGCGCCGCGCCGCGTGAATACGCTTCCAGTGGACGACCACCCTTAGTGGGTTGATGTGATCTAGCATGCTGTTGTGTATTTTTGCATATCTTTCTTTGATCAGCGTTGCAACCATAGGGATGATCGAGGTCTTGATGGATCGTAGTGTTCTGACGTACCATTCTGCTCCTGTTATGAGGCGGAGTACACGATTTTGCGTTACTTGAATCTTGTTGATATGGCTTTTCACTGCTGATCCCCATACTTCGCACGCGTAGAGCCATATCGGTCTGATCAGTGTTATGTATAAAAGCCTTTTTGAGACCAGCGAGAGTCCTCCCATGTTTGCTTTGGATCTAGATGGGCTCCCAGGTATCTGGTTGATGACTGGAACGGAATGATGACTTGACGGAACATTATCACTTCGAATGGAATTCCCTAAATTTTTTGAATCCTTAGGCCTCTTTTTTCGTTTATTTCAGCAGAGATCACATATGGCCATGATTGGGGTATGTACTGACCCTGAACTCAACCATGGAGAATTAAACTGATATTTCTGACTCCTTTGAGGAAACGGAGGACAAGTTTTTGACCACCTACTGAGTTTTCCTGGACCCAGCCTGTGCATACGGTTTGAAATGTACTTCATGTATCACGATTTCCCCTTTACCCGAGTTACCCACGTATGTTCAGGTGGATGAACTGAGCAAGAGCCATAGGCAACTGAATACTAAGGGTGCAATATTTTCACTTCCGCTAAGTTGCCCATTTGATTATCGACTTCTGAAAGCCCAATACTGCGCAAGTTCTCCCTCGCTCATTTTCGCGAAACGTGTTTCGTTGCACTTGTGCCTCTGTCATCAAGTTGGGACGTGCACACAATCCATTCCGCTCATCTGAAGAGGGCTCTACGGATGCGGAGGGACGGCTGTTGAGCGAGGATCGTGACGCCCATTTTTATACGCGGATCAAGGAGTAATCAAGGGGCATCCCTTTCTCATGACCACTTCCGTTTTTCTCCGTCAAACCCTATTTTTCTTGCCCTGAAACATGTTCCACCATCGAGTTTTCTCCTCTGTATCGTGTTCTATTTTGTTGGGCCCCACTTTTTTCTTTAGAGGTTTACACGTTTATTTATTTATTAGATTATATACGTGTATATGCCGAATATACAAGAAAATTTTATGATGGTGGGCCCGGGGCCTGTACAGGAGAGAAAAGAAAACTTGGGTGTGAGGCATTAATTTATAAATCACATTTAAAATACGAAATCTCGCAACGGAAATCCTCGACTGCGTTGCGGTGTTTTGTTCAATGTTCATGCTAGTGTTTTTTGAGAGGACTTCTCGAACTTCTCTGAAAAAACGCTGCAAAGTCCTTGTCACATGGGGTTTATTATTCTACAGAAATGTTGGCTGTACATTTATTGTTTGTTTCATGTGAAATAATTGAAATAGCTATTTCTGAAAGTTTCCACCAATTTTGGCCCCCAAAACACAAATTAGGTAGGTACGATCTTTTTTTACATAGGTGTATTATTCAGAGAATAATAAACCAAAATGTTCACTTCATCAATCAATACAAGAAGAACCCCCACTCTTTGGTCAAAATCGACTTCATATTCGGCCTTCTCGTCCCCAAAAACCTGGAAAAAGATACCTCAACAGCTCATGTTACTAGCATGTTACTAAACCACAAAAAAAACGCAAAAAGTACCTATTTTTATACTCATTTTCATTCATAACACCCCTGGGTATATTCCGATCGGGCTGAAAAGTTTCGGGACACAACTAGGGCCCAAATGGAGCATGTGTGCGGAAGAACGATTTTTTTTAGACCAAAAATGAAGCCTGTACACGTGATACAGCGGACGGCGGGCGGCGGACGGGTGCGGATTGCATTTTCGGAATCTACGCACCTTGAAACGGAAAAGAAAAAATTTTGAGAGGGTGTTATAAAAATGTTTTGCTGAGCGAATACATAGGTGTATTATTCACAGAATAATAAACTAAAAGTAAAGACTAATTTTCAGGCTGAAAAAACGCAATTTATTCAAAGCCAATGTAACAAAATTTTTGAAGTCGGCGCCAAATTTCAACTAAAAACTCCACTCGCAGCCTTCATGTTGTATTTCTTGGTTTTATATATTATTTTAGTTGAAATTTGGCGCCGACTTCAAAAAATTTGTTGTAGGTATCAGTTTTGAATAAATTACGTTTGTTCAGCATAGAAACTACCCCTTCTGTAGTCACTTTTTAGTTGTAAACAGCTTTTTTGAAGTTTTTTTTCCCTCTACCATGTTGTCCAACTCTCCTTTGTTCTTCAGACTCGTATGCAGTGAGGAACTCCCTAATTTATTTCAAAGCTGTTTGGCGGGGGGCTTCTCGACTGCCGGGACAAAAAGCTGCCTGCCGAACAGCGATGAAAGAAATTTCAAGGTTTGTGGGAAAGGAACAGGTTCTTATATCCAACAGAGAGGGAAGGAACAGGTTTCTACAAATACGCACATCCAAGAGCGAGGTGCGAAGCACCGAGCATTCTACTTCGGTGGGCAAAATGGATACCTAGCAATCCTTTATGCAGCTGAGGAGGTTTTTTTTGGCGGGTAAATTTTTGCAAAACGGTCTGGGGGGATATCACATCTTTTTGCATTGATGAAGTAAACATTTTTTCCCAGTCGGTACCCAAACATTTCAGTAGGGACCTACTTACTACCTACTACCTACTTAGTACCTACTCAGTATTACATACTTAGCACCTAATCAGTACTGCCTACTTAAATCGTACTCAGTACTACCTAATTAGTACTGGCCACGGGGAAAACCCAGGCCCCCTGACGTCACTGGCACCTTTCACTCAGCTCGTCTGCTTGAATCTATTAGTTAGCCAGTTGGCATTTCTTCCTGTTTGGCGACGGTTCATGATGGTTTGTTGTGCTGTTTGTGGGTGTTCAAATCACAGTGATAACAAAGAATCAGGGTTGCATTTTCACCGATTTCCTCGCGACAATGTTTATCGATTAAAGTGGTTACATTCGTGCAAACGGTCTGATTCGTTTCCGGTTGAAAAAGCTCGAGTCTGCTCTGCACATTTTGACCAATGTGACTACTTGCGAGATCTGAAAGGTGAGTTACTAAAAAAATATATTAATATATATTATATTCCAGAGGAAAACAACAAAATCATTTCTTCAAAACAATTGTAATCGCTAAGGAACGTAGAGCTAGACATGAAGTAAAGACAAGGGTATTTTTTTCTTTTTTTCAGGTGAATTATTGGGTCTTCCACTAAAATACAAGCTGAAGCCTGACGTAGTCCCGCATTTGCAGTTACCTTTAAGAAGCTTGGCAGAAAATAAAACTGGTTCTGCACAACGTCAAGCACGAGTACAAAAGCGAAATACCCGTAAAGAAATTGAGGAAGTCCTACGCTCTAAAGAAAATATTATTGATGGCATCCAAGACCAGGCATTTGAGGACTCAATTATACAAGTAGTAGATCATCGTAATGAGATTCATAATTGAAGACCTGCAGAAGTTGTTTTCTTAATGGCTGAAAATATGAGGCTACAACAAGAAAATAAACACCTCCAACAACAGCTTGCCAGTGCGAGGGATGAAATCCTTAAATTAAAGAAAATGACTCATGTTTAGGTACCTAGTTATTGTAATTACTGATTATTATTGTCAGCTTCATGAAATCTCTAATACTATTTTACAGTTTGAATTAATATACTCGTTATTTGAAACTGTTCAAACGTAGTGTACGTATTAAAAAACCCAAAAACTTCATTCCGTTTAAATATCATCATTGACTTATTCAAAATAGAGAAGATAGCCCGGAGAAAAGAGAAAAATATGAAAATTGGGTAGTCGCACTTGAATATTCGCTGTTCTAGCATTTTCGAAAGAAAGGCGGTGTGAAATTGTTTAAATACTTAGGTACCTATCTACTAGGTAGGTATCCACGTGTCCAGCAATTTTGGTGTTGACTTTCGTTTTTGGTTTATTATTCTGTGAATAATACACCTATGTATTCGCTCAGCAAAAAATTTTTATAACACCCCCTCAAACTTTTTTCTTTTACGTTTCAAGGTGCATAGATTCCAAAAATGCAATGTCCGTCCGCCGTCCGCCGTCCGCCGTATCACGTGTACAGGCTTCATTTTCGGTCTAAAAAAATCGTTCTTTCGCACACATGCTCCATTTGGGCCCTAGTTGTGTCCCGAAACTTTTCAGCCCGATCGGAATATACCCAGGGGTGTTATGAGTGAAAATGTGTGTAAAAATAGGTACTTTTTACGTTTTAGCAACATATTGGTAACATGAGCTTCTGAGATATCGTTTTCTATGTTTTTGGGGACGAGAAGACCGAATATGAAGTCGATTTTGACCAAAGAGTGGAAAATTGAGGTTCTACCAAATGTTCAGCTGCCAAAATTGATTTTTTATGAGTGAAAAACCTGGGAAATCGTCTGAAATCACCATCAGTTTGTATAATAACACTGGAAAAAGTGTCAAGACGTGGTTCAGGACGATTAAATGGCACTATCAATGATCAAAGATAGTTTAAAAAAAAGAAAAAAAAGAGCATACCTAATTTGTGTTTTGGGGGCCAAAATTAATGGAAACCATCAGAAGTAGCTATTTCGATTATTACGCATGAAAGAAACAATTAATGAACAGCCAACCTTTCTGTAGGTATGTCCAATAGAATAATAAACCCATGTGACAAGGATTTTGAATCTATGCACCTTGAAACGGAAAAGAAAAAATTTTGAGGGGGTGTTATAAAAATGTTTTGCTGTGCGAATACATAGGTGTATTATTCACAGAATAATAAACCAAAAGCCTGATAAATATCAAGTTCTTTCTAGGAGCAAGTTCATAAACTCATCGTCAACGGTCTGTAAAGAAAATATTGCTTATAATAAACCCAAATAACAACTTCAGAACTTACCTATATTGGTGAAAGATCCGAGGATGGAGGTGGTAGATCACAGCACTGAACACATAACTACCGTTGATTAACACGGGCCAATCGCTACACTCCCGTAGGTTTCGACTGTCCTTCAAGAGAATAAATCAGCGCATCATAATACGATCCTCCGCAAATTCGTCGGAAATCGCATTGATATTATCAGTGCGATTTGTGTATAATACGCGAAAACGCGCGAGCACGCATAATGACGTCCAGGAATTAGTCTTCCTAGATGAATTATTATTAAAAGGAAAACCGCCACAGACCTACCATCTTTCGCGAGTGAAAGTGGGGGTAATCTTGGTAGGTAGTTACTTCGAAAATTCCAACTGTATGATTGGATTTGGGCATTAATGTGGTCTTCAGTTTTTGAAAACCGAAGATAGTTGAACTAGTTGGGGTTTTCATTGTTCACAGTACGTACCTGAATCAATATAACCAATTCTCTGGTGTCGCAAACAATCCCACGTAGGTTGATAACTTGTACTGTGAAAAAAAGTACTTGATACTTTTCCCTGAGATTTCCCAATCTACGTCTGTTATATGATTATTTTATGTTCAATACTTGATGTACCTAACTGTGATAGGGCTCCTTTGAGTCTTGAGTATTTATTTTCGTGTTGCTGGATACTGTAACGCATTAGTTTGCATCCCGATATGAATATCTAGTTTTCCAAAACATGTACCTACCCCCGCTGTTGCTGTAAGTAGGTTCTGTATCCACCTAATTTGGATCAAATATTTCATAATTGTTTACCCTCGATTCGTAAAGATAATATGACAGTAAACACTAAAATCTAAATAGCAAAAGAGGACGTACCTTTAGTTGAGGAAGATCCAACGTTGAAGGTGGTAGAAATCAGATTGCAGCACTAAACACACACAGTCATCAGTCGACACGGGCCGATCTGATGCACTCCGGAAGGTTTCGATTGCCCATATATCACTACACGGTTAATCGGCCGGTCATACCGAGGCGATTCGAGGAGAAAACACAACAAGAACACGTAATTTAATCCAGGGATTATTCTTCTAAGATGAATTTTTCGAAGACACGCACAGGAACCTACCATTAGGGATGTATAAAAAGTATCAATACTTCAAAATATCGATACTTTTAAGAAAAAGTATCGATACTTTTTGATACTTTTTTTTTGCAATGTATCGGGATACTTTTTCTTTTTTCGCGGTATCGACACCGTTACTTTTTTCAAGGATCTTTTCTTACTTCCAAGTTTCACAGAAGACTACAAAGCCTGATCGCTACCATGCCTGAAGTCCCACCATTTGTCAACAACCTTGACATAAAAATGGAGATGATCACTCATTCAACTGATACTGTCCGGCATCTAGTAGGACTGGAAACGTGAAACAACTCAACTGATACTGTGCACTTATGTCAGGCATAGAATTATTCTATGGTGGAACTGGAACACTGGAAGGGGAAGGCGCAAAACAACACAATCCATGAGGCCGGAACTTTTCTAATTTTGAGTTTGTAAAAAGTATCGATACTTGAATGTATCGATACTTTTTGAAAGTATCGGCCTGATGTTTTCGATACTTTTTAGAAATATCGATACGATATGTATCGATACATTTCGAAGTATCATAGGTACATCCCTACCTACCATCCGTCACGAGTGATCGGAGCTGACTGAGCTTAGAAGGGCGTGGCTGGGTGGGGATAACCTTGATAGGTAGGTACTTAAGTTTTTAACAATTGGTTAAAATCGGTCATTAATAATATAATATTGAATTTTCGAAAACCGCCGTTGACATTATAATAATTTGTTTAGGTTGTTGGAATTTTTATCGCTCCCAGTACCTACCTAAAGGGGGCCCTTACACTGGCAAAAATTTTGAACGAAGTTTTGAAGACGTCGTTTTTATGCAAAAATATTGAGAGCGTGAGGATAAATATTGCGCAAAAACGGGGTCTTCAATATTTTGTGGGAGCTTTCAAGTTTTCTGAAAGTTTAGACCCGTCAGTATTTCGTAGCATGAGGCAGTGTGAGGGGGCTGACAAAATATAGCAGTATTTTTGCGTAGTGTGAGGCGTCCGGGACCATTCAATTATTGTACAAAAATGAGCTCAATATTTTTGCACAAATTTTGAGCGAAATTTTTGCCAGTGTGAGGGCCCTTTTAATTAATTAAGAGAATCGATTTCTCTGGTGACCCACACAATTCCACCTTTATCAGTAACTTCTACATTTTCCTTGATTGTTTTGAGAGGGTGAGAACAGGAAAAGACCACTGTCTTCTCCTGAATCATCAGGTATAATAGGAAACGGAAAAATATCAGGGTTGTACCTACATACCTACCTACCTACTTACCTACCTACCTACCTACCTACCTACCTACCTACCTACCTACCTACCTACCTACCTACCTACCTACCTACCTACCTACCTACCTACCTACCTACCTACCTACCTACCTACCTACCTACCTACCTACCTACCTACCTACCTACCTACCTACCTACCTACTTACCTACCTACCTACCTACCTACCTACCTACTTACCTACCTACCTACCTACCTACCTACATACCTACCTACCTACTTACCTACCTACCTACCTACCTACCTACCTACCTACCTACTTACCTACCTACCTACCTACTTACCTACCTACCTACCTACCTACCTACCTACCTACCTACCTACCTACCTACCTACCTACCTACCTACCTACCTACCTACCTACCGAGGGCGAAGAGTGGGGGGCTCTTCACCCTCCAGCCACGTAGCCACCCCGCACCCCAGTCTCCGATCACCCGTGACGGATGGTAGGTGTGTGGCGGTGGTTTTCTTTCCAAATTCATCAAGAAGCAATCATTTCTGGACTTAATTTCGTGTGTGCTCCTGTGTTTTCTCCTCGAATCGCCTCGGTATGATCCGCCGATTAACCGCGCAAAGTGATTTATGGGCAATCGAAACCTACAACGGTGGTGCATCAGGTCGGCCCGAGTCGAATTGATGATTGTGTTTGTGCTTCGTGCGGCTGTTTGATTTCTACCAGCTTCATCATCGGAAATCGGATCTTCCTATACTAAAGGTACGTGTACTACTTTATTATTTTGGTTTATAACCGTATTTTCTTTATAAAGTCGAGGGGAATGTATGCCCGATTTACGTAGATAGGTACCAATTTGTATGGTAGTGAGTGCCGATGTAAACTTAAATATTCCAGTTCGTCCGATCGAACTTTACGACCAACCATTCCTAGGTCTACATAAGGGCACAAGGGTTGTCTACAGAACACATAAGGTAATCTAGACAGACAATAATTAACTTTTGAACTCAGTAGCTCAGACCTTTGCGTTACTGTGCACTCCAGACCATTGAGGATGAGTTACAGACTTCTAGACAGCTTCTAGAACAAACTTTATATTTTTCCGCTCTTTTACATAACTACTCAGTGTTTTTTCTTCTTCTTCCCTGTTTCAAACGAACAATTGGAAGCACAAATTACCAATCTACGTGTACCTACAAGCGGTGTTGGGACATTTTTTATAGCTAAAGCTATAAAACTGTCCCTCAGAAGGTAATAGCTAAAAATTTAGCTGTTAGTTAAGCTAAATTTCAGCTAATTTAGCTGTAGCTTTTACCCGTTAGCTATAGCTAATTTTTTCCCGTCACTGCCTATGGGCCACCAGAGCCTCGATTCTCCTGATTTCGGTAGCTACCTCCTTGGATGGAAATGAACTATCAGTGCCTCTTATATATAATAAATGGAGGTAATAAGTGGGTTCGGAGATATAGGGCGTCAAAAGAGTGCACCCATCGAAGGGACTTCCTGTTCCGGAATGTTCGAGAATGTTCCGGACGGTTCATGCTTGCGTCAGCATACTTCTGGAAATCGATTAGAGCGGATCATGGAAAAGTAGAAGTAAATATAAAGTGCATTGTAGTGAGCAGTATACCAAATGGTTTTGGTTTATTATTTTCAATAATGAACCATTGGAATCGAGCATGAAAAAAAAAAGTCTTACCCCCCCTTCAAAATTTGATGGTTTACGTTTCAAGATATGTAGAATCCAAAACTGCAATAAAAATATTTCTGTCTATCCGCCGTACGCCGTACGCCGTACGGGTCACTTTTCTTAGTTACCATGAAAAAAAATTGATGAAATTCGGGTTATAGGTTCCGTTCGGCGTCTAGTTGGTCCTCGAAGCTCGACGATACTGTAAGTCATCTCTAAGGGGTTCAAAATAGGGGTTGAAATTTTCAAAACGCCTATACTATTTTTTTACGTAAATATTTTTACGGTTTTAAATAGTTCTTGAACTTGCGAGTTTTTTAAGACCATCCGGAGCATCGTACGTCCAGCCGTTCGTTCACAGTAAGGCCCCGAAGTTTGCACCGACAGGCATTTTCGACTCCAGTGTGAATGAAATTGTATACAATTCAAACCAAATCTCGTAACCAGAGACGCGCCCACAATAGGAAATTTGGCGGAGATAAAATCATTGGTAGGGATCACCTGATTATATTGGCGGAGTATGAAGTCGAGTTGGTTGTTCTGTGATATTATTTAATTTGAAAAATGATGGCTCTATTGGAGTTTGTTGGTAGGTAGTGAAACTTGAACAAACGTTGAAGTATTATTGATGGGTAAATTATTACTACGGTAAATCATTACTCAACGGTAAATTATTACACAACGGTTCAGTATACCATCTACGTAGAAGGGGCTGGAGTTTGTTGGTAGGTACTTTTGCAACTTTTTTCACTCCTCATCAACAATTTCTTTTCAGAACTTCATTATGTGCGTTTCTTTTTGTTAGGTACTGTTTGTCATCGGCAGAATTATTTTAGCAACATTTAACTCGTGATTTAGGTAGGTACCTAGTAACGAGTACGGGGTTAGGTACTAACCTACGGAGGGTCTGCGATCTACATAATATGTATATAATAGAATAGTACATATCATATTATATAGACGGGTTATCTATACATAGAGCTGTGATCTGTAACAGGAGGGTATTCTATACAAAATAAAAACCGTTGTGCAGGGATTTGCAGCGTTTTTTGAACAGCGTCTAATGCAATTTGGAGACTGGTGAGGTATGTACGGTCGCAGAGATTTTGATGTTCGTTAGTTAGGTAAGTAACTGCGATTTAGTGTAAAAAAGAACGTGGACCAAAACCCGTCGACATCGCTTGGATAATGTTCGACTTATTCTCATGAAAAAATAGGTTGTTAACTTTAGTCCATTCTGTCCCATTAGGAGGTTTGTGGATGTTATTCAGTATCCAAAAATTAAAACCGACTACCCTGTGCAACGCACAGGTAATTCAGATAGGTAGTACTTAACTAATAATCTTGAAGACCGAGTAAATATTCAATTGCTCATCACATGAACATCAACCTACCGTAGTTGTAGGTACATAGTTCTACGTGTACCTGTGTAAAACTTCGTTTTTAGATAGGTACCATATACGTGCAACTGTATCGAACACGTGGAGATACCGTTTTCTTTCCGTTTCGTTCGCTAAAACGAACTATTAGTCGAATGAGGGTGGCCCTGTCGCAAATCATGAGAGACGGGGACCTAACTGCCCTTACGTGAGGCGAATTTTTCATCCTCGATATAAACAGAAATTTTTCTGCATCCAATACCTAGTGTTTCAATTAGCAAAGTGTCCATCATGGTCCAATAATATGCGATTTATACGGACTGGTGATTAGAATTATTGTTCTTCACATGTTTATTTTAAAGATCCAGCGCTTGACATTGTTGTCTTATTTCCTGTTATTTGTCGCTTAGTTTTTCTGGCTCTTCCCTAGTAGGCTTTGCTCCCGTTTGACTTGAACCGCTGCTATTCAATCTCCTCCGTTGTCCTTTTTCGTTCCGTGAAATTCGCACACGTTTCTGCAACCTGTTTTATTAATTCATTTTAGTTTTCGAGGGTCTACTTAGTACATTTCTGGGACTGAATTCATATGTTACCAACGGTTTTGAAACGCGCTCAAATGTGATACGTATACCCTTTCTGAGCCTTTGAATGGCGAATGTAGCCTTACTCTCATTTTGGTTTATTATTCTGTGAATAATACACCTATGTATTCGCTCAGCAAAAAATTTTTATAACACCCCCTCAAACTTTTTTCTTTTACGTTTCAAGGTGCATAGATTCCAAAAATGCAATGTCCGTCCGCCGTACGCCGTCCGCCGTCCGCCGTATCACGTGTACAGGCTTCATTTTCGGTCTAAAAAAATCGTTCTTTCGCACACATGCTCCATTTGGGCCCTAGTTGTGTCCCGAAACTTTTCAGCCCGATCGGAATATACCCAGGGGTGTTATGAGTGAAAATGTGTGTAAAAATAGGTACTATTTACGTTTTAGCAACATATTGGTAACATGAGCTTCTGAGATATCGTTTTCTATGTTTTTGGGGACGAGAAGACCGAATATGAAGTCGATTTTGACCAAAGAGTGGAAAATTGAGTTCTACCAAGTGTTCAGCTCCCAGAATTGATTTTTTATGAGTGAAAAACCTGGGAAATCGTCTGAAATCACCATCATTTTGTATAATAACACTGGAAAAAGTGTCAAGACGTGGTTCAGGACGATTAAATGGCACTACCAATGATCAAAGATAGTTAAAAAAAAGAAAAAAAAGAGCGTACCTAATTTGTGTTTTGGGGGCCAAAATTAATGGAAACCATCAGAAGTAGCTATTTCGATTATTACGCATGAAAGAAACAATTAATGAACAGCCAACCTCTCTGTAGGTAAGTCCAATAGAATAATAAACCCATGTGACAAGGACTTCGCAGCGTTTTTTTCTTTCTACTGGTTCATTCGTTTTACTGTTACCGAATTGAATTGAAGATATTTTATTTCTTCAGTCACAGGTTGCCAAGTATAATACAATTAATACAATATAACAAAAATAAGTGATTATGGGTGAAGGCCAAAAGAAGAAAGTATATTCTGTCTTCTCGTCCGAAAAAACATGGAAAATTATACCTCACAAGCTTACGTTCACTAAAACCTTTAAAAAAAAACTTAGAAAACCCCTATCTTTACACCCATTTTCCCCCCATAACACCCTTGGACGTATTCCGTCGGGCTGTCGAGCTTCGGAGCACAGCTAGGACAGAAATGTGTTCCAAATTGGGGACCCAAACTGTTTGCGGAAGAACGACGATTTTAGACCAAGATTTAATGTAAATTTGAGGCTGAAACTTCGTTAGAACCTCAGTTTTCCACTCTTTGGTCAAAATCGACGTCTTATTCGGTCTCCTCAACCTAAAAAACGCTGCAAAGTCCTTGTCACATGGGTTTATTATTCTATTATTTTATTGGTCTACAAAAATTCTGGCTGTTTATTTATTGTTTCTTTGATGTAAAATAATTGAAATGGCTATTTCTGGTGGTTTCCACAAATTTTGGCCCCCAGAACTTGCATTAGGCTCCTTTTTTTTCAAATTACCTTTGATCATTGATTGTACCATTTAATCGTCTTGATCCACGTGTTGACACTTTTTCTAGTGTTATTATACAAATTGATGGTGATTTCAGACGATTTCGCAGGTTTTTGACTCATAAAAAATCAATTTTGGGAGCTGAACATCTGGTACAACCTCAATTTTCCACTCCTTGGTCAAAATCGACTTCATATTCGGTCTTCTCGTCCCCCAAAACACGGAAAACAATAGGTACCTCAAAAGCTCATTTTACTAACATGTTACTAAAACACAAAAAGTACCAATTTTGGTTTATTATTTTCAATAATGAACCATTGGAATCGAGCATGAAAAAAAAAACGCTGCAAATCCCTGCACAACGGTTTATTATTTTGTATAGAATACCCTTCTGTTACAGATCACAGCTCTATGTATAGATAACCCGTCTATATAATATGATATGTACTATTCTATTATATACATATTATGTAGATCGCAGACCCTCCGTAGGTTAGTACCTAACCCCGTACTCGTTACTAGGTACCTACCTAAATCACGAGTTAAATGTTGCTAAAATAATTCTGCCGATGACAAACAGTACCTAACAAAAAGAAACACACATAATGAAGTTCTGAAAAGAAATTGTTGATGAGGAGTGAAAAAAGTTGCAAAAGTACCTACCAACAAACTCCAGCCCCTTCTACGTAGATGGTATAATGAACCGTTGTGTAATAATTTACCGTTGAGTAATGATTTACCGTAGTAATAATTTACCCATCAATAATACTTCAACGTTTGTTCAAGTTTCACTACCTACCAACAACTCCAATAGAGCCATCATTTTTCAAATTAAATAATATCACAGAACAACCAACTCGACTTCATACTCCGCCAATATAATCAGGTGATCCCTACCAATGATTGGCCGTATTCACAAATTCCTATTGTGGGCGCGTCTCTGGTTACGAGATTTGGTTTGGATTGTATACAATTTCATTCACACTGGAGTCGAAAATGCCTGTCGGTGCAAACTTCGGGGCCTTACTGTGAACGAACGGCTGGACGTACGATGCTCCGGATGGTCTTAAAAAACTCGCAAGTTCAAGAACTATTTAAAACCGTAAAAATATTTACGTAAAAAAATGGTATAGGCGTTTTGAAAATTTCAACCCCTATTTTGAACCCCTTAGAGATGACTCACAGTAACGTCGAGCTTCGAGGACCAACTAGACGCCGAACGGAACCTATAACCCGAATTTCATCAATTTTTTTTCATGGTAACTAAGAAAAGTGGCCCGTACGGCGTACGGCGTACGGCGGACAGACAGAAATATTTTTATTGCAGTTTTGGATTCTACATACCTTGAAACGTAAACCATCAAATTTTGAGGGGGGGTAAGAATTTTTTTTTTCATGCTCGATTCCAATGGTTCATTATTGAAAATAATAAACCAAAATTCTAACCCCCCCTCAAAATTTGATGGTTTACGTTTCAAGGTATGTAGAATCCAAAACTGCAATAAAAATATTTCTGTCTGTCCGCCGTACGCCGTACGGGCCACTTTGCTTAGTTACCATGAAACAAAATTGATGAAATTCGGGTTATAGGTTCCGTTCGGGGTCTAGTTGGTCCTCGAAGCTCGACGTTACTGTGAGTCATCTCTAAGGGGTTCAAAATAGGGGTTGAAATTTCCAGAACGCCTATACCTTTGTTTTACGTGAATTTTTTCACGGTTTTAAATAATTCTTGAACTTGCGAGTTTTTTAAGACCATCCGGAGCATCGTACGTCCAGCCGTTCGTTCACAGTAAGGCCCCGAAGTTTGCACCGACAGGCATTTTCGACTCCAGTGTGAATGAAATTGTATACTCTTGTCACCAGGGACGCGCTGGATTCAGTCAATCAATCAATTTATTCAATCAATTGATCGATCAATCAATCAAAATTTTCAATTGAAATTGGAATAGTTTGTAAATTATTGGATTACTTTATTGTTTGCAATTGGGGAATCATAGGCTTGTTTGTGTGTCTGTTGTTTTCAATTGCAATTGGCCACTGCTCACTTGAATTGGAATTCATTAATTTGAATTGGAATTCATTTCGAATTGTCTAATTGGCATGGTGCGCATTGGCATGGTCCGAAATGGTTCTGCAATTCTATTGGCCCAACGCTGTCTGCGATTCTCATCATAACATGTATAGACTAGTACATAAATATATTGTATTATACAGACGGGTTATCTATACAGAGATCTGTGATCTGTAACAGAAGGGTATTCTATACAAAATAATAAACCGTTGTGCAGGGATTTGCAGCGTTTTTATACACATTTTCACTCATAACTCCCCTGGGTATATTCCGATCGGGCTGAAAAGTTTCGGGACACAACTAGGGCCCAAATGGAGCATGTGTGCGAAAGAACGATTTTTTTAGACCGAAAATGAAGCCTGTACACGTGATACGGCGTACGGCGGACGGCGGACGGACATTGCATTTTTGGAATCTACGCACCTTGAAACGGAAAAGAAAAAATTTTGAGGGGGTGTTATAAAAACTTTTTGCTGAGCGAATACATAGGTGTATTATTCACAGAATAATAAACCAAAACATGGTAAACGACACGTCACTAGCTCGTGTTACTAAAACACCAAAAAACCCCATTTTGGTTTATTATTTTCAATAATGAACCATTGGAATCGAACATGAAAAAAAAAATTCTTACCCCCCCTCAAAATTTGATGGCTTACGTTTCAAGGTATGTAGAATCCAAAACTGCAATAAAAATATTTCTGTCTGTCAGCCGTACGCCGTACGGGCCACTTTTCTTAGTTACCATGAAAAAAAAACGCTGCAAAGTCCTTGTCACATGGGTTTATTATTCCATTGGACATACCTACCTACAGAGATGCTGGCTGTTTATTTATTGTTTCTATCATATAAAATAATTGAAATAGCTATCTCCGGTGGTTTCCACCAATTTTGGCCCCCAAACTCGAATAAACAACGCTCCTTTTTTTTTTAAATAAATTATCTCTGATCATTGATAGTACCATTTAATCGTCTTGATCCACCTGTTGACACTTTTTCCAGTGTTATTATACAAATTGATGGTGATTTCAAACGATTTCCCAGGTTTTTGACTCATAAAAAATCAATTTCGGGAGCTGAACATCTGGTAGAACCTCAATTTTCTATTCTTTGGTCAAAATCGACTTCATATTCGGTCTTCTCGTCCCCAAAAACATGAAAAACGATACCTTAAAAGCTCATGTTACCAACATGTTGCTAAAACGCAAAAAGTACCTATTTTTATACACATTTTCACTCATAACACCCCTGGGTATATTCCGATCGGGCTGAAAAGTTTCGGGACACAACTAGGGCCCAAATGGAGCATGTGTGCGAAAGAACGAATTTTTTAGACCGAAAATGAAGCCTGTACACGTGATACGGCGGACGGCGGACGGCGGATGGACATTGCATTTTTGGAATCTACGCACCTTGAAACGGAAAAGAAAAAATTTTGAGGGGGTGTTATAAAAATTTTTTGCTGAGCGAATACATAGGTGTATTATTCACAGAATAATAAACCAAAATCAATTCTGGGAGCTGAACATTTGGTAGAACTCAATTTTCCACTCTTTGGTCAAAATCGACTTCATATTCGGTCTTCTCGTCCCCAAAAACATAGAAAACGATATCTCAGAAGCTCATGTTACCAATATGTTGCTAAAACGTATAAAGTACCTATTTTTACACACATTTTCACTCATAACACCCCTGGGTATATTCCGATCGGGCTGAAAAGTTTCGGGACACAACTAGGGCCCAAATGGAGCATGTGTGCGAAAGAACGATTTTTTTAGACCGAAAATGAAGCCTGTACACGTGATACGGCGTACGGCGGACGGCGGACGGACATGCATTTTTGGAATCTACGCACCTTGAAACGGAAAAGAAAAAATTTTGAGGGGATGTTATAAAAATTTTTTGCTGAGCGAATACATAGGTGTATTATTCACAGAATAATAAACCAAAACGCTGCAAAGTCCTTGTCACATGGGTTTATTATTCTATTGGAGTTCTAGAGATTCTTGTTGGCTGTTAAATTTATTGTTTCTTTCATGTGGAATGATTGAAATAGATATTTCTGATGATTTCCACCAATTTTGGCCCCCAAAACATGAAATAGGTACGCTTTTTTCTCTCTTTTTTTAGATCATCTTTGATCATTGGTAGTGCGATTTAATGGTCTTGATTCAGCTGTTTACACTTTTTCCAATGTTATTATACACATTGATAGTGATTTCAGACAGTTTTCAAGGTTTTTGACTCATAAAAAACCAATTTTGGGAGCTGAACCTTTGGTAAAACCTCAATTTCCGCGTCTTTGGTCAAAATCGACATCATATTCGGTCTTCTCGTCCCCAAAAACATGGAAAAAGATACCTCAAAAGCTCATTTTACTAACATGTTGCTAAAACGCAAAAAGTACCTATTTTTACACACATTTTCACTCATAACACCCCTGGGTGTATTCCGATCGGGCTGAAAAGTTTCGGGACAGAACCAGGGCCCAAATGGAGCATGTGTGCGAAAGAACGATTTTTTTAGATCGAAAATGAAGCCCGTACACGTGATACGGCGTACGGCGGACGGCGGACGGACATTGCATTTTTGGAATCTACGCACCTTGAAACGGAAAAGAAAAAATTTTGAGGGGGTGTTATAAAAATTGTTTGCTGAGCGAATACATAGGTGTATTATTCACAGAATAATAAACCAAAATTGATGAAAATTGATGAAATTCGGGTTATAGGTTCCGTTCGGAGGTCTAGTTGATCCTCGAAGCTCGACGTTACTGTCAGTCATCTCTAAGGGGTTCAAAATAGGGGTTGAAACTTTCAAAACGCCTATACCTTTTTTTTAGGTGAATCTTTTTACGGTTTTAAATAGTTCTTGAACTTACGAGTTTTTTAAGACCACCCGGAGCATTTTACGTCCCTCCGTTCGTTCACAGTAAGGCCCCGAAGTTTGCACCGATAGGCATTTTCGACTCCAGTGTGAATGAAATTGTATACATTCAAATCAAATCTCGTTACCAGGGACGCCCCGACAATAGGAAATTAGCCGGAGATAAAATCATCGCTAGGGAGCACCTCATTATAATCAAGGATGGCTGTATGAAGTCGAGTTGGTCGTTCTGTGATATTATTTCATTTGAAAAACGCTGCAAATCCCTGCACAACGGTTTATTATTTTGTATAGAATACCCTTCTGTTACAGATCACAGCTCTATGTATAGATAACCCGTCTATATAATATATGATATGTACTATTCTATACATATTATGTAGATCGCAGACCCTCCGTAGGTTAGTACCTAACCCCGTACTCGTTAGTAGGTACCTACCTAAATCACGAGTTGAATGTTGCTAAAATAATTCTGCCGATGACAAACAGTACCTAACAAAAAGAAACACACATAATGAAGTTCTGAAAAGAAATTGTTGATGAGGAGTGAAAAAAGTTGCAAAAGTACCTACCAACAAACTCCAGCCCCTTCTACGTAGATGGTATAATGAACCGTTGTGTAATAATTTACCGTTGAGTAATGATTTACCGTAGTAATAATTTACCCATCAATAATACTTCAACGTTTGTTCAAGTTTCACTACCTACCAACAAACTCACAGAACAACCAACTCGACTTCATACTCCGCCAATATAATCAGGTGATCCCGACCAATGATTTTATCTCCGCCAAATTTCCTATTGTGGGCGCGTCTCTGGTTACGAGATTTGGTTTGAATTGTATACAATTTCATTCACACTGGAGTCGAAAATGCCTGTCGGTGCAAACTTCGGGGCCTTACTGTGAACGAACGGCTGGACGTTCGATGCTCCGGATGGTCTTAAAAAACTCGCAAGTTCAAGAACTATTTAAAACCGTAAAAGTATTTACGTAAAAAAATGGTATAGGCGTTTTGAAAATTTCAACCCCTATTTTGAACCCCTTAGAGATGACTCACAGTAACGTCGAGCTTCGAGGACCAACTAGACGCCGAACGGAACCTATAACCCGAATTTCATCAATTTTTTTTCATGGTAACTAAGAAAAGTGGCCCGTACGGCGTACGGCGTACGGCGGACAGACAGAAATATTTTTATTGCAGTTTTGGATTCTACATACCTTGAAACGTAAACCATCAAATTTTGAGGGGGGGTAAGAATTTTGTTTTTCATGCTCGATTCCAATGGTTCATTATTGAAAATAATAAACAAAAATGATGGCTGTTTTGGAGTTTGTTGATAGGTAGTGAAACTTGAACAAACGTTGGGTAAATTATTACTACACGATGGTAAATCATTACTCAACGGTAAATTATTACACAACGGTTCATTATACCATCTACGTAGAAGGGGCTGGAGTTTGTTGGTAGGTACTTTTGCAACTTTTTTCACTCCTCATCAACAATTTCTTTTCAGAACTTCATTATGTGTGTTTCTTTTTGTTAAGTACTGTTTGTCATCGGCAGAATTATTTTAGCAACATTCAACTCGTGATTTAGGTAGGTACCTATTAACGAGTACGGGGTTAGGTACTAACCTACGGAGGGTCTGCGATCTACATAAAATGTGTAGAATAGTACATATCATATATTATATAGACGGGTTATCTATACATAGAGCTGTGATCTGTAACAGAATGTCGAATTTCAATATGGCTGAACAACCCAACAAGAGAGGTGTGCGCAGTAACCTCCGCGCAGATCCGGCAACTGATCCGACAGCAGAAAATATCTGGAGATTTTGATATAGTATCCAAGGCACTGCGTTGCAATAATCCATTTTGCGTTGGCCAATAGAATTGTAGAACGCATAGCCTTGCCGGACTGCCGTCCGGAATTGCGTCTCCATGTGAACCTAGCTTAAATCTAAAGAGTTTTTTGAGGCCACCCGGAGCATTGTACGACCAGCCGTTTGTTTGCACCGAAAAGAATCGTCAACATGATCGTGAATCAAACGGTATAAATCCGGCGCAGATATCATCACTAGGGAGCACCTGATTATAATCACCGATGGCTGTATGAAGTCGAGCTGGTTGTTCTGTGATATTATTTCATTTGAAGATGATGGTTATTTTGGATTTTGTTGATAGGTACTTTTGTAACCTGAACAAACGTTATGCTTCATGAATAACAACAAATAGTTAATTGTTGAATTATTGAATCCTGCGCATTTTTATGAAACTGCAATTCCCGGGCCGGTTCCAGTACTCGATTTAGGGCTTTCCTTGGGGGAAGCACAGTGGTAGATATTGACCAAAGTAAACAGTGACCTACGCAGAATCTATACAGGTACCTAAATAATAAACCGTTGTGTAATAATTTCCAGCGTTTTTTTATTTTCTCCCCCTTTGTGAAGGACGAAACGTCAAAACGTCAGCTACGACTCGCTCCTGTTATGGGAAAGTAATTTCGTTCATTGCCGATATCTTCTAGGTCCGGCACAATGTGGACCTTCTCTCCCTCCACTTTCAATCTCAGGCAACAATGGCGGTTATGTGTATCTGAAGGCAATAATCTATAACCCTGGAAAAACCCTTCCTCTCTGCCTCCTCCAAGATAAATCACCTCGCACGTGCCTCTTTTCCTTATCTTTGCCCCGTAGTTGCCTCTATACCTACTCTTCAAACCCATAACGGGGCTCAGGTATTTTATTACCATTATAACGCTGGAGTTCGGGAAATTGGCGATTGTGACCACGTATACGCGTAGCAATAATGGATTCCTGCTTATGTGGCTAACCATTACATTCTCTCATATAATGCTTCGGAGGTTTTGGGCGGGAGGTTTTAGAGGGCGGTCCCCACACCCTCTAAATCCCCGGCTTTTCCCTCTTTCTCTGGTAAATTGTCACGATCGCTCAACCGGGTAACAGCTTTCTCTGACCGTGTTGTGGCAAGAGGATTGAAACCAGAAACACATCTGCTATGAACACCCTATTGAGAAACATTGGTACCTCTCTTCCATTAAACGCTTGGATTTTCACCAACTAGGTAACACCATTCATTCGAACGACAACAATATTACAGTTATCTACCTTGATGGCGGAAATCCATTCTTCATTCCTAACTTTCAATGAATCCCACTTGAAGAAAACGTTTGCCGAGGTGCGACGGGTAACTTCCTTTAGTAGGTTATACAAGCCGAATCAATGTTGAATGGCGACACAGTTTCCACGACTGCACATGCGCAGAGAAGAATCGTGGTCCAAAAATTCCAAATTCATACAGGTATGTCAATTACTATACCATACCTAATCAAATCTCTGCAAAGTCCTTGTCACATGGGTTTATTATTCTCGACTGAATACGGCACGACTGGGACCTCGTTGAAGAGTCCCGCAAAGCTATATTTGACGGTTTTATACCGGAATATTGGGTTGCTGTTTCTGACAAATTATATTCGATCAGTGAAATTGTCACTGAACTGCCTTGATACAGCACCTGTGTTGTTATACAAATTTCTGGTGATTAAAGCAATTTTAACATGTTTTTGACACATAAATATTGAATTCTGAGAATTAAAACTTCGTTAGAACCTCAGTCCTTCACTCAGTTGTCAAAATCAACTTCACGGTTGGTCTCCTCACCCTAAAAAAAGATGGAAAACGATACCTCACAAGCCCAAGTTAACTGATGCCTAATTTTGCACCCATTTTTCACCAATGACACCCCTGGGTCTTTTCCGATCGGGTTGCCGAAGCAACGGGCCCAAATGGAGCCTGTGCGCGAAGGAGCGAATTTTTTAGACTGAAAATTGCGGTAGATATCGATGACACGGCCGACGGCGGACGAACATCGCATTTTTGGAATCTAAACACCTTGAAACGCAAAAGAAACAATTTTGAGGGAGTCCCCCCCCCCCCCCCCCCCCCCCCACACACACACACACAAAAAAAAATCCAAACCATATACCAAGGTGTATTATTCAGAGAATAATTATAAGTCAAATCCACTGTGACATTCGCCATGACAGATCGATTAGAGCCGGATTCATCATGCGCCCTTAGGTCCCATTTGGGGGTTTGGTTGTGTGACGGTATATGGGAATCCCGTCCATCTTGGAAGCGGGCTCTTCCCGATCTTTTTGACACGCGGCTGAAGGGGCGGTCGATTCGCGGAAACGAATCGTCAACTCCTGGAGGCATCGCGTTATAATCTAACCAGTGTCTCCGGGGGCAGCTGTCACACTGCCTCCCTACCTTTCTAGAGAGTGGAGAGGGGGAAACTACGCTGTATGGGGGCGAAGTTAAGCCCCTCATCCATTACATGGTAGCAGAGCGTGGTTGGTGGGTATGTGCTGGATTTTATCCTCGGTACCCCCTCCACTTTTTGAGAGCTTTTCCAGAAGGAATAGCTCTGAGGTTTTCCAGAAGGAATCCTCTTTTTAATATTTTCTCTTTTTAATAACCCCTTTGTTAATCAATATACACTTCGGCCATTGGATTTTCTTTTTTCATCAAATCAAACTCATTATTATTATTACTATTATTATTATCAAACTTGATTATTATTCTTAAGGCGCTCAATGCCTGGCGTTTAATGCCAATTTTTCCCCTTATTTTCCCAGTTGTTCCATCTTATGATGGGGGTTAGTCACCCAGAGGTTGTTGAGATGAACTTTCCTGAACCAGAACCTCTGACAACGACTTCTTTTCTTTTTTTGTCCAAGTCCGCCAAGTGATATTGATAAGGAGCTAAGTTCTCCACCAGTAACAATATTCTCAGTAGTACCATTACGATGGAAGCTATCAGCTTTGGAGTTTTTCAAATGAACCTTCCTGAATCAGAACTCCATACTACTTTCAGTCCCGTGTCTAACTCCACATACTTCTTCTTCAAAGAAGTATGTTTTAAGGGGAGGAGTGTGACGGTATATGGGAATCCCGTCCATCTTGGATGCGGGCTCTTCCCGATCTTTTTGACACGCGGCTGAAGGGGCGGTCGATTCGCGGAAACGAATCGTCAACTCCTGGAGGCATTGCGTTATAATCTAACCATTGTCACCGGGGGCAGCTGTCACACTGCCTCCCTACCTTTCTAGAGAGTGGAGAGAGGGAAACTACGCTGTATGGGCGGCGTAGTTAAACCCCTCATCCATTACAGTTGGCTTGGCGTTTCTGTCAGTCATCTCTAAGGGGTGAAAAATAGGGGTGGAAATTTTCAGAACGCCGTATCTCAAAAACTTTCAGTAGGAGGGTTTGGTTTTTTTAATATTTTTAAATTTACCTTGAACTGAAGAATTTTTTGAGGCCACACGGGGCATTGTACGTCCAGCCGTTCGTTTGCACCGTAAAGTTTCGTAAACATGCTCGTTATTTTGGATTTTGTTGATAGGTACTTCTGTAACTTGAACAAACGTTATGCTTCATGAATAACAACAAATAATTAATTATCGAATTGTTGAATCCTGCGCATTTTTATGGAACGAATTTCCGGGCCGGCTCCAGTACTCGATTTGGGGCTTTCCTGGAGAGAGCTCGAGGGTAGGTATTGACCACGGAAAACCATGATCTACGCAGAAGGGGCATCTATGCAGGTAAATAATAAACCGTTATGTAATAATTTCCATATTTTTATTCCATTTTTGGATTCTGCATACCTTGAAACGAAGCCATCACATTTTGTTACATGGGATTTTCACCCTTGATTCCATAGGTGCATTACTGAAAATAATAAACCAAAATACTGCTCATACTTCCACAAATCAAGAAAATGACAATTCTGTGAAACTATGAAAAATCATTAGGTGTACTGAAAATAACGGGGTCTGACGTGGTGTAAGCATCGCAAATTCCATGGTCAGTAACAACAGCTACTCACATGGCTTAGACTGGCTTGTCACCAGGGTTCGATTCCGGTAGGAGCTGATGACTTCGGCCTCTGGGGCACTTTGGTTAAATAGATTTATTTTTCAGAAAGTGCCCCAGAGGCCAAAGACATGTACATAATACATAAAGCCATATGTGTTACAATTTTTGTAGGTTACAATCAAATTTACTTCATGTAATCAAATTAACTTCAAATTTCAGTTGATATGACGAAACGAAATATATTCCTGAAGGATGTGCGATTGTATAGCAGGTTCTGGTAGTTGTCATAAGAAGGTGTTGAAGATCTCCTTTTTCCAACCCACATTTATTAGCACCTGACGGGGTAGCTTGGAGTTTGTATCTGCGTTATTTATGCTTCATAAGCATCGCAAATTCCATGGTTGGTTCGTTGTCTACATATTTTCAAGAACATTCTCCCGCTATACTGAACTCCTTAGAACCAAGGCCGTAAGGGAGGTAGAAACAGCCTTTCGCTGAGTTTATATAATAAGCTTCTTCCACTTGTTCACGTAGTGGCTGCGGATATGATGGCAAAATTCTTCTTTTGGGGCCTCTGTCGCTAACTCCTCTCCGTCTCGTGCTTCTGATTTGTCGAGTATATCTACTAATTCGTTGCCTATTATTTTGTTGTGGCTTTTGATCCATATGAGGGTTATATCAACTATATTTTGGTGAAGCATGGTCACCCAGTTGAGAAGTTTGGCGAAGGGGGTTTCTCGGTGTACTAGGCGAAGCCCTTTTCAGAAGTGACAAGCATCTTCGTGAATAGGAGGTTATGCATATCGCTGGGTTAGTATGTTGAAACAGTTCCTGTGCATATTCTAGGGCTTTTGTGACTGCTAACAGTGTTGTGTTTTGGAGAGTTTGTTGAGATTATTTGTGGTTGCTTTTGTAACTGCAGCAGAAAGGTGGTAGTTCTCGACATTCGATTAGTTTGTTCGATGGAGGCGCGACCGATTCAAAATTGGCTCTTCGATCCGTCGGTGAAGATGAGCGTGTTCGAAGGCCATCGCATAAAAATATTCGTTAAACGTAACATATTCATTAAACAGCATGTTGAGTTCCATGCCCGATTTATGGGTTTTGAGCTTATGGGTTATTCTTGCTTCTTATGGAATTGTATACTGTGGTGGCACGTTGTTTTTGAAGAGTAGAGCGGGTGTCCGTGCGATCCTGAGTGAAACTGTCGACAATGAGGGCGTTTATTCCTCCAGTTAGGCTCGATTAAAACCTCGATCGGCAGTGGGGCTATAAGCTGCAGTATTGGGCTGTTCAGGGATTTAAGCTTGAGTATATACTTAGGAGAATAACAAGTAGGGCGCATTGGAAAAATCAAGTTGAGACAGGCTCCGTAAGCAGGCTAACTGTGTAAGCAGTAAGTTGTACTCAACATTTTAAAATTAATTATTATTAATTATTAAACTCGAGTAGTGAATAAAATACTCGCAATATTCCTCCGCCCTGAGAATATTGTATTTTTTCAGTTAATTTCTCCCACGGTTTTCTGAAATCCCCTTTCAGCAAAGTTTGACAGTTTGGTGTTCGCACGGTATATTCGTGTTCCTTAACTCGTATTTCGAAAAGCCCCTTACTAGAATGACAGGTATTACGCAACTTCGTTCGAACGTGACAAATACCTTCCTCTTGTCTCAACAAGGGTGGTAGCTCGAATCTCGGAACCGACATTGCATCAATAAATTGGTGAGATAATTTTTAGGAGCGTCGATTTCCCCTAAATATATACAGCATAGATCGTATCGTACGTCAGTAAGAATTGTCCGACCAGTGGGGTTATCGTATTGTATAATAATATTATTAAGATCAAATTTCATTATTGCAACAGCACTTTTGCTAGGGAATAATAATTGTCAGAAACAAAGGAAGATTGGCGGGATCGCTTGGTACACCTAACATATGAGAAAGGTAGTAAATGCCTTCCTCACCCTACGAGACTTGCGTTATGATCTTCATGTTGATAGATAATTATCAACATTCAAAGCAAAATATAAGCTTGTCAGGGAGCTGCCCTAATAAAATCAATCAATCAATTTAAATCAATATAATAAATTAGGTGTGAATCCTGTGTCCCACTATAACTCCGCAACCCACCCCCACAGCCCCATGGCGGTTATGATAGCCCATGAAGAAGGTTTCGGCACTCGTCGAAGGGATTTCCTGTTCCGGAATGTTCGAGAATGTTAGAACAACATCCTGAATATTAAATCCCTTCGATGGTCCAGAACAACGTCCCTGTTCTGGAACTTTCTAAAACGCTCTCTAGAATGAATGTTTTGGACCTTTAAAGCCATAATATGAGCCTTTTTTGGGCTCATATTATTGGCGATGGCGAGCTGCATGCGTCAGTACACTTCTGTCAATTGGAGCGCATCACGGAAAATTTAAAGACAGAAAGTGCATTGTAGTGAACAGTGTACTAAGTGGTTTTTTGACAAGTGTCTAAACAAGTGCCATTTTGACACTGGTGAGCTAGGTACGATCAACGAGAGTAGAGCCATTTTGATATTGGTGGGTTGGGTTCCTACGGCTTAGTGTTGGCAAGGACGTTAACCAAAACCCATCGAAATCACTTAGGTAGATAATATTCGATTGGTTCGTATGAAAAAATAGGATGTCAACTTTTGTACATCCCTGTCCCATTAGAAGGTTTACGGATGACATCAATATCCAAATGAAAACCGACAACCCTGTGCAACGAAAAGGTAATTCAGCTAGTAGTTCATAAATAGCGGTACTGAGGCTATATAAAACTGAGGATATATACTCTTTGCCTTGATAAAAAATGAGTACAGGAAACTCAGAATCGCCCTCGGCTGTGTGGCGAAAAACCGCGCGCTTGCCAATGTGTTAACAATGAAATGCACCCTCTTGTGATTGCCGAGAAAGCAAATTTCACTTTTTTGGATTCAGACATACAGCCTTCAGAATTGGATTCACACATTCAGCCACAGAATGCAAATTTCATTTTTTTAAATTCAGACAGCCCTCGATGCAGAATTCCCCTTTCGCGGAAGTTTCAGTGTTTTTATGACGTTTTTATGTTTTTATTTTTGTTTTGTTTTTTATTATTTTTTATTATTATTTATTTTTATTTATTATTTATTATTATTTATTTTTATTTTTATTTATTATTATTTATTTTTTTTATTTATTATTATTTTTTTATTATTATATAATTATTATATATTATATATTATTTTTATTATTATATAATTATTATATATAATTATATAATAATATAATAATAATTATATATATATATAATATTATTTATATATAATAATAAATAATAATTTATATGATATATATATTATATAAATATAATATATAATATATATTATATAATAAAATAATATAATTATTATATATTATATATTATATATTATATATTATATAATATATTATTATATAATATAAAAAATATTATAATTATATAATAATAATCAGATTAAAATTTATTATTATTTATATTCAATGTTTTTATTACGTCCTTACACTGAATGAGCTTGCTTCTACAGTACTTAATTGAATTCCTAACGACAACTAGTAGTTTTACTACTTATTACCAAGAGAAGATTTAGTTATGAATCTTACAAGGCAGACGCGTGTTTGATATAAACAACAAAACATATTGAAAATTACATACACAC